>PVKB01000949.1:0-283453 GCA_004027205.1 Ctenodactylus gundi | reverse complement strand
AAGTCCTGAAAGGATATTGATCATACTAGAGCCAAGGAACTTAAAGTGGACAGGATATCAAAAGAATTTCAATGGAGCTTAAGGAGCCAGCACAGCGCAACTGACCTCTAAAGGAGACAGGCGAAGTCATTCATACAGCGCCAGTCACAGATTACTAATGTGACTGTGTGCATCGCCACAGAGCACTTTGTTCACACAGGACGCACCTGCCACCAGCACCTCCGGTGCAGTCTCCAGCCTCACAGCCGGCAGACCTCCTTTCCCAGGGAGTCCTGCACTGTAATGGAAGGGGCCGTATGCAAAATCCCTTTGTTTGTAACGTGAAACCTGTCTGCTGCCCTTTCACATCTGCCTTGGATGATTGAAAGCCCTGGTTATCAGTAGATGAAGCTAGTATATTTGAAAGGTAATGAACTTTGTTCCATTGCCCTAAAGCCAGGAGGAGAAGGTTATAGGAGATCAAATTCTCTGGCGCTTGGACAGGCTGCATGCAGTCTCTCTCTCTGAGGCCGCAGCCTGGCTCTAATGATTGGGAGAGCCTCTGCCCAGTTGCTTAATGGCCAGGGCAGACAGCGCCTGCCCAGAGCAGCCCCAGCCTCCCACCAGGCGCTAATGAACAGCGCTGCTGCGGGGGTAGGCACCGTGATTCACCGGGTTCCTGCCTTGTTAGAGTGTCAGCTGAGACTCAGCTGCTTCAAATCCCTGTGCAAGCAGGCGGGTTGGAATTCGGAATAAAGACGACAGGAAAAGGTTAGTGTAGGTGTACGTGATCCCACTCCTCTTTCTCTGAATGGAAACTGTATGTGTTGTTTAAAACATGCACAGAAATTCAAGCATGCAGATGTTCCTTGGCTCACGGTGGAGCTATGTCCTGATAAAGCCACTGTAAATTGAAATATAATAAGTAGAAAATGCATTTAATACATCTAACCTGCTTTAATATACCATCGCATAAGCGTTTGAAGCCTAAGATATGCTCCAAATGCCTACATAGCCTACAGCTGGACAAAATCATCTCACACAAAGCTTATTCCATAATATAGTATTAGCTATCTCATGTAATTTATTGGGTACTGTATGGAAAATGGAAAATGGTATACTTGGGTACCACTGGAAGGCCAAAAACCCTGAATCAATCCATCACAAATTGGGAATCCTCTAGACAAGAAATCTATTTAATTTTTCTATAAACTTAATTTCTTTTTCCTGCTCTTATTTTCTCGGGATATTCTGCTAAATTTTCTCTCTCCGGAGTTGCCTCTGTACAATGAGGTACCTATAATAGTAGTCCTGGGGAAGGAAGCCTGCTTGTCAGATATCACCACTCTAGCTGGCACGGTCTGAAGTGTTCCTTATTCTTATCTAGTTTTCAGGCATCAGCCAATGCAGGTACTGATCCCCAAAGCAAGGCACTTCAGTTGTGTCAGTAACGGGCACCATGGCGTCTGTCTTCTTAAGTATTGGACTGCTTCCTCGCACCCATCCAGGGAGATGCTGAAGCTGACTCTGGCTGATCTTCCTTCCTGCCGCCAGACAGCTTTCATCCTGCTTTGTTTGGGTTATACATTAATTACTCTAAAATAGTTCTTGTTATGTATTTAAGTAAAAAAACTAACCTACAGGAAGTTTAGTGGGTATGCTAGGATGTAGCTCAATGGCAGTGTGCGCTTCACACGCACAAGACCCTGAGTTCTATCCAGCACCAAGAAAAAAAGAAAAAGGAAAGAAAAGAAAGGAAGAAAGAAAGACAGACAGACAGACAGACAGACAGACAGACAGAATTTAGTATTAGCAGGTATACAGAATTAATAGAATTCATGGGCAACCCAGAGAATTATATGCAGTAAATATGCAGAATTATATGCCCAAACCAGCAGCAATAAGACCATAGTTATCATCCAATGGACACTCGCTATAGAAGACTCTGGTTGATTGGCTAAATCTAGGGCATGTGATCTGTGGTGGCAAAGCAATAATATAAAAATAAAGTACTTACTTTGGCTATTTGACTTCCATTACGAGGTGGATTGATGAGTGGGGACTATAAAAATGGTTAAGTAAAAAGGCATCCCTGGTTTTTTCCCTGTATCATCTTCCATAAAGAAAACGAAGAAACTCCAACTCTCAAAATGCGCACACAATGGGCTATTTGTTCAAAATCAAACAGAGGTTCAGAGGTTCAGTCTTGCAGAATGCTTCGAATATAGACACCATGGTTGGGTGGGGTAATTTAGGGACCAGATTATTTTAGCACCTGTTAATTAATGGACTCTAACTCTTCTGTGCAGAGGAAGCTTGAGCTAATAATCATAATAAGATGAGCTTAACCTATGCAAACTCTTAAAGGAAGTGAGGAAATTTATCATTATTCCTATGATGAAAAACAGTTACGATGAAACTTCAGAAGACCGGTATCTATTTGGAAGCCTAGAGTAAATCAAGAAGTCAACGCTAATGACAGGCTTTGACAGGTGACAAAGGAATGAATACAAATGCAGATATCATGTCATGCACCCATAATGGCATGAGACAATAGTGACCAAAAGACTTTCCTGCCTCAGCACTTTGGAACCACATAAGTCGTCTGCTGGGCACTTAGATTCTACCCTGAGGAAAAGAGCATGGCTGAGAAATCTCCATTACCCAGCAGAAGAGGAAACTAAACTATAAATATTAATCCTGGTGAAAAAGAAAAGAGAAAATTATTATTTCTTTACTCACCAGAATTTATAAATACAATAGTAAAATGAAGCATTAAATTATGGAAAATTGAAAGGCAATTGCTACAAAAAATAAACTCATAAGATGAAAGGAAAAAGTTCTGTCCTATTGACTAGGAAGGGAGGGACATGCAGTTCATGCAGTGTCAGGGCCACTAGGACCCTGTGGGAGGATCCAAAACAAAGAAAGGGAAAGCGAATTATTACTCTTACAGAGAAAGGCAGTCCACTCTCTTCAAGCAAGAGGGTTTGACTGACCCTGGTGCGGGTGTAGTGCTAAAATGCAGACGAGGCACGCAAAGCACTTCATCAAAGCAGAGATGTGAATTAACCTTTACAAAATGAATGGCTTTTTCAGTGCTGAATAAAAATCCCAGTGAAACTGAAGAGAAAAAAAAAGAGAACTATGCTCTAAATCTGTATAAAACGGTGACCTTTGAGTTCCAATTGCTTGAAGCTCCCTTAATATGACATTTAGCATTTTTTAACCTTGCACACGATAAAATAAATTTTTTAGGAAAAAATATGTCTAGGTTAATAAGCTTCCCCCAAATAAAACTAGACTCTCTCTAGCAGAATAATATAAAAATAAAGCAGTTATGTTGGCTGCTTGACTTCCATTATGATGTAGATTGGTGAGTGGGGACTATAAAAATGGTTAATTAAAAAGGCATTTATACCTATTATCTCATTCAAAATACCAGAGTAACACGAGGGGGTAAATCTACTCATTTTTCTTCCCTCATGCGAAGTCTTGAACAAGATAATAAGGGACAATGAGATGTACTGGAGGGAGCAGTCAGAAGTCCTAGGTTCTAAAAATATCTTTAAAATCTATTGCCTTAGCGTGTGTGCCTCAGTTTCCTCTTCCATAACACACAATAGTGACCCAAGTCGAAATCATAACACCAGACTGCCCATGGAAAACAAGCCACATATTTCTTGTTTAAATGCTTGCAGCACTAGCTAAAACATCAGGAATTAAGCTCAGGTTGACTTGAAATTCATGATCTGCTGAAACAAGCAGTGTTGCAATCTTAGCTCTGCATCTCAGCTGGGTCAAGCCTGTGACTGTCTCTCCTCACTCATAGAATGAAGATGAATTCACAGGTCTACATTCACCCAATAAAGCCATAAATATACTGGAGTTGATCCCACACTTTTTATGTTATTGTAGAGATGTTCCTTAAAATGCGTAATTATATGCTCAGAGCTTCCCTGGGGTAAGGGGGAAGCAGGACTATCAGACAAAGAATATACTGGGCAAACTGAGCCAAATTAATGGAAAGGCCTGCAGAACAAGAGGGATTTGAGTCACCATTCCTGTTCCTGCGATCTTACTGCTACTTGGCTTGTATTTTATGGACATAGCTTACGATGGAAAGGTCATTTCGGTTTTAAAACCTTTGTTTGGGAGATATTTACTTAATTCGTCTGTTCACTCATTTAGTTCATCTGCTCATTTACTTTTTTATTCACTAGTCATTTTAAAAATTTACTGCAAGCTTTTGTCTTCTCTGGTAAGAACATTCTCTGTATCTACTGAGAAATCAAAAAAAAAAAAAATCAGGCCAAAAACTAGAGCAAGCCAGTGATTTACAAAGCCAGAGGTTTTAAAAAATCACCAGTTGGCTGAGTCGCAAGAAGAAGAAGAGGAGGAGGAAAAGGAGAAAGAAAAAGAAAAAGAGAGAAGAGAAAGAAGAAGAGAAAAATCCAGATGAATTATGATCCACAAGATGACAAACTCTCCTGAAGGAGTAATTCAGGGTTATTTTTCATTGTTGGCAAAACATGGAAAGAGGAGGGAAAACATGGAAAGGTGATATAGAGAAGCCAGATGAACTTTAGAACATTTTCAATGGTTCCACACGGACTGGCATAAAGACAGAAGTTCCAGTGAGCCCCAGCCCAGTTTATCTTGTGGACCTTTGCTGGATAGGTGGAATATAAGGCTAGAGGGACAGTAGAGCCTCATGCAGAACTAAGAGAAACCCTCCAGGATATCCCTGGACCTTACCAAGTATACTGCAGTGGCCCTTGAAAGAAAAGAAGAAAGAAAAAAAAAGAAAACAGGGTAAAAAGGTGTTCCAAGACTCAGAAAACTACAGAGAAAAGAGAGTTACCAACAAGGTAAAGGCGTGACGGCACGGTGGGAACAACAGAAAGTGAGCACTAGAGTCTCTCTCAGCGAGCTCTCAGACAGCAAGGGCTTCTGCAGGAAAGGCACTGATTACTCTTCAAAATTTTGAAGACGTGGTGAATGATATTCAATTAATGAAGCAACAGAGACCTGACCCAGGTCAATCTCCGATGAAATTGATTTATCACAAACTATTCCCAATGCCTACTAGCCTCCTATCAGCATTTTTCTTTCTCTTTTCTGCAACAGATATTATTCATGACTTTTCTTTTACACATAGTCAGATGTACCATGAAATGTGCATGGGGGAGTAAGAAAATCTGGATTATAATCAGGAGAATAAGTAGTCAATAGAGATTGACTCAGAGATTATCAAATACTGTAATAACCAGAGACTTTAAAACAGCAGCAATAGAAACGTTAACATGTACAGCAGAGAAGCAAGTGTGCATTAAAAGGAGAATTTCAGTAGAATAAAGGTATGAAATAAAAATCTAACTGAAAATGCTGAACATATATTTTAAATATAGAATTCATTTAATAGGTTTAGCAACACCCTACCAAAGCAAAGGTCAATCGTAGTATCTCAGAAGTTAGTGAATAGGAATTTTGTCAACTGAAGCACACAGAGTTTTAAAAAAATAAACAGGAAATGATGTCTGGGATATGTGGGGAAAATATCAAATAATCTAGACTGTAACTTGAATCCCAGTATTGTAGTTTGAACTTAGAATGTCCCCTAAGAATCTCATATATTTGAATGTTATGGATTGCCTATGGATCATGTGCTGTTGGGAGATTGGGGCTTGGTCTGGAGGGGTGGCTGCAGGCATGTGGGTTGGATTATAGACCTGATGGATTACATCCTCACCTGGAAAGGGCAGAACACCGAGGCTGGACCTAGAAGGGTGGAAAACTGGAACAGGACCTGGAAGCATATATGTATATATATATATATATATATATATATGCTGCTACCTTCCGCTGGGACTGGACTGGACTTGATTCTATTAGACTTGGCTTCCTGTTTGTAGTGTCATGAGGAGCTGTTTCCACTGCTGCCTCTGCCATGTATTTCCACTATTACCAACTACCCTTGAGTTGACTATGACCCTTTGAAACTGTGAGCTGAAATGAAACTGTTCCTCTTATAATTTTTGGATGTTGTGCATTGAGTCACAGAGATGAAGAAGTAACTGAGACACTCAGACACAGATGAGAAAAGTAAGGAGATGAAAATAACTTTGAAGTGGTAATGGTCAAGAATTTTCTCATGTTGACAAAAGACATAAACTCACATATCGGAGAAGTTTGCCAAACCCCAAGCAAGAAAACTAAAAAGAAAATGCCATCTTGATGTATAGTAGTTAAAAACCAGAGTTAATACAGAGTGAGACCCTGTCTCAAAAAAATAGTTAAAAATAAAACTATTAATTTTCCTGAAAACCAATATAAGTTGATTAAAAATATAGGATATTATTTAACCACAATAAAAGAATAAAATCCTGTAATTTACAGGTATATACACGGGAGGTATTAGTCTGATTAATAGCTCAAGCACAAAAAAATAAATTTTATGTAATCTCATCTATGTGTTGGATCTAAAAATACCAAAGTCAAAAAGGCAGAGAGCAAATAGTGGCTGCCTGAAACTCTGGGGTGGAGGAAATGGGAAAGATGTGGGCTAAAGGACATAAAGTTTCTATTAGATGAGGTGAAAGGATCCTGGAGACCTAACGAGCAGGAGGATGATTGGAGTTAACTACAATAAATCGTGTATTTGAAATGTGCTAGGAGTGGAACTTGAATTTCACCACTCATAAACCAAGATAATTATGAGATAAGTAGGTATTAGTTTGATGATATCATTTCACAAGTAACATTATATCACCGTATACATTGTAAATATATATCTAGATAGTTTGTTATACGTAGGTATATACTTGTTTACTCTTCCTCGATAAAACTGGGACTAAAAAGAACAGCTGTCTGCCTGGAATTTTATATCTAAGAAAATTACATTGGAAAAGCTAAGGAAAAAGTAAACACATTTTCATTCAGAAGAGAGTATAACAATACTTTGAAAGGAGAACTAAAACAAAATATTGTCAAAAAGCTTTTCAGGGAGAGAAAAAATGATGCCAAAAGAATTCTATAAAAAGAAATACAGAGTACCAAGGGTCAAAGTGAGGAAAAAGTGTAATTATTAAATAACATTGTTTTTATATCTTGCCCTAGTGCATGCCCACCAAAGCGTATAACTACAGAGAGTTAAGAGATTCTTACCAGGCTGATGCAAAATTAATAATGTATAATTTTACAGAATGTATAGAAGTAAATCATAAAATGGAAGTACAAATCACTGTAAGATTCTATATTCTTTATGGAATAACCTAATATTATTTTCAGATGAAGAACTATGAGAAAAATGAAGCTGCACATTGCACTTCTATACAGGTGGGTCCAATCTGCAGCCTGCCATTTTTTGCCCTTGTTTTATTAAGTGAAAAGAAACTGTCTTGTTGTACATATTTTATATATAATTTATTTGATTTACATATATATATGTAGTGAAACTTAAAAAAAATTATTGCAACATTTTTAAAAGTCAAGGCGATGATGATAGACTGCAGGTTGAATATCTGTGCTCTATAACAACCAATACATAAGGAAATATTGAGTTTTACTCCTAGAAAGTCCACAGAAGGAATAAAATAGTATGCTTAAAATATTTGACCCAAAAGAAGGCAGATTAGGAAGAATTGAGGGACAAAGATCAGAAAAATAAAAATCAAGTGTGCCAATTATATCGAGAAATTTCATTAAATTTAAGGTGAATGATTAACTTATAGAGAATTGCACAAATACCAACCTGAGGAATCAGGAAAATAACAGCTCGTATTCATTGAATGTTTATCACGTGGCAGACATTAATCTAACACAATTAATTGCTTTTCCTTATTTAATCCTCACCAGAACCCTGTGGTCTGGGCAACATTTATAACCATATTTGTGTGTGTGTGTGTGTGTGTGTGTGTGTGTGTGTGTGTGTGTGTGTCTGGAGGACGGGGATGGAGTGCTGGGGTCAAATACAGGTCCTCACACATAGCTGGTAGCCTACTTCTGCGCTACATCTCAACCCTGTGTGCCTGCTTTTTCCATGAACACTCAACCTGAGTATCGTCATTGTCTGCTGTTATGCGACTTTAAAGGCAGGCTCAGGATTCCAGTCCAGGAAGTATGACTGCTGAGCTCACTCCGCTTACGCTGCAAGCAATGTGAACAATGTCGATGGTCATCAGGATAGTGTCGACAGTGATGTAACAGGCATGCTGATGCGCTGTGTAACCGAGTTGGCCAACTGCATACAGACTTTTACATGAGCCTGTACGTATGTAATGGTGGTGTCTGCAGGTCAGAATGGGGTTCAGAAGTTCCTCTCACCTAGCAATGTGAGAGCCATCTTTCCGTCAGAGTGCAATGCACTGCTGATGTTTCTGTGTGATGGTATTATTGTGACACACCTGCTGCACTGCCAGTGGTACGAAAGAATAGCATATGCAATTGTGTGTATGTACAGTGCTTGTAATAAGTGACTATGTCACTGATTATTTGATGGGTATGCTACACTTTTTATTCTTATTTTAGAGGGTATGCCATTTATTTGCTGATTAAAAAAGAGCTACCATAAAACAATTGGTCACTTGATTATATAATATTCTCATCTTGATTTAATTTTGCTATTCTGTTCATCATGGCTCCAGAAGCTACATTATTGTACTCATAGATTATAATACATTATATAACATACAAATACATGTGATAGCCTAGGTACTCAGTGGGTTGTGCTAAATATATGCATATATATATATATATATATATATATATATATATATAGAGAGAGAGAGAGAGAGAGAGAGAGAGAGAGAGAGAGAGAGAGAAAGACAGAGACAGAGACAAAGAGAGAGACCATATAGCTTGGATATATACTAAGACACGTATTAATATATAGATAGATAGTAAGCTATACTACCTAAGTTTGTGTAAGTCCAAGATATGATATTAGTACAACAATACAATCACTTAGCAATCTGATGTTTAAAACGGATAATCATTGCTAACTGACACATGACCATAATCACTACAAGCCACTCCTGTAGTATTTAATTTATGTGAAAAAATTTAGACATGGTGAATATAAACTAAAGGAAAAGATGTGTCTTGGGAACCTATAACAAAAATGTGCGTGCGTGTGTGTGTGTGTGTGTGTGTGTGTGTGTGTGTGTGTGTGTGTGTGTTGCTTTTTAACATGAAGTTTTTGTAGTTTAACCTGTTAGTCATAATAATGTGAATTTAATTTCAGCTAATTGAGTGGCACTGCCCTCTAACATTCAACTCCCACATAACATTGACGTTTTATTAACCTTCCTTTGACTTACTCAGAATCTCTTTCCAGTTGAGATACAGTGCTGCATAGCCTTGCACTAAATATGAAGACAAGGTTTTGCCAAAAAAAAAAAAAGAAAGAAAGGAAGAGCTGATAGTTCAGAGTCCTTTTTGGTTTCCTTTTGCTGTGTCATAGAGGCATTGCTGCACACATCCTGCAGCTACTCATTCTGGGCTCTGCCACTGTCCCACTGCCTTCAATTTTTCTGTAACCATCAATTCACTGCTTGTTATACAGCCTTATCTTCTGGATTGAACAAGACCTTGGGCTCTACCTAGGTTGAGATCTTCAGGGAAGTGGGTTCGTCGCAGTCCTGGGAGTATGGCAATAAGTACCTAATGCAGATTAACCAAGGGGATGTCGCAAGTGTGACCCTAGAACCCTTGGGTTCTGCATGCCTGAGAATCCAGTAGCACATTTCTGATACTTAGTGATGCTGCTAGTGGGAACAGGAGCTGGATCCCAGTTTAGACTCAGACTATGGAGACCTTTAACTGCCTAGAAACAGTTTCCCATTTGGCCTTGAATGAGGTGTTCTTTTCTCATTTTACCTCCTTAAACCTGTGAAGAAGCAGGTCAGACCAACTCCTAAGATGCCTCCAAGCTATTTTCTTTTATTGCCCTAACATAAAGTACTTGACTTCTTTTTAATGCTAATCTTTTCAGCCACCATCTCTCCTTGGCCTCAACTTTATAATTGCCTCCTATTAGGCCACCAGCAAAAGTATTCAACTCTACTTTTTGGCACTGGTTCTCACTGTAAGTCTGGCTTAAAGTTACCAGTAGTACCTATGCCTCCGATTGAATGTTGGGCTGCTTTGAAATTTGTTTCAACAGCCTAATTAGTCCATTACCTTTAATCTCAGTCTCTTGCAAAGTCTCAGGACATAGGTGAACCATAGATACATTTTCTGCCATAACGTTACAGGGGCCTCTAATCTAACTGTCAATGAAGTCCTTGTTTCCTGGCCAGAACCTCCAAAGTCTTGCCCTTACTGTTCATATTTCTATTAGCATTCTGTTCTTTTGGGCTCCAACTAGAATTACCTATGATGCTTGACTTACAGTGTCCTGAGATTTCTCTAGCTAGTATCTCTAAATGTTTTAAAATTCCTCCTGCAAACTATTTTCAAAGGTTTCTACACAGAGTCTACACAGAGTCAAGTATGGTCATAACAGCAGCCCTACTTCTTTGGTACCAAAATCTACCTTTGTTACTTTCCCATCTCTATAACACAATACCCACGCTCAAAAATTAAAGGAGGGGATGTTTACTTGGCTCGTGCCTTCCAGTGGGTTTGGTCAAAACTTATTTTGCTCCAATAAACAAATGAAAAGTGAAATGGTACAGCAGTGAAAGCTGTCCATCACACGGCAGTTAGGAAACAGAGAGACAGGGAGGACAAGAATATACTTTTCCAAGCAGTGCCCCTAGTGACCTTTCTCTTTCCCAAATCCCACCTAGAACATGAGACTTTGGGCAACATTTTAGATCTATACCATAACAGGCATCTTAAAACAGTCATGAAGGGGTGGAGGTATAGCTTAGAAGTTAAAGCACTTGCCCAGGAAGCACTAGGATCTAGGTTTAATTTCCCAGCACCACATAAACTGAATATGATGGCACATGCTTGTAATTGCAGCACTTGGGGGACTGAGACAGGAGAATCGCTGTGAGTTTCAGGTCAACATCGACTATATAGTGAGTTCAGAACCAAACTAGACTATTGTGTAAGAACCTGTTTCCAAAGAAAGGAAGAAAGAAAGAAAGAAAGAAAGAAAGAAAGAAAGAAAGAAAGAAAGAGCGAGAGAGAGAAAGAAGAAGAGAAACAATCTTCGAAAATTGGAGCAATTTCATGGAAGCCCACAGTTTATAGTACTAGCAATCACCTTTTCCCAATATAACCACCAAGAGATATCTCCTTTTTTTTCCCGACAGATTCTCACTCTATGGTTTAGGTATGTTCTGAATTCACTATGTAGCTCAGGCCAGCCTCAAACTCTCAGCAGTATTCCTGCCTTAAACTCCCAAGTACTAAACTTATGGGTACGCTCCACCGCACCCAGCTAACTTTTATGTGGTACTAGGGAATCAAACCCAAGGCCTTGTGCATGCTGGGCAAGCTCTCTAACCACTTGGCTGTGGCCCCAGTTCAGGTCATCCTTTTTATAGTACTGCTTGGAAACTGTGTTATTTATGTGATTTCTTTGATTAAAGCTAGCTTCAGCAATTCGTTAATAAATATAGCTTATTAAAGCAGTGCCAGGCCACCCTGAGTGCTCACATTACCATTATTACTTACTTGAAAGCACATATTAGCTAGAGAAAAAAGGCTCTGGTCAGGGTCCCTTACACAGGATGGATTGCTCATGGATAACATGTGCTCAGCTCTTATTTAAAATAGTTATGCAACCAGAGTGGCAAGAAAGAAGTTCCACAGTGATGTTACCTGTGGCGGAAGTGGACAGTTCCCTTGTAAAGTCATTTGCAATCGAGCTCCGTTCTCTGTTCTGTCTGTGCTGCTATCAATGCAAACTCTTCTAGCAGCGCAAAAGCAGTTGGAGACCTGATACTCACCCAATATTTGCTGAACAAATGAATGACTTGGATGAATGAATTGAGTTTTGGAAACTCTCAAAGTGCAAATAGAAAATATCCAGATTTTCTTACTTTCTTCCACACGTGCAGCTCCAACTCTCAAATTTAAGTCTCTTAGAGCTCAAGAAAGTATCCAAGAGTTGGAAAAGTGGGTCTTCTAAGCTCTAGATATGATAACAGAGACAGGATGGTCCGTTTGGTTTTCCTTGCAACAGTGAAAATACCCATTGCATCATAGTTGTGATTCACCAAGACATGATATTTCAAGACTCTCTGGTTTTGAAATGTCGCTGTTCATAAATGATACTGCTTCCTTTCAGCAGTTATTTTAAAAGTATTTTCCCCCACCTCCATCTCACCTCGCAAATATCTCTTTGAAACTCACTGTTTTTAGAAAATGTCCTTATTCAATGGCAATAACATAGAAGGCTACCCTAATTTTTAAACCATTGTCACATTTTATATATTTTTCCAAGTGGAACCTTGAAAACACTCTAGAAAGAGCATTTGAAATTATTCCTCAAATGGGAAGGAAGATGAAGATTAGAGAATTTGTGCAAAATCCATCCTAAAATATAGTTAGGATATACATGTGCTGGTTATTCCTTTGGGGTGCAACTTAGATGGCAGTCCTTTCTGGGCCTGGCTTGAACCTCACTGCTGAAACCAATAGTTGAGTCGTGGCTGGCAGGTTTATGATAGAATTCAGTAGGACAGCTCTTTAAATGATCTCTCACCCTGGAATAATATCAAACCATGCTGTGGCCCAGTTCTGAGCCAACATGAACTACCTAAAGATATTGTCTCAGTTATTTTCTCATTGCTGACAGGACAGGGAGGATAAGTTTATTTAGTGCACAGTTTCAGAAGGTCTCAGTCCGTTCACAGATGGCCGGAAGTGGCAGAAGGGGTCTAGAAGAGAATAGTTGTGCACAGTGTCACAAGAGGAAGAAATCAAGTGCCTCCAGAAGAAGCTGGGGCAGGAGTCTGTGCCCTATCAGACCACATGCCTGTAATCTACCATAATCCTGTAATGCACCACACACCCGTAATGTATACCTCCTGGCTGGGCCCTAACTCCCAACAGAACATGAAATCAGTAACTTCCATAAATATGAAGCTTCTGGGAGATGTTCCAGATCCAAACCATAACAGGTGTGAATTAGGGTTAAGTATGATCCCACACAATAACCAATCTTTTCAAACATGTTTAAAAACATATGGAAAGCCAGAAGTTTCAGTAAAATCATGGTGAATGTTCTTCCTATGGATATAAATCAGGTGCCCATTCTTTCAGGGTCTTCGATGTGCTGGCTTCACGCCTAAAACTCCATCTTTCCTTCTCTCCTCCTGACTCTGTCTGCTCTGTGTCTTCGTCACTGCTTGTTTTCAGATATTTTTCTCTTCAGGCAGCCTTGAAAGTGTCTGGCAAGGATGATAAATGAGCTTGACTTCCTCAGCGATGTGACTGTCCACAAACACCGCGGGAAGTATGCAAAGGCTTCCATAGCACAGTACAAATGCCAGGATATGCTGTGGGGTTGGACAGAGGGCAGTGCTACAGAAATGCAGTCGGATCCCAGCATTCTAGACTAGTATAGACAGCTTTGTTGAATTATAGAAGAAAGTAGTTACACTGGGCTAGCTTCTGAATTGTCTTAATAAACAAAAACATATAAGGGAAAAGTTTGCATACAATTAAACAAAACTCACTGAGTCCTGGCCATCTGGTTTAGTTCACTCAAACTATATAAAAGTAATCAAAAAATCACAAAGTAGAGCAGAAATGTGGATTGCCATTATATGTTTGACAAGTTTCTTTGATCAAAGAAAGCTTTCTTACCAAACAGACTATATGAGCTCTTAATAACCTATGAATTTATTTACAGGGAGAAATGAATTCTCAATAATTTGCATCACTACTTTACTAGATAGAAAGTTCAGCTAATCAATAAAAAGTGCTCATATGGTACAGATAAAATAAGGCAATGATGCCGTAGAGAACTAATACCTAAGCAGATTATTTAGGCATAAAAAGAGCAGACAGGTATAATATCAAATTCAACAATAATAAAGTTCTGTTTTGACACTCACTATACACTGGGCCACCCCAAGGTACTTTAGGTATGCTATTAGCTTGGCCCTCTAAGCCAATGACTAGGTGATCATTACCATCTTGAATGAGTAAGGCCAGGGTGAGGGGTGATTCATTAATTGGGACACCAATAAGATCTTCAAACATATAAAATCCAGAAACTGTCATGTGTGTCTCGAACTCCAACTCAGGGGTCACTTACTCTAATCCTTTCATTACAATGTACTTTCTCTTATGATAAATAGAAAATGCAAAGCAAATACGTCAATGACATTCTCTCAATGTGACAGAGCGGACCTAGAGCCAGGCTTGATATTGGGGATGCAGAGTCAATTCTAAGAAGGCCAGCCTCTGGACAGGCCGGCAGAAAGTGTGTACTATTGTGTGATTAGTACCCTACTGCGTCCACAGTGGGTGGCTGCACATGGGGAAGGTGTTAGGACAGAAACACAGGGTAGCGTGGAATGAAGAGTTTTTCTCTCTGACTACTAGACTGCATACATCCTCCAGCCCTTTCTCTAACCCAGAGACGATATTTTCTACTGGAGGAAGCCTTGTAATTGCTAACTGTGTTATAAATGTATAGTATGAGACCGACCCCATAGTTCTTGCTGGTATTTAAACCAGAGAAAGAGGCAAAGGAAACTTGAAATAAGCCATTGCAAGTATTTTTAATATGCCTCATAGTTGTAAATATATTCTATTTTAAAAAGTGCTTACTTTAATGGTCCTGATCTCATTTTACTCTTTGTTGTCATTAATTGGAAGATAAGAAAACAAACATAGATACAAATTCTCAAGATATCTGTGTTAGTTTTAAGTACTGGATGTCTGAGGAAACAGCTATTTTCTCTCAGTTCTGAGACTGGAAGTCACAGATCAAGGTGCTAGCAAGGTAGATTTCTCCTGAGGTCTCTCCTTGTCTTACCCTTGTCCACCTTCTTGCTGGGCCCTTACATGGCTCTTCCTTGGTCCCTGCACACTCGGGTGTCTCACTTTATCTCATTATTATAAGGACATCAGTCAGACTGGATTCAGGCCTACCCTTACGGTCTTATTTTAATGTGATCATCTCATTAAAGGCCCTATCTCTAAATATAACCACCTTCTAATTTCAAGATTTCAACATATAAATCAGAAGGGGGCACAACTCGGTCTGTAAGAGTAGCTCAGAGGTAAAGTATGAGATATAAAACATTTCCAATTCCATCTTAAGTCATTGGCCCACTAAAGCAAAACGTGGTTTTCTTCTCCTTCCAGCACCTGAAACTGTTTTACTCCAATCTTTGTGTATCTCAACCGTGCCTTAACTAAAAAGACCCAGACTGTTCTTCCCTCTCATAGGGATGTAAAAAGTGCCTATTTCATAGCAGGCACTGTTGAAAAGACACTTTGATGAGGCAGTCTGATTTCCGCAGTTGGGAATATTTCTTCCCCAGTGGGAATCCTCATTAGCATTTCCGTTCTCTTGCATTTCATGCTTTCACTTTGCAACCCAGGCGTACATTTTAATCTTTCTCCTTCTGAATGTGTAAGCTCCCAGTTCAATCTGGTCCTGTTTTCTTGAGTGCACATTTTGAAGGAAACAGTCTTGATATTAACCACACACACACACACACACACACACACACACACACACACACACACACACGTCCCTTTCAGAACTTTTCCCCCCTTGTTTAGAAATAAACAGCATAATAGTAACGAACTGACTTAACTAGGCTATTGGGGTAGGGAAGGTTCTGGGTTCAATCACACGCCCTGAGCAGCTAGGCAAGTGCTCTACTACTGAGGTACGGCTCAAGACTGCAAACCATTTTAACTAGTGACAACCATGAGAAGAAAATGAAACAAAGAAAATGCAAAAAGAATGAAGGGGTGTAAGGCTGGAGAATCCAGCTCTATTGGGCTCTGCGGAGTTCCCATTCAAATTTTACATGGTAAGAGCACCTTATAAAGACTGGAAAGAGGATTTTAGGCAAACATACAGTGATGGCAAGCATCCTTCCCAGGAAAAATTTGATTTAAGGACATAAAAGCTGGGACATGAGCAAAGCAAGTGAGAAAGGCAGAGATCAGCAAGCAACAGACTCTTACATTCTCTTGAGTTGCAGCAATGATGTGGTGAACAGTTTTCCTGCAACAAGCATCCTTGGAATAGGTTTACCAGAAGGCTTCAAATATCAGTTGAATTAAGCCTGCTCAGAATTAGATTGCTTGGTAGCATGGATGAGTAAGTTTACCTGAAAACAATGGAATCCTGGCAAATAGCTTCTCGTGGACTTTGTTCCAGTTCAAAACTCCTTTCTTACTCAAGTGCAAGGATTTAGACCCATAATTCACTCTCCCTTTGTTTTAAAGTCTTATTTTTTTATTAGTGCTAAGTAAATTAACATCTTTACATTTTTATTAGTTAACTAAAGATTTTAAGACAGCGATATCTTAAGATGTTACTACTCCTCTTGGTGGGAAGAAACACCTCCTGAATGCCTGCAGTAACTATTGGGTTTTCTCCCTACTGTGGTACAAGTGCATAATTTCACACAACTTTTTTCTAATAACTGGAATAGCTGATGTAATTATCCAACTTCGAATTGAAATTTCTTTGGTACTTGATGTGACCTTCATTCCAAGCGGTGCCGAAATTCATTTGGGAGAGGAATGCAGATGTGAAAGTACTACTTATGGTAAGAAATAGCCACATTTTTTTATACTCTTAAACTCAAAATAAAATAAATATACTGTGCATCATGTGTAAAGTTCCCTTTACAGTGTAAGTACTGCTAGAGGAAAATAATTGCCACACTGAAATTGATATGATTCATCATTTATTCTCTTCCATGAATCTTATAGAAATATTTAGCCCTGAATATCTTCTCTAAGCAAAGTTGCAGGGTTAGTAACCACTAAAAGTCCAGGAAAAGATATTGATTTTTTCCCCTGGAAATTAGAAACACACCTTCATCTGTTCAGTTGTTGTAAAAGAAGGGAATTTGCATTTTATCTTTGCATGCCTTTCTCACAGAGAATTTATTTTTCTCAGCAAAGAAAAAAGAGCAGATAGCAAAACAAGGGTTTTAAAGGACATTCGGCTTGAGAATTTCATTTGAATTCTTCAGAAACAAGTATATTAAAGAATATGAAGTAAAATATTTCATTCTCTATATTACCTATATTTATTATTTGTATGATTTTTCCAATTCCACTTTAATAGAACAGTGGAAGAGCAGACTAATCTCTTTCATTAGAGGTGGTGCAGAGTTAACCAAAGTAATTGATCCCATTTAAATTCAGAGATTCTTTCAGCAAGTAAAGTCTGCATCACATAAAAGCTAATAAAATGGGTAATTATAATAGTGTGAACTGTCTGGCCAGAATGATAAAAAAAGAGTGTGTATGAGAAAGGCTACATACTGCTCTTGGTATTGTTTCACAAATAATACTACATTTTAAGAAGCCTGTCTCTTTCTAGATAGATCCACTTATGTACAAACAGCTCATTTGTTAGAACCACATAGCTTTGATTTGTCCGTGTCTACTAATGTACAATTACCACTCTAGGGAGCCTTCTACCGCTGCAATACCCTTGCCCAGGTACGTGACTATAAAAGTTAGGTGCACATCAAAGGATGTCAAAGTGAAAACAAGAAAAATGAAACTCAAAGCTTACTGCCCTCCAGAGTACATCTAGCTAGAAAATGCCATACTGCACCACCAGTGACCTTGGCACAGGGCGATGGTTACATTCAGCCTGTTCTTTGGTTCACAAAAGGACACTCATCAGATAGCAGCCATAGCAAGTTCGTAGAAAGTGCATGACTGAACATGAGAAAATGCATAGTTTCGACAGAACTAGGACTGCCTCTAGGTCCTGCCACTCTCCAAGTATTTTGGACTGGGCAAGTCATCTAACCCCTTGTTGTCTCAATACAGTCTTCTGGAAATGGTAGCAGAATACCAGGGCAGCAGGTACCAGGGCACTGTAAATATTAATGCTAAGTGTTTCAAAAGGACTTGAAAAATACTTTTCATAGCTATTAATATTTTTGTGTTTTTCTGCTTTTCTCTCATGGAAAATGCTAGATGCACACCAAAGTGAAAAACAAGAAAAATACAAAGCAAGCTTTCTGCCTTCCGGAGCCCATCTAACTTGAAAATATAACGCTAGGGGGATTCCGGGGGAACATATAGGTCTTCCTGTCCTCCAGAAGGACATAGCAAAGCTAAAGAAGGTCTAGAGAAGATCAATCAAAAGAAAGAAATAGTTTAGTATCAGAGAAAAAATATTAATACTCTACTGACAAAGACTGAGTTTAGAACGGCATGGGATATGAATTTAATAGCATGATAACAAAAAAGTTGAATTTTGAGACAACCCTTTGAAATTGAAGGAAATAATTCAGTGACAAAATGAACAAACTTTACATAGAAAAAAGCATGAATTCAAAAAATAAACAAACACAAAGAATAAAAATAGATTTAGAAAGAGAAAATAAACCGGTAGTTGCTTAATCCATAATGAAGTGAGATAATTGTTGTTAAAAAATACATTTCAAAAACTGGTATTATGGTTTTCGTACAGATCTAAAATAAACATGTCCAGCATTTTAACATATTAGTAAAAAAGATAAATAGTGTAATATAAAAAGATCCAGTAAATATTGTAGAAAATAGAAATTCTAGAGTAAGATTGCAGCTGCGATTGATACAGAATCAACCAATATTTTGGCATTATCTGTTCCATTGGATAGAAATAATTCATATCTCTACTGGTTAAAAATCTGTCACTTGATCCTTATCCCTGTGAGATATTATGGTTTAGATCTGGAAAGTTCCACAGAGCCTCATGTTTTGAAAGTGATTCAGTCACTGGAGCTCAACCGTTGGTTTCCTGTGCTGCTACGAGGTAGTGCCTGGCCAGAAGAGGCAGGTCCTCATGGCCTGACCCAGAAAGGAGGGATCACTGGAACACGACCCGGAAGGACATGTGCTGGCTCCTTCCCTCCTTACTCTCTGCTTCGTGCATACCACGACAGGAACAGCTTTTCTTTAGCTGGGCCCTCTGCCGGCTACATCTACCACTGCTGGCTGACCACAAATGGACTGTCACCTCCTGAAACTGTGAGCTAAAATAAACCTTTCCCCCTGTAAGTTGTGAGCATTGAATATTGTATTTAAGCAATTAAAAAGTAACTATGAAAAATGCAAAATAACCTAGTCATAGAAAGTCAGGACCAGAAAAAAAAAAATCTGGCTATCCCCTTTCTTAATGCCTAACCTTCAGATAATGTCTTAGATACCACAAATAAAAACAATCTAGGATATCTTATTCAATTTTTTAAATAGATGTTGTAAGGCCTGTCTTTTCACACAAAAATACCTCACTTTACCTTTAGTTCGTGGGACTGATTGCTACCCTTGTGGAAGGACTACTTCTCTATCTAGAAATGAATTCAGCTAATGGTGGGAAAGCGCACCACCGCTAAGATTTACTCTGATCAGTTGTCTTTACTTGGAAAAGTCTTTGAGAAAAAAGAAACCCTTAGTAATATTATTTAACTATGTTAATTTAATAAAGTATTGTTCCAATTGAAATTTAATAGATAATCCCTTAAATATATTAATATATACAATTCATCCGCATGAAACCACCAAAGTAAGAAATATGGGTATGGGGGAATCTATAGAGCTATACAAACATGAAATATAGAATTAGAATAATTTGGGCCTTTTAATTACATTTTGACAGCTGCTAAAATAGGAAAATATCATGACAAAAAATAATGGAAAGACCAAAGCTAGAATAGAAGGTCTTAAAAAGCTACAAGAAAGCACAGGAAAAAATTTCTTTCATTCTATACAGTCTAGTATTATAGAAAGTTAGGGTTTGCTACTGGTCTGGTGTTAATAAATTTTATTTATGTTTGAAACAAAAAATAAGCAAGCCTGTAATTTAAGCTGTACAGAGACATAAAAAATGTTACTGCTGGGACTTTTGAGGAATTAAAGACTGACAGGTAATAAAACTATATCTTAATCTGGAGGATGTTAAAGTCATTTCTGTGTTACATGAAATGCTAATTCAAAGTGCCTACTTTTCTGGGATCATACAGAATTCCTGGAATAACTAATTCCAAGCAGAAAGAAACAGATCTGTTTTTCAAATAAATAACTTGAAGTGACACTTACCTGTCTTACTTTGAGAGATTATGTAGATGGTGATAAGTTAAAAACTCTCAACTGATTACAACCCCTTGATCTTTGTCACTGAGCTGGCTAGTGGATTTCTGCTTGATGGGATTCAGAAGGAGAGAGAACAGCATATGGAGAACGGGTTTTGAGCACCTTGAAACTTGCCTCTGTTCCCACTTTATCTGTGCATCATGTGGTACCTCTCCCCTCGGCACACAGATGCCGAGTAGAATCCGTAGAAATGGATGATGGGAAATTGCAAAAACACCTTTTGTGTCACACTAAGCATTAAGAAAATACTTCTGCTCCATAGCCACACATCTCAAAAGGCAAGATATGAGTAGCCTTAGTTTATCTAATTTATCTGAGGGCATTTAAAGTGATTCTTTGAGTTCAGTGTAAAAAAAAAGTGTCATGTTTGAAGGTCGTGTAAAATGATTTCTGCACTATGTCAATGTTTGGTTTTGGGGTCTAGAGCAGAACGTGTTGTATAAATCACCGGTCTCCAGAGAAACATAAGAAATACATTCTCTGGGGCAGGAAGGTGTCAGAAGACTCACAGCCAGAAAACAGTTTGGGTATTTTTTACAAGCACCTCACCTCCAACAATGTCGCTGGCAGAGGCCTCAGGGAGAGAAAAACACAGCCACCACGGGTTTGTGCCTTGTTATGCTAAGTGTGCATCAGATGTTAGGGAGCATTTTATTATGCAGTAGCCATTGTTTCTTCAAAAAGTAAGCAACCCAGGAAAATGTTTTATCGTTGTGCTTTCCTCTCTTGCAACTTTCTGCTCTCCTCAAAATTGAAAACCCCCCTTATGTCCTCTCCTAACACCACGGTGAGGTTGCCCTCTCCTTCTTCGTTGCTCACCTCCAGATCACTGCCACAGACCAGCCTCCATCCCAAGCTGGGCCACAGAGCAATCGAAGCCTGAATTCACTTTAAGCTTCTATTCCAGGTTTTGGAAACACCCAGGGAGACAGAGAAGAGTACTTCTTGCTTTATGGTGATAAAGCATGGCCTAGGATGCCTGGGGGGGAAGTCAAGGCCTCTGAGCATGATGGGGCAGGAGAGCAATGTTCTCTGTCCCCTAACTTAACAGATGATCATGGTTGCCATTGACCCTAGAGTCTGGCAGGCAAGTCACCAAGACAAGAATTCTTTTTAGAAATAGGACAAACAGAAGACAATGACCTTTGAAATCATAAAAACTTAAATTGAAATTCATGCTATTTGCAATCTGATTGGACTTGTATAAGTTTAAGCCTCAGTGTTTATTATATTGTATTTTGGGTTAAAATATTACTCATCCCATGAGACAATGAATGGGAGGAAACTAGTTCCAAGTAGTTTTCATATGTGATCGGTTCTTTCCTGGAAAACAGAAAAGTGGAATAAAGCCCTAGATGGAGGAGCAAGACACCTTGCCTTGGAACATGGCACTCATAAGGAGGCAAGTTACCTCATTTCTCTTGGAGTCCATCGAGCCAACTATAAAATAATGCAAAAAATCCCTGCTCCAATGAGCATAGCTTCTCACCTCCATGGGAGATTCTTTGAACGGCAGTGGGAAGATCTTTCAGTAGGCAAAGGTGTTTAGTATCAATATTTCATTCTGGCGGCCTGTCACTTTGCTAAAAGGGGAGAAGGGACTGATATAAAGAGTGATTTCTTAAAATCTAGACTATACAGCACAATCTCGTTTTTTGTTTGGAAAAAGTGGAGTAAGGTCTCTCACTCACGGGGTCCAGTCCACCCAGAGATCTCCAATCTTCACTAAAACTTGGTAAAAAGCAACCTAATATCGCCTTTCTTCAGAAATATGTCAAGCTTTATTTAACTATCTCTAGCATCACCAGCCTTGAGGATTTTTGCTATGTAAACTTTCATAGAATTATGTGGATAGAACGTTTGTTAATGACATTTCTATGTGAAGCTTGGCTAATGCATATTCTTACTGAAGAGTAAACTATAGCAGAAGGCTGGTAGTTCAATCAGCATCTTCAAGCATTTGCTCTCTGACTTCGCAGGAGCTAATTGCAGAAGTTTTCTTTCTACGGAAATGATGTGATTTTCTTGATCATTGTACTTGATTAAATCAGAACATTGTACTCTATTAAATCAGAACCCAAGGGCATAGTAATTAATCTTTCAAAGACAATGGACCTTGAATCAGTTCCTTACTGCTGTACATAATTCATTCTTGAAGATATGTAAGAATTCTGAGCATAAAAAAGTAGAAATTTTTATAAGCAGAGGTTCAATACTTATAGCTCTAGCAAAGTAAGATCTCAAAATGTCAAATATATTAGATGGTCATTTCAAATAACAATAAATCAAACACTTGCACCAATAGTATGAATTACAGAAAGTAGTGCCTTTAGTAACAGGTGATATTTAGAAGACACATTGTTACTGAGACTGATTTAAGAAAAGGTTAATATTATTTGTTAATTATGTAATTTATCTAATAAGTGCATATATTTTGTTTATGCTGAAAAAATGCTTTATGGGAAACAAAATCCTGAACAACACGTCAGTGGAAATTCACTCTGTGTCTGGTACATATGAGTTCTTTTATGACTTGGTTTTTCAATTCACCATTTTTGTAGTCTTTGATAGTATCTCCAAAATAACATACACATATGTTAGGCTTTATTCTTTAGTTTTATCAGGGAACAAATAGTCAACTATAGTGGGTTAGTTCATTCTGCCTCATAGTGTTGGAGTTCTATTCCATGATCATGTCCCGAGAAATTTACACAGGTTTTCTTCCATTTAGTTAAGATGATAAAATAATGGTACAGAAAAAAGTCTGAATTTGGTCAGGGTTCCAGGGTCAGTGTGATTGATTGGGTCTTGAATTGCAGTATATGTAACTTGAGATCACCAGAAATTTAAAGATGATGCAGCATTTATGGTAGGCTACATAGTAAAGACATCAAGGCCATTTGCACTTCTTACTCTGTCTTTCAAATATCTTTATCTGAGACTTGTTTTCTGACTCCCCTTGAGTCAGATGCTCCAACTCACTCGTGAATGAGACAGGATAAAAGCGAGTCAGAGAAGGGGGAAAAAGCTCTCAGATTCAGGACTTCCCATCTATTGCCCTTCTTGTGTTAATTAACCACAGCTGCTCAGTGGGGGGCGGTCTTGCTTGGTGTCCCGCATGTCTCTTGCATCTGATGTTGACTGAACTAAGTCACCTGAAGTCCTGGGCTGGGTCAGATGGCCAGGTTCCCTGGGCTCACTCACAGGGCTGGCACTTTATGCTCATGGTTGGTGCTTTGTTAGTGGTCCACAGAGATCCTCATTGTGACCTTACCATGGAGGCTGGCTTCCCTCAGAGAAAAATGCTCAAGCAAAATCAGTCCGCTTCCCAGTTGCTCAAAATCCAGGAACATGGGAAGGAAGGTACTGATTCTTCTTAGCGGTAGGCTTAAAGCCAGCATAGAATCACTGCCTTCATTCTTCGCTGATTATGCCTCTCATAATCTATGTTCCAGTGGTAGAGGGTTGTGCTCTTATTCTCAATGAGAAAGACAGAAAAAGATCTGAAGGCATCTTTAGTCCATAATCCCTACTAATGCCTGTGAATCTAAGACATTCTTAGTGTGGAAATCATCAGAAATGTCAAGTCCTACCCTATTCTCAAGACATCAAAAAAATTGCCCCTCACAACTAAGAAAAGTCCAACGTCATGCACCACCTCCATACTTTTCTTATGGTTATGATAGCTATGGTTTAGATGTGAGATCCCTCAAGTCTTCATGTGTTGAAACTTTATACATGTTAGAAGATATTTAGGGTGGAAATTTAACCCAACAATGATGTTCAAAGTATGGTTTTTGGAAGATGATTAAAAGTAGATAAAATCACAGGAATGGAGCAAGGCCTCATGACTGAATCTTGCTACTTTATAAGAAGAGGTAGAGATACTACATGTTCATTTGAGATCCCTGTGGCTCACCATGAAACATTTTGTGCCTCTGGATTCTGCTATGAGGAAGGCTATCACCAGATGAGATTCCTAAACTTTGCACATCCAGAATCATGAAGCAAAAGAAAGTTCTCTCTCTTTCTTGGTTTATTTTCAATAAACTTACTTAGACTTGGTATTGTGTTGTTAGCAACAAACTGATAGAAAGTCTACCTCTTTTTTTACTACTATGTTAATAATGTTACTCAAAAAGAAAACTCATACTTTGAAGAAAATATTTTTTATTTTTTAAAAAAAGTAAAATTAGAAAAACATTTTAGTAAGCACACATTCTGTTTATTAATTGGCCATAAGTTACCACGGTAGACACCAGAGTTTTAATCTCCAGGCCATCCTTAAGCATTCGTTTGCCACCAGCAAACTGCTGCCTGCCAAAGATACTTCATCTTTTCCAACTTGTGAACCCTAAGCACTTTGATAAGGCACAGTTGTTTTTCACATGTAAAAAATACTTCCCTACAATACATCAATCTTGATAAGTTGAAGTTATTATGTTTATTCTAATTCCCTTCATAAAAACTCAGTGTTAATGTCCTGGGACATTTTAATGCTCTATGTCAAGCTAATATACAAAATGCATGCCTGTTATTACCTATTTGCTCAGGTTATTGTTCTGGCGAAGGTGTAATTTTTCCATCCATTATTTGTTTAGAAATTTGGCAGCACATAGAGGACATTTCCATGCTTTAAAGCCATCCAAAATTTAGAATGACACCCAGTGATATTAAGCAGGCGTACATAATGCTTTCAAACTTCATCAAATATTCATGGCTAATTATAGTCATAATATTTATGTTGCTGTGAAAATTAAGGTTGTGAGCCTCTTGTACACAGGCTAAAAATACAAGCCTACAATCTATGCTTTTGGTTACCCCTTTCATTACTGGAATTTCTCATTGTCATTAAATAAAGTGGCAGGCATGGTGTTCTCTGGCTCCTTACTGCACTTTGCAAATAGGATAGGTCCCCTGATAGACTCAACAGAACATGCGGAGGAGCCAAGTGCCACCTTGCATGATGGGAGGAGCTTGTGACAAGAGGCTCAGTGGCCACCTTTTCTGGAACAAAGAACAACTCTCACTGACTGACAAATTCCAGAATACTTTGTGTAGTGGCAAGGCACTACCCAAAATTTAATGATTCTTAGGAAATATGAGAGAGATGGTCGTAATATGTGAAGGGAAGGACATTGAAGAGGTACAAAGGGTCACATGGCTTAAATCACTCCACCTCATCTATTCTATTCTCTTGTTGGAAGTAAAAATACAATTGTATGTTTAAAAGACAACTTTGGAAAGCCTTTTCTAAAATGTATTTCGATACTCATGTCTGCCTCTAAAGTCTATCAGTCCAAAGTAAGGAATACATGTCCCAGATATTCTCGTGTTACTTTGTATCACGCCACCTACTACTGTTCCCCCACCTCCCACCGTGAGCCTGGCAAGACAGATCACAGCAGAGGTAATTACCATCCTGCCACACCTCTGCACCTCTCGTTATTCAACTTAGTATGCTCGTTTCCATACTACTTCTCAGCAAATGTTCACCTCATTTTTAATAGTAAATACCAGTGTCATCTCTGCAGTTCCTGGACCTTTCAGAATTGAGACAATCTGAGCCAGATATGTGTTCTCCAAAGTTTCTCTAATATTCTGTATAGCTATCCACAATATAGTTATCACACGTCGATGTAGTTGTAGGCTTTATATGTGTGTCACCCTTACCAAGCTATTAATTTGCAAATTTACACACTGTAGAGAACTAGTGAATACACTGGATGGCAAAATTAAGCTTTAAGAAGTCTGTTATTAAAATGATAAACCCACACATACACATACAGGAGGAAATTCAGCATAAGACATGGACATTACTTGTCATACTAAAGAATATCAACTGCAAAGTTTTAGAGAAGAACATAAGAGAAAGTCAATATTTTTCTCATTTATTATAAGAAAGATACAATCTGTAATAGCAATATGGCACCTTAAAAATAGGTTCAATCTTTGACTACCTTGCTAAATCACTATACACCAATAAAGGAATCTGTGACCATTCCATACTTGCTGCCCTCAGCCATCCTAGCTCACACTGTCTGGCCAAAAGCTTTCCTTGTGACGTTTTTGCCATTTCCCACTGGTGACTTACTAATGTGTGCTAGCGTTTGCTATCCTCTTCTGTTGTTATATTTTTTCCAAGGGGGTAATGTGGCCAGATGAAATAGCTTCTGGCACCTCTTGCATATATTTGCCAAAATTATGCTCAAGTAAATGTTGTGAAACTGTGGTCCTTCTGAGTAAGAGGGTTTAAAGAATCCCTCGTCCACTGGTAGAATGCCTTTTGTGTCCCGCTCTTTCTTCTCTGGTATGGAATGGAGATGCTGTCCTGATTGCAGAACAGCCATGAAGTAATCATGTGAGAACAATAAGAAAAAATTACATGTTAAGGGTGATGCAAGGAGCTCAGATCTTTAGCTCTTAGGTGCACTACCAAAGCAACCTCCCTGTGTGAATTTTACCTGGAAAAAAAAAAGTTACTTTGTTTAAGCTACCGATGCTGTTTTCTGATACTGGCAGTCCCTTACAACACTGACTCACGTACAGGGTGAACTGGGTGTGAAAGCTACAGAGAGGGTAATAAGAAATGGTTAAATGATCTATGTTTAGTCTCCAGAGGATGGACTAAGCAGAGAGCTGTTTACTGGCTTGGACCATCTGGAATAGTTATGGAAGAGAAACATGGGAGTAGAAATTGAGGGAATAAGACAGAATGCTTCAAAGACATGAAGCCACCTTAAAAAAAAAAAGATGTGACTACAGCATCACCCAATCCTCTGTTGTCTTAGTTGTTAGAGCACTTACCTCGCATGTGCAAGACCCTGAGCTCTGTTTCCCAGCATCACATAAAAATTAGCTGGATGTGGTAGTGCTGTATACCTATAATCCCAGAATTTGAGAGACTGAGTCAGGGGAATTGCTTGGAGTCTTCCAAGTTTGCTTCGACAAGCAAAGATGTGTGTCCAAAGAAATTGGGACAGCCAGGCAATTTTATTTTGTTTATTCCACTTTGTTGTATTTACCAGAAAGAAGTTTGTGAGTGTGATCCCCATTTGAAGAGAAGGGAATTAGACTCCTTTATGAGTAAGAAGTTTCAAAGAATCTGCAAATATACTTAAAAATTGTAGTAGCGGTGCTGGGGTCAGAGCTCAGTGAGCAGCTCTTGCCTAAGAACTCTGAGGCTCCAGGTCCTGTCTGACAAAATCCCATACCAGCTAGATGTGGTCGTGCACACTGTAATTCCAGCACTTGGGAGGCTGAGGTAGGAGGATTGACAATGAGTTCTAGGCCAGCCTAGGCTACTGAGTGACCTCAGAATCAGCCTGCACTACAGAGAAATACCCAGTTTAAAAACAAACTAAATTGCAGTCTTTAACATGGCCTGTAATAATTTTCATCTAAAAGCTTTATTGTTTCACCTTTGATATTTAGTCTAAGATCAAACTGAAATACCTTTTTCTGAATACTGCCATAGTTTTTGACTCATTACCATTTTTAAAAAAATATCCTTTTGTTTTTGCAGCTCTAATTTGAGTGAAAAATTACGCACACAAACATATGTGATGTGTGTGTGTGTGTGTGTGTGTGTGTGTGTGTGTGTGTGTAGACTGGAGATTATTTTGGAGACTATTCATTTCCATTTTTCTATTTGCCTATATTTACCCAATACAAAATCGTATGTATATATTATCATAATAGCAGGTTTTGCTATTTGATAGCGTGTTAAATTCTTAAGTTTTGTTTTTTAATATTGCCTTGGACTGTTTAAGTCCTTTGGATGGAATTAACTTTCTATAATTATTTATATGTCCTTAAATTTCACTCAACACAGTTCTACAGGTTAATTTTATATCTTTTTATAGATTTATCTCTAGGTACTTAATGCTTTTTAACACTATTAAGATGATAATACTACCATGCTAAAGTTTTTAAAAACTGCTTTGAATTATCAATAGTAAAAATAACATGTTTGCTTATTGGCATTCTATTTAGCAAATATGTTTCTTTTTTTCTAATATTTTGGATTTTACAACATACACAATTGCGCCATTTGCCACACTTTTATTCCTAGTATTCCAATCTTCATAGCTTTATTTTATTTTATTTTTTTATTGCTTTTACTAGTACTTTTAGTACAAGGTTGTATAAAGAACGTGATGTAAAATATCTTTTTCATCTTCCTTATTTCCAGGGGAAAGTGGTCAACATTTCACTATAGACATGATACTAATGTTTTAGTAGATACTTTGTCATGTTGAACAAATTTTACTATTACTTTGCTCATTTTTAAAAAATAAGGATATATTTGATTTTATACAAATATCTATGTTGTTTACAGTGATTTTTACTTTTATTTTTAAATTTCAATAAGTCATATTTCTGGAAAAAAACTCAGTAATTGTATATTAAATACCAGTACTATATAGTAAATGTATATATTATATATATATATAGAAAATTTTCAGTATTATATCAGTCAGGATTCACTGACATTTACTACTTTTTGTTTCAAGACTTGTGTTTGCAAGAAATATTGGTTTAAAAATATATTTTCTTAAAATTTGCTTGTAGAAATTGGTTCTTGGCCTTATACTAACCTCATAAAAAAGAGTTGGAATGTATTGTCTTCCTCTGTTTTCTGAAAGATTTTGAAAATAATTGGTTTTAGAACTTTTTTATGTTTCTATGTTAAGTATTTTATGCCCTTAACATATATTGGACTAGTCATCTATTTTTCTTTATTTTTAGATTATTATAATTGATCAATTCCATATAAATTATTAAATGTATTATAATAAAATTGTTTCATTGTCTATTCAAAAACCATTAGTGATGTTTTATTTTTCATTTCCAATATTATAAATTTAACCTTTTTTTCCTGAATTACTTTTGTTGGATGGATGTGTTCTTTCCCAAAGTGCCCACTTCTGAACTTGTGATTTTTTTTTTGATTTGTATTTGTTTTCTATTTTCAGTTTCTGATTTTTTTTCTAGTTTTGCCTATAGGAATTTTGGGTTGTTTTTATATTCTTTTATAGCATTTAGAGATTATATCTTGAGGAATATTAAATTTATTTTTATATATAACTTTGTACCTATAATTTCTATTTTAGAATTTCTCAGATATTATTATAAATGGTTCTTAGTTTAATTACATTTTGATGAGAGAATGTACTTGAATATTCAAGGATTGCAGTCCTTGAACTCACATTAACACCTGTGTATAACCCAGAACTTGTTCACGTGGCCTTCAAAAGAATGTGCATTCTCTTGTTATTGTTTATTAGGTCCCATCAGAATCAACTTGGCCAACTTTTAGTACGATGGTTCAAATTTTCTACAGCATTGCTAATATTCCTTGTGCGATCAATTACTGAGAAAAAAATACAATTGAGGATTTTTTATTTCTCCTTTTAATTCTATAGATTTTGCTTTGTGCAGTCTTAAGTTTTGTTAATAGGCCTATATGAATTCAGAATAGTTATATCTTCCTATTCACATTAACCTTTGGTCGTTTCTGGCCATGTTTCCAGCTTTAAAATCTGCCGACAGAGAGTATTTTGTCATGTTTTGTATTGTGCCTTTTCGCTTCTTGTATTTTTCATCTGAGCTGTTAATTTTATAGTGTGTGTACCGTAAACAGCACGTGTTTGGGCTTAGTCTCATTTTATTTTGTTCCTGTCCAGTCCAACACATTTGTCCTTTTAGTTGGAATGTTTAGTCTCCTTACATTAAGGCTAGTACTGATAAAATTGGGCTTAAATTTACCATTCTACCTTTTATATCTTTTTTAAGTTATTTCCTCATTGTTGTCCTATATTGGATTAGTTTTTCTTTGGTTTTATTTTTTTTAATCCAGCTATTTGTTTTTCTATTCTTGTGTTTTTTAGTATATCAATCTATGTCAAGTATACAGCTGACCTAACACAGTTAATGTAATGATTTCACTACTCGTGAATAATGCAAATATAGCAATTTAGTATGATTTTAACCTACCTTCATCACTTAGTTAATATCATTATATAGTTTGTTCTTAATGTAAGTTATAAAAGTCACCAAACATCATTTTGTAACTTTAAACATTCCATATTTCTGTGTATTCCCTTTTTACTGTTTTAAGAATTCTCCTTCCTTCATACTGTCTTACATTTTTTTTCATTTTTTAATTTTCCCCCATTTTATTGATATGTATAAGTGCAAAATTTAAGGTTTAAAATGAAGTTGAGCATTTTGTGCACATATGTATCTTGTCAGGGTGACAAGGACTTTCCCACTTTCCTTTTGTCCCTCCCCCTACCCATCCTTCCCTCCCCACCCTACTCCCTGTTTCACTTTGTTTTTCATTTGAAGTTCCATGATATAGTTGTGATCTATAAAGTCCAACAGCATGGAGGCTTTTACAGGCAAATGGAAGAAGCTTGAGAACATCATGCTTAGTGAAGCAAGTCAAAAGCATGTGTCTTATATTTTCATTAGGTGTTATTTATCCTTAACATGAAGCATTTCACTATTTCTTACAATGTATGTCAAGTAGTGACAAAATCTCTCAACTCTTGTCTAAACACACTTTAGACATTTTATTTTTGAAAGGTATTTTTACTGAGAAGAGAATCAAAGTTGCCAGATTGTTTTTGTACTTCAAAATGTCTGTTTTAAATTGTTGGCTTTTCTACTTTTTGTGTGTTTATCGTCCTTACTTTCGTACGTCACTTATTGTATAAAATTCTTCAAAATATAGAATGCCCAGTTGTTATTTTTCAACAATGGATGTTTCTTATTGCCTCTATAAACGAACAGATTGAATTACTGATCTTCTCTACCTGACGAGGGAGAGATTGAAGTCAGAATTCAGTTTCTTGCCCTTTTTTATCTTATTCCTTGGAAAATCCTGTTTCTTTCATTCCTTGTTTTTTGTTTGTCTTGAGAACCTAGTAGTTGTCTATAAATATCCACTCTAGAAATTGATTTCTTTAGAAATTTAACTCCTTAAGTTTCTATTCTTTACAGGTTTAAAAATCAAACAAACATTATCAGAGATACAGTTTGTATCTCCTAAGCACCACTGGACTGCAGGAAACTTCACTAGGCCTTTATGGCCTCATGTCCTCTGTGGATGTGACCTCAGGCTTACCTAGGGCTGGCAGATTAACGCCATTGTCATCTCTAGCCCATGCATGGGTCTTTTCCAAGGCTTTCACCTTTGTTTCTTAGTTCCTGAGTTCACCTATGTTCAAAACGTCACACTGACACATTTCCTGCAGATCTTTTTCACCAGAACTTTTGTGTCCTCAATACTGTGAAATTGTGGTAGATTTCACTTTGCCTTTCTAGTGCCTAGCTCTCACAGCCTCCTGTACTACATAGGAACTCAGCAAAGTCCTGCGGGGATAACTAGCCTTTTGGTTTTGTGTTCTCTATTTCCTAAGTTGTCATGTGATCCGGCTTGGCCTTCAAAACTCTTGTCATCTTCCTCCAGGAGCATCTCTCTGCCAATGCCGTGTTTAATTCTTCACCAATACTCAGAATGTACACATGCCCTTTTAAATGGAGTCAGAAAGAAGTGGCCAGCTAACTTAAAAGGAATTGTCCATGTAATTTTAGGTCATTTAATTCTTGTTTCTAAAGCCCTCCAGAATGATCTCTGCAATAGATCTACTATTTAGAGTGTTTGCAGAAAGATCAGCTGCTGTTGACTCATGGTATTGCCCTCAGCGAAAGCCAAGAATTAATGCTGTTGATGCTATTATCAATAACTCACAGAATACAAGGACAAAAAATTCGGAAAGGATAAAGAAGTTAGAGCAAAACACGAGTCTCATCTTACTTACATATAGATAGCCTGCAGCAAATATGTAAAAATTATACAACTTTCCATGTTGCATATGGAACATTAAACAAAGCCAATGGTTACCAGCTTGTAGAAACCATACCTCAAAAATCATAACCCATGAAAATTTCTGATCAAGGTGAAACCACTCTAGAAATAGAATAAAGGAGAGTGACAAACTGAAGAAGACTGAGGCAGGAAGGTTTACTGACCAGATACCATTTCTTTTCCCCATTTTCTTATAGTTTAGACTTTCTGGGTGCATCATTGACAATGCTTTTGTCAACTATTTATTGGTTGGGAATTATCCTATTTTTTGTTTATCTTTCTTTATTTTGCTACTTTAAATGATGATTTTACTTGAAATATAATTATAATTTAATATTTATCTCAGAATATTATCAATATAATTCTTCTCTTTCCTAGATCGCGCTATTACTAGTCAGAAACCATGCAGTGGAAATAGATTAACTTACATATTCTGCTCTCTTCTGTGGTCTTAAGATCTCATTTTGAAGCGGCCTCACTGGGCACTGCTTTTCAACTTGTCTAAGTCCAATAAGACAGAACATGCATGCATACAACAAGTAACACTCACGGATTTGTTACTTACAAACAGGCAGCAAAGGGCAGCAGAAGCTTAGGCTCATCGCAGACCAAGAGTATGAGGCTCAGGAAAGTTCCCTAGGGGGATGCGGTCTTGTCTACACGTGTTTCCCTTGCATTGTAGTCCCGAGAACCCTTAAAGACAATTTTCCCCAAATTGTACACCACAGGGTAACAATACAGCGTTAAAGTACTGAAGGAGTTTCGGTCCTGGAGCACAAGAACGAAGCCAGCTCTCTTTTATCTTGGGATGCTGTGCACAGTTTTTTCAGGAACTTCAAGCAAAAATGAGAGGCAAACTGAGTTAGTTCTTCTAAGGCCATCTGAACACTTGTCTTACTCACATCGTCTAGTATCTTGACTTTGCACTGCGATGTGTCCAGTTGTCAATATTTACTGCCTTCATCAACTCCGAAACAAATTCTTATCATTTGTTCCATCAACTATCCTCCTTCCCACTGGTTTCTGAGCTCACCTTCCATATTAAAGGAACCTTACAACATTTCACTTTCTGGGTCAGATTCCTTTTGATAAGCATAATTGTCTAAGTGGCAGCCATTTTTTTTCTAAAAATGACTCAAATATATGAGTCTTAATGTCAGAGTAATACTCCATTGTGTATATATATACACTACATCCTTTTCATCTAGTCATCTGTACTCAGGCATATTGGTTTCTTCCAAAATTCAGCTATTACCAATTGTACTGCTATACAAAAGACTTGCGGGTTATCATTGTATCAGTCAGATTTCTTACGTTAAACTTATATCAAAGACTGAATGGGCTCTCCGTGTCACTCATGTACACCAGAAACAGCCAGGAAGCCACAGCCAGAGCTCCAACTGCACCTGGGAGTTTGAGAAACTGGGCCTTCATGCACCCTGTCTCTCACATGCACCAGAGACAGCCAGGTGACATTTAAAACAGAAAGAGTTTAACCTAAAAAATCTCAGGAAAAGACACAGATCCCATCAACAGTACCAAAGCCTCAACTCACTGTAACAGAACTATGAGAAAATATGGTAATAAATCTGCTACAGAAAGACCTGACACCGCAGAAAATAATACCAGGGATCCTGAAATAGCAGAACACAAACATGAAAAAGGCAAAAAGGATGATGATTTTTGGGCCCACAAATACTTAAAATAGAAGCAGGAAATAAAACAGGAAATGCAAAACCTACTCCGGGACATAGCTATGATATCATCAAACATTCACAAGAAATTATTAGAAAACAAAAAAGATATTAACCAGAAGATAATGAAGGCAATACAAGAAATTAGACAGAATATAGCAAAGATGCAAAAATATTGAACAGAACTTCAGGATGTGAAATACACACAGGAAAGAATAAGTAACCAGTCAGAACATTTTGAGAATAGCATACCAGACCTAGAAAATAAAATGGCTGAGTTGGAACATAAAGGCTGCAAAGAATGCAAAACAAAAAGAAAGAAAGAGAATGTTTACAACAGCTGATAGATGACTCAAAGAGAAACAACCTCACAATTATGGGAGCGCAGGAAAAAGTGAGAACAAAAAGAAAATGGACTTGGTGGAGAAAGTAAGGGAAAAAAGGAGTGAGAAGGAGGAAGGAGAAAGGTGATATGTAAAAACAAAAACCGAAAGAATCAAATGGTGTGAGAGTGGGAGTCACAGGGAGGAAGGAGTAGTGGGGCTAATAAAGGGAGAGGGAAGGTACTGCAATTTTGATGAAATATACATGTTCAAAAAATACTTAAGTTCAATATAAACATCATGTATTACATATATTAATAAAATGAGTGAGAAAATATCTTAATTTCCTTAAAAAAAGAAGAAAAAACCTCCAGAAACATAAATTTCAAATGAATCACCATTTGTAAGTTATCATTGCAAATATCATAGAAAATGAGTATAATATAACAAAGATTAAGGAAAAGAGACAATAACAGAATATAGTATAGTTAAAAATTTAAAGTATCAGAAAATTAAGTAACAAAAATGATAATAAAACTAGTAAATTATGGTGTGCTCTTCTGATCCTTCTTTTACTCTAATAAGTCCACTCTCAGGATCTTTTTTTAAATAATGGTCCTGCTTACATCACTACCTATTATGGCTTCAGAGCACTGCTTCTGATCTAGATCCAGGGAGGCCTTTTGTACTGGAAGCTCGCACTGCATTTGCAATTTGCACGTCCCACCAGCTTGTTTCTGGTGACTGAGGCTACTAGTTACTGTCAATTCCCACTTCTCCCAGTCCGCACTCACCTCAGCCAAAGGTTACAGGCTCTGGGCTTTTCTCTGTCTGCTGATGCTGGTAAATGCCGGCAGCAACGGGGTGCTCTCAGTTGGCCTGGGGCTGTTTTTTTGGGCTGTGTTTATTTTCTGTTTCTGATGTGTCTTCAGGATTTCTGATCTTCCTGTGGCCTCCTTTCAATTGTCAGCGTGCTCTTTCTTCTTCTAGCTAAGTTGGACAGGCCGTTTTTAAATATAATCTCAACTTTTTAAGTGATCCCATGAAGAGACATTTTGTAGCTCTTTTACTCAGCCACCATCTTGACCAGAAGTTTCTAAAACTTATTTTTCTGAAATGCTTGGGCTTTAAGAGTGTACCCACCCAGGAAGAATATTGGATAATTTGTTCTTGACACCTTTGTTTCCAAACAGTTACTTTTTTCTCATGCTAAAAATCTATAACATGAAACTGACTATGTTAACTCTGTTTAAGTGTACAACTCTGTACTTTAAGTATGTTTACATTGGTGTAAGGCATCTCTAGAGCTCTCCTGTATTCCAGAACTGAAGCTCTATGTTCATTATACAACTCCTCTTCTCCCCCACACCAAATCTATGCACTTTTTATTTCTGTGAATCTGACCACCAATCTATTTCCCATTTCCATGAATTTGACCACTTCAGATACTTCTTAAAATTGGAGGCATAGAGTTTTTGCCTTCTTGTGAATGAATTTCATGTTAAAGCATGTAATAATTTCTTTCATTTTAAGGTTGAAAAAATATCACATTGCTTCTATACATAATGTTTTTCTTATCCATTCCTTTTCTGGATATTTAGTTTACTTTTACCTTTCAGCTATTGTAAATAGTAATTTTATGAGCATGGTGCACAGACAGCTGTTTTTTTTTAAGTTTACAAATCAGGTTTCTTAAGCTACTTATGAGTAAATACTCCCAGGATAGTATAAGAGTAATTACAAACTCTCTGTAAAGATTCTTCTTACCCATTGCTTAGGCTAAATCTGGCAAATTTCTTACTCTATCCATTTTAGTTACCTTTCTTTGCTGGGACAGAATGCCTGACATCCACTCTTTAAGTGAGGAAACATTCACGTTAGCTCACAGCTTCAGAACTCAGTTCATTTATGGGCAGCTGGTGGTGGTAAAAATCCATGCCAGTATGGGAGCTGGAGCCAGAGCCAAGACAGAAGCCCAGTCTCTGTTCTCCGCATGGCAGAACAGAGCCATGTCTGGGAGGGTGGGAGGAGCTGGACTTCCAAATCAAGCCATACACGTCTGTCCCTTCTAGCCAGTCCCCACTTCCAAACAGTACACAGTGTCCACAGGTGTTGAGGCTTTTGAGGAACACTCCAGATCAAACTCACAACAGCCCATGTGCTGAAAGATTAGTTTTAAAATGCATCCTTTATAATATCAATGTGTAGCTATTAAATTTCCTGGGTTTGTATGATGTCCTCCTGCTTAACTGGCATTAAATGACCTAAAATCCTAATCTTCTTTTTATAAGAATAAAATACGATTTTTTGTTGGTCTCCAATCATACTCAGATAATATATTACTGCTGTTCCTGACCAACATTCCATTTTTTACCTTTTGTTTTGATTTTCACTATCTGGGCAATACTGTTAACTTTTGAGGATCCCAACAGTGCAAATGAGACAATGTTAATTTTCATATATGTTTTCTAACAAAAAAATCTTTCTTATGTACTATCTCAAAACTAAGCAAAATAATTTCTCATTGCATAGTTAATATATTTACCATATCGTACATTTAAAAAATACCAAAGCCTCTTTCTGAGTTATTAATTTCTTCCGCTGACCTGTGTAAATTCTGTCATCGGTACACATGAAAATTTGTATCTTGTAGCTTAAGAGTACATTTTAACATCTCAGAGGGCAATGACCTTGTTGTAACTCTTTTAACAGACATTGTATCTGCTGTTCCTTTTAGTTGATTCTCTTGATTAATCTTAATTTTCAACTTGATTTGTTGGCTTGAGAGTCACCTAGAAGGTAAGTGAAGCACACTATTATGATTTAGATTTGGAATTTCCTCCCAATGCCTCATGCATTTGGATGTTAAGGATTATCTATGGAATCATGCGTTTTTAGGACATGTGAGTCTGGAGAGGTGTATTATGGGTGAGTGGTGGATCTCAGGTGTATCGTGGAAGACAGGTATACAGTAGATTATAGATTTCAAGAGTTTGGATTGGATTCTACATTCCAGACTTGTGGTGGAGGCTTAAACTGAAAGTGGTGGAATCCTGAGGCTGGATCACTAGTACTGGGCCTGGATGATTATATGCTACTGCCTTCATTCTGTAACATGACCTGGCTTCCTGTTTGCAGTGTCATGAGATGCTGCCTCCACCTTTGCCTCTGCCAAGTGTTTCTACTGTTGTCACTCGTGAATGAATGACCTGTGACCTTCTGAAACTGTGAGCTAAAAATAAACATTCCTCCTCTAGTTTGTGCGTGTCGGGTATTTAGTAACAACAATAAAAAAGTAACTAAGACGCACTCTTTTGGGTGTGTCTGGGTTGTCATGGGTGTGTGAGCTTGGGAACTGTATCTGGTTCCTGGCTCTTTCCCCTTAGCGTTCCCTGCTTTTTGATTGTCACGAGATGAGAAAATTTCCTCCATCATGCTTTTTTACCACGATAGGCCTCGGAGTTAATCCACTATGTACTGAAACCTCCGAAACCCTAAGTCAAAATAACCCTCTTCTCCTTTGTCTGTTGCCTGTATTTTGTCCCAGGAACATGGAAACTGCCTAAAATGACCATGCCAGGTCAATCATCCATCTATTAATTATGCTCCAGTAAAACACTAGAGTGGTAGTTGTACTGCATGTAAAGGTACATATATTTCATTTTTAAGATCTACATTTAATTACAGACTATTTTAAGAGAACTTTTATTGATCCACTGAGCTATTGAGAACCACTTTAAGAAAGCATCAAACATGAATAATATGTGATAGCCAACACTTTCATTTTTGCAGTCATAGATTTGTTATGCCTTAGCTCAAATGATATAATGGTATGGTTTACCTTCAAATATTAGAAAATGACCGAGAGAGTTTATTTTTGTATTCTTGAATGCCTGGAATCTTACATTTGCTCTTCTTGTACATAAAGTGCATTCCAACAGAATGTAGCCTCATTAGCATGACCGTAAACATTTATTGTTGTTATTCATCTGCCTGATTCTTCCCTTTGCCATCTGGAGCTTTGAATCCAAACTTCAATAGAGAGAATAGCGCCATCTGAATTCTTCTTGGATGCACCTTGAGGTCAAACCTGCTTCATGTATGGGCATCTTACACTTCTGTCATTCCAGGACTGTTTCACGTGTCTCAAACAGACGTAGCTTGCGCACGGGTCCCTTCACCCGTTATGGCCTACCTGGTGCACAGCAGGAGAGGAGCTACATTATTGTCTTTCTGCTTTCTTTTGTCTATCAATGGTGATGGTGAAACTAATAGTATTTTCTATTACAATACAGTAAACTTTCACATGAGAAAGAACGGAAGGAAGAAAGGCAGAAAGAGGAAAACAAGAAAACAGAAAGATGGAAGAATGCTATTTCCATATAAAATCACTAAAAATATTTTTTGGAAATAAATTCAATGGAGGATTCCAAGTCTAAATGAGCTTTCTCAGGATTCACAACTGGACTAAATTTGAAAGTTTATTGGACAAAGACAGTAATCGGATCTATTCAGCAGCATCCTGTCAGTGTAAGTGAAAGGATGTAGCTCAATGATGAAGTACTTCTGTAGCATGTGCAAGGGCCCAAGTCCATCCCTCCACATGCACACATGTATGAAATGAAAGAAGCACAGAACAAAGGTAGGATGAAAGAAAGAGCGTCTAGAAGTACTATTGATGTTAGAACTCAAAAAACATTGCAAAACGATCAATAATTTTGAGCAGGTCTAAAATAATTCTAACCATGAATGGATGCTTTTGTATACCTAAAACTATCAACATTTTATACACTATCCTGATGCCTCACACTCGCTCTGTAATCTCTCTACTGCGGTCAAAGGAGCTACCTAATAAGCTGTCTCTTCATTTTATTTAACAGACTAGGGGCTAGGAAAATAGGTCAGTGGTTAGGGTGCTTGCCTAGTAAGCACAAGGCCCTGGTTTGACTCCCTAGAACCATATAACCCAGAGGTGTTGGCACACATCTTCAATCCCAGCGTGTTGAGGCAGGAGGATTGCTTTGTGTTCAAGTCCAGCCTGGTCTACATGGTGAGCTGAGGACCAGCCTGCACTGCAGAGCAAGATGCAGTCTCAAAGAAACAAACAATAAATACTTTGTGACAGCCATAACATAATACAGTTGTGAGTACATTTTTACTTATGAAATATGCACAGTAATATTTTATATTACTTATGTTCATGTTTCAAAATATGAATGTCAAAAGCACCATGCTCTCATATATTAATACTTTTTCTCTCCACGGTATTTTTTTTTTATAAAACTGACACTGTATTGACAGTTTTCAATTATTTTAAAGTGGTATCTTAGCCAAAGAGCAATTCCAGGAGCAAGACCCTGTGATGATTAGTAGATTAATTTAGAACACATTGGTATAATAAATATATTGGACTATTTAGCACAAAACAATGAAGTATTGATCAACTAATACACACACATATATACACACTCACACACACACACACTTACTGAACCAGAAAACTATAAAAATTCAATTACATAGGAGAGAAAGAGATTTCTCACTGACAGATTAGTTGGTGAAAAAGAGAAAGGAAAAGAAAAAAAGCCAGCCTTCGTTTCAGCTCTGTCTCTAAACAGGAAACAGGAAATGAATGGGGAGTATTATGACACATTCTTGGGACATTCCAATACAGCTGAAAACTGAAGCAGTCAGAGAGCAGACAATCTCACCGATTTGCTAAGAAGGTGTGGGTAATTCAAAGTCATCTTAATCTTATTAAAAATATTATTGACAATATGTTGAGGCAATAAATAATTAAGTTTCTTACCCTGACAAATTATAGTTCCTAGGGGGACCCCTGAGATCTAAATTACCCATTCTTTTATCCACTAATTCATCTAAATTACAAACACATCTTTATCTGACACCATCTAGACAAACGCTTATCCTAAATAGATCATTTTTAACTCCTGATCTTGGAGATGTAAAATAGGTCTTCTCACTTAGTTAGATCTAACTTAATAGGAGAAACAAAAGACAAAGCTAAGTATCAACTAAATAACTACATTGTATCAGTTTTATGGATGAGGTTACTCTTTGCTTCATATAACAAGCTATGAAGAGCCTGATGTAAGTTCAACCAAAGTGTTTAGCTATTGAGAAATCTTCAGGGAGTAGGAACATATCCAATTTGGCTTTCCTTCTATAACTACTGCATTATAGCTTCGGTCTGTCAAAGTACATCAATTTCAGGAAAGTCACCAGGGGAAGTGAAAAAATCTCTCAGCATGAGGGTGTTTTAATTAATGCTTTAACCAAAAAGCACAGACAAGTGAAAACCTAAATGACTAGGAGTTACCTAGATGGACTTTTAAATTTTTATTTAACAAGGTGATGAACATTAAGTCTGCCTAAAATTTGAAACATCAAAACATTTTATACCCATGCATAATTTACATACTAATTTATTTTCTTCTTTGAAGGCAACTCTAGGGCAGAAAATCGTAATAAAAGTGCAGTTTCAGCAACATCACGGGTCTAATGAGACAAATCTCCTATGCTCTTTCTAGTATGGTAATTTATTAACGGACAAATTCACAATGTTTATAGTACCAAAGATTATTTCTACAGAGCCAAATAGAACAACACTCTTGGTGTTTATGATGGAATAAATTACAATTTTCAAGCAATGAATTGAATTTTTAATCTAAAGTATCTCATATGAAAAAGCGAACCAATAGTTAAATAAATATCCACTGTCAAAAGCATACATGCCAGCATTTTGGTGTGTTACTGCACTATGAGACACGAAGGAATTAAAAGTAGATTTCTCAGGCTTTATGCTCAGTGTCTAACAAGAACAAAGTGATTAATTCATGGTTACTGAATTAGTTTGAACTGAATAGAATTAATTTAAGAAAAAAAATTCTTTTCTAGCTTTGAGTGTTTTTGTAACCAAGACGGTGAAAAAAGAAATAGAGCATTTAGCATTCTTTCCCATTAACGGGTCAAAAAGAGCCACAGAGGACTATTTTCCTACTATTCATTGGAAGAGCTGAATTGCTTTTTATTTTTATTACGAGCACTTAAAACTTAAAGATTTAAAGTCAGATACTTAAGAGTGAAAGTCACATCTCCAGTGTATGTTCATACTTGTTTAGTGGTTTCTGAATCTGTGCTTGTAAACAAAATTATTCTTAGTCCTTTGACAACTGCTATTTGTCCTGTAGGAAAATTATTCCCTAAGGAGAAGCAAATTGTTTGGTGGTACTTGATGGCTTTGTAGTAATTACTGTGCTATCAGATAGCTCAGAATTAAGATAAGCCTTAGCATCAAAATTCCATATGGTTGATTCTAAACTAAGCTGCTTAGATCGGCAGAGTACTAAATGACATGCACTGAGTGAATAAAATCTTGAGCAAACTTCATCTCAAACCTGGGACTATCATAAGTTTTACTCAAGATAAAAAAAGTCAGATGCAAATAGTTGAGAAGGTTGTAATTTTAAAGTAAAGCAGGTCAACAATATTAAATGGCGTGCAGTTGCTATTGCTATATTTAGTGCAGTCTATGAGCATATCAGTCATAATTGATTACGGTACAAGATGATAAGAAGAGATCAAAATAAAATAGTTTTGCATTTTCTGTAGCCAATCAATTTTTGAAACCATAGTAATAAGCCACCTTTTTCTGTACATGCCTTTATGTAAAGGAAATCACTGATTCTCGTGTACAGTTGTGCAGTTCCTGGTATTATGATGGTTGTAAAAATACATGCAATATGACTCTTACCTTCAGGTGCTTGCAATCTACATGAAGGAAATAACAACATACAATAAGGATATAAATAGTCAACGTTGTTTTCATTCATACCACATATTCAATATATTCAATATTCATACCAGATATTCAATTAAATTCTTAACACTATATTTTACTTAGTGTGGTTCTTACCATATAAGATAGTTATTGACCTACAATATAAAAGTTGAGAAAAATCATCCAATTCACACACAAAATGATTCATAAAATGAAATCTAATTTAGTCTGATTGCAGAACCAGAGGTTGTCATGTCCTTTCTATTAGATAGAACATGATTAAACCCATGTAATGTCTGTTACAATTTGTATTGTCCTATCACTTGACATCTTTCAATGATTGATATGGGTAAGTTAGGAGTAGTGCATAGGCCACACATATGCCTGTGATCACAAATACGTGATAGTCTGTGTGAAGGAGTGTGCTGAGTGTGTTTATTAGTCACAACTCTGTAGATTAAAAACTCCAATTTTGATCATTATCTTTGAGAGCATATATGCTTTCCTTTGTTTTAAAAAAGAGAAGAAAAAAGAAGTGCTCATATAAGAAAAAATTGACTTAGATCCAAAACTACAAGCCTTGAGAACAAGGGCAAGATCATGGTATCTATTATAAGAGAAAGGCTTAACTTTTTAACTCTTCTCAATAGCACTGGAACACTGATCTTCAGCCCATGGCCACATGACAGCTCAGATCCGATACCTGACTAGCCTGGTGTTATATACAGCCATCCTAAGCCATCCACCTTTCTGGTGGTGCCAAAACTTCTTCAGTGGTGCCAAACATCTTGCCTCTGCTCTTATTCAAGTGGCAGATGTTTCTTCTGCCACCCACAACAGCACAGATCTATTTTCATTTCCTACAGCTTATATTTATTTATTTTAATGTGGTACAGGAAGGTCCTCTGTCCCTTTGTGTCTTCACATCTGTTTTTGTGAAAGTTCACCAAAAAGGGTGGAATTTCAATTTTTCTGAAGTGGATTCCTTTCTAGAACTTTAAAACTTGACTCTCAGAGTCAAAGTAAAGAAAGTGACTTTCTTTCTGCTTACCCTTCTCTAGAGGGCAACTTCCCTGCTCACTCAGAATACTCCCTGAGGACTGGGATTAGCAATTTTTCTGTCTTCCACTGATACCAAAAGCTAACGGCAATAACAGCATGGTGGTGAAATTGGAAGTCCCATCCCTTACTCTCCCACAGCAAAACCAGTTCAATAATGGATACGCCAAAACGCCTTTCCAAGTAGTTTTGCAGTCCAGCTGATAACTTTCATAAAATGAAGAGCAGCTACACAACAATGGGTAGAAAGAACAATTTCACTTCATGATATCTTTATCCCCTAGATGACCCAGTTTTGTACCCGAAGAGATCAGCTTGGCCTATGACTTCTCCCTCAGGGCACAAAAGAGAGTAGAGTGCCAATATTCCTGAATGTTCTTTTCTGCACACTGCTCAGTGTCTGGTTTCTGTCTTACTTCACGTAACACTGCCAGAATTCACATAGCTTAGGTGTCTGGGAGCAGTTAAGATCAAAGTGAAAAGGTAGGGGGTTAGTACAGCTGGCACAGCACTGCCAACAGGTGAAAAACCTGAGGTTCCTTGCACAGGCAGGCTGCGGAAGGGTGAAGCATACTTCCAGTGCCAGTAGCTTCTCAGGCACTGGTCAGAGACCTGCTTCTACTCTCCCTAACATAAACCACTGAGGCAGCCCCTGTACGTCGAACATCTAGGTAAGGCAAAGATGAAAGGAACAAGGTGGGCAGCTTGCTGTGTGGCAGGCAGAGCTCTGTGAGACTGAGGAAAGGCGCAAGCATTGAATCTTCCTTCCTGGGAAAGACACAAAGAAGAGAAGTGTGCCTTTCACATCCCTGGCACCATCCCCAGGGACCAGTTCCTGCCTCGCTTCAACTACAATAGTAACAAAATTCTCACAACCTGGTGGAGCAAGTAACAAAACAAAAATGACCCAGTGACCTACCACACTGAAGATAGCTTAATGAGATTAGAACAGATGGAAATTAATGACTTCTCCAAAGACAAAAACAAAGAGAGAGAATTCCTCCAACATCTCAGGATCCCAGAGGGTCAATAGATTATGGGTTCTAGGAAGACAGAAAGAAGAAAAAAACGCCAAAATAGAATAAATTCAGAGAAGTCAATACTGATGCACATTATAATCAAATAGTTAAAAGTTGATGACAAAGAGAATTTAAGAATTTTTAAAGCAGTAAGAGAAAAGTGATTCACCATTAGCAAGGAGAGATGGTTTCTTAAGAATATCAGCTGCTCTTTCAGAAACCATTGCAGACCAGAAGAGGGAGGTGCTAAAAACAACAAGAATAACTGTCGCCTAGGAATATCGTACCCACCTATAGTATCCAAAAGAGAAGAAACATTTTCTCTGGCAAGCAGAAACTCAACTCACAAGACATGCTAGAGCAAGTTTTTTATTTAAATAAATTCTGAATATTGTAAAACCATAGAAGAAAAAAATATATATATATATTCTAGTATAAAAGTTAATAGACAAAATACTAAGAATGCTTATAATTACAGAAATTCGTTAATGAAAATGCAATTCAAGAAAATCTACATTGTGACATAACAGGATAAAACATTGTGTTAAAGAGAAATAAAAGCATAATTTTGTGGATAATTAGATCAACAACTTAAAATATATTGTTACTATGTAATTCATATAAATCTCATATAAACCACAGCAGTGTATGTAGGTGATGTATAAAAGATTAATGAAATAAAAATATTAGTACAAAAACATCAACACACTATAAAAGAAGAGAGCAAGACAAGGAAAGAAAAGCATGACAAGTTAAAAGTTTATTAACAAAGTGAGAATAATGAGACCTTAGATGCCAGCGGTTACTTTGGGCACCATTGGACTAAACTCACCCATTAAAAACTTACAGTGACTGAATGGATTAAAGACAACCCCGTTCTATTTTGCATACAAGAGACTCACTTTGTATTAAAGATGCATAAGTTGACAACATAAAAATGGGAAAGACTTTCCATAAAAATAATAATCCAAAGGACACAGAGATGATAATATTTTTACATTGTTCAATCAAGTGCTTTAAAAGACAAAAGTAATTATGTAATGATGAAAGGATTCTTTCTTCAGAAACATATCACTTACAAATATAAATGTACAGATATATATGTATACACGTAACACCAGAATACCTAAATATATTAAGCAAACATTTATAATTCTAAAAGGAGAAGAAAGCCATAACATAGTAATTGTAAGAGACTTTAATACAACATTTTCAACATCTAGAGATAAAACATTTTCAACATCCTGACATAAAAAAGAAAGCTGAGAAGTCAAAAAACACTGTCATTTAAATGAATATAACAGACATAAGCAATAGAACCAGAAAACAAACTTACTGGAGGCGTGCAAGGAACATTTTATAGAATAGATTATATGTTATGTCGCTAAACAAATTTTTTAAAAAAATATGTGGACACTTAAATCTTATCATAGCTTTTCTGATAATGAAATGGAGCTAGAAATTAAAAGCAGAAGGAAAGCTAGAAAATTTGGATATGCAAAATAAAAATACCTCTGAATTAACAAAGATCAAAAATTAGAAAGACAACTAGAAACTCTCTTGAGACAAATATTATAAAGCACAACATATCAAAATGTATGAAATGAAACAGAAGCAGGATCTAGGAGAAAGTTTATGATAACACATGCCTTCATTAGGAAAAAAGGAAGATCTCAAACAGTGTAACTTTACACTAGAACAAAGTAGAAAAAGAAAAAAATAATGCCCAAATATATAAAGAAGAAAGGAAATAATAAAGAATAGAAAAAATCAATAAAACAAAAAATTGGATTTTTGTAAAGATCAAATTGATAAACTTTTAGCTACACTCTGAAAATAAAGAAATGATTCAAATAAATTAAATAAGCAATTAAAAAGCAGATGTTGCAACTTTCTCCCAGAAATAAAAATCATCGTAAAAGAATATTAGGAACATTTATATGCCAACAAATTGGATACCCTAGTAGAAACTGACATATCCCCATAAACATACAACCTACCAAAATGGAATCATAAAGAAGCCACAAATTTAAACAGATTAATATTGACCAGAGAGGCTGAAGCAATAATATATTTCAAATAATAATTTAAAAGCTTCACAGCAAAATCTAGAATCAGATAGCTTCATTGATGAACTCTACCAAACACTTAAGCAGAATCAATACCAATGCTTCTGAAATCTTTCCGAAAGCCCAAAAAAGAGGAACGCTTTCAAGCTTACTTTATGAAGTTAATGTTATCTATATACAAAAGCCAATCAAAGACACTTCCAAAAAAATCCTACTGTACTATTGTACTATTGACCCTACTTGTATACGTGAAAAATTCTCAAAAGAATGTAAGCAAGTCAATTCAAATATGTATTAAAGGAATCATACACAAGAACAAATACATTTTGTCACTGCTTCAAAAAAATGTTTTATCATAATGATGCAGGAATGTTTTAACTGGCAATTTGATATATATGATGCACTACATTAACAAAATTAAAATTAATAAAATTAAAACTCACTTGAATCCCAATTTGCACCCTCCCTTCTCCGCCTCCTCTAGTATCTGAACTGGTTAAGTATCAATAACTCTCATCTATATAGAAAGACCAATAGAGAAATATTTTCTGTACAATATTAGTTAGAAACAGATCAGTAGCACAGTTCTGTGTATGTATTTATACCAATAAGATAGTGACATTATGAACAAATAAATTCCTTTTGTTGTCATCACAACTGTGCATAGAAATCATCTTGAGTAGTTTGGATGGTAATTAATATGCTAAATGGGGACTGGGTGTATATATTAATACTGGGTTAGTAAATATATAGCTAGTAGGTAGATAAAACAAATAAAAGTAGTGTAGTGAGTGGATCTAAAACAATGTAAAACATTATTATTATAAGTTCTGTGTGATACTATCAATATCAATAGTACAATTCAATAAGTCAGTGTTAGGTTCAATTAGATATATAGTGAATATAATGACATCTATTACTGTTGTGAGGAGAATATATACAGTGTCACCAGACTCTGCTAATTAGTTATTAATATTAGATAGTATTGTAATAGTAAACTTCTGTTCAAATTATAGAAGCTGACGTCATTAATGATCTTCATATTCAAGTTACTATCAGGGTAACACTTAAAACAGAAAAAGTCTGATTCTAGAATCTCAGGAAAAGAGACAAAGTCCATCAACAACACCAGAGATTCAAATCACTTGGAAACAACTATGAGAAAATGAGGCAGTAAATCACCTGCAGAAAGACCTAACACCCTAGAAAATTATACCAGTGATCTTGAAATAACAGAGCCAAAGATGAAGAAGGCATAGAAGATGATAATCCCTGTGCTTAGAAATTCTTAAAGTTGAAATAGCCACTGAAGCAGGAAATGAAAGACCTACGCCAGGACATAACAATGCTATCAGCAAACATTCAAGAGAAATCACAGGAAAAAAATGAAGATAAAAAAAGAAGATAAAGAAGACAATACAAGAAGTTAGAGAAGAATACACCAAATATATGAAAATATTGAAAGCTGATATTGAAAATGTGAAAAACACACAGGAAAAACTAAACAGTTTGAACATTTTGAGAAAAGAATGTCACACATAGAAGATCAACTGGATGAGCTGGAACGTACAAGCAGCAAAAAGTGCAAAACAAAAAAAAAGGAAGAAAGGGAATGGTAACAATAGCTGATGGATAATTCAAAGACAACCTCAGAATCATGGGAATGCAGAAGTAAACTGAGGACAAAACAAAAGACTTAAAGGCCATGTTCAATGAAATTAGGGAAGAAAGTTTCCCAAACATAATGGAAGAGAAATCTGAGAAAGAACTAGTGCAGGCATACAGAACACCAAATAACTTTGATCAGAAGAGAACCTAATCACAACACATTGTATTTAAGATACTAGAGACCCAACACAAAGTGAGAATATTAATAGCTATAAGAGAAAAACAGAAGGTGATTTATAAAGATAAGCCCATCAGGATAACTGCAGATTTCTCAACCCAGACCGTAAAGCCAGGAGATCATGGAGCAATATCATCCAAGCACTAAGAAAACATAAATGCCAACCCAGACTGCTATAATCAATGAAATTATCTTTTAAATTAAGGGGGAAAATTACACTCTACTAGATATAGAAAACTTAAAGAAATTTGCGGCCACCCACCTGGGATTTTGGAGAATACATACAGAAACTAAGAAAGCAAAAGGGGTGCTAACATGATGAAAGGCTCGAGAGAAAAAGAGAAAACAGATGTAGGAGAATGAGCTGACAAAGGTGTAAGAAAAGTTATTGCTAAAAATTATAATAATAAAAGAACATACCAAATATACCTCAATAATTACTCTGAATGTGAATGGCCTCAGCTCACCTATTAAAAGACATAGACTGGCTGACTGGACCCAAAAACAAAACCCCGCAATTTGTTACTTACAAGAGACACACTTCACCCACAAGGAAAGACAGAGACTGAAAATAAAAGGATGGAATTCAATATTTCATGCAAAAGAGCCAGGAAACAATCAGGGGCTGCTAAAATAGTCTCAGACTCATCAGATTTCAAAACAAAAGAGATTAGGAAAGACAAAGATGGTTACTATGTACTAGTTGAGGGAACAATAGAACAGGACGAACTCACAATTATCAATATATATGCTCCCAACTCTGGAGTACCCAATTATGTAAACCAAAAATTATTAGACCAGAAAAGACAGACAGGCCCCAATACAACTATAGCAGGGGACTTTAAAACTCCACTATCACAGATAGACAGATCAACAAGATGGAATATCCACAAATATATACAACATTTAAATGACACTATAGAAAACTTGGACCTGACAGATGTTTACAGAGTTTCCATGCAACATCAACAGAATACACATTCTTCTCAGCAGCAAATGGAGCATTTTCTAGAATAGACCACATTCTTAGTCAAAAGTCATGCTTCAGTAAATACAAAAGAATAGGAATAACTCCTTGTATACTTTCAGGTCAAACTGAAATAAAACGGGAACTTAACAGCAAGAGACGCAGAAGAAAATACACAAATACACAAAAACTAATCAAATTACTACTGACCAAACAATGAATCAGAGAAAAAATTTTAAAAAATCGAAAGTTTCATAGAGTTCAATAATGAAGGAAGTACATTCTATTAGAATCTATGAAAAAACAATAAAAGCAGTAATTAGAGGGAAATTCTTAGCCATAAATGCACACACCAAAAGAACAGAACAGTAACAAATAAACACATTAATGATGCACCTTAAGGCCATGGAGAAATAAGAATAATATAAGTCAAAAAGCAGTGGAAGAAAAGAAGTGATTGAGATCGGATCAGAAATTAATGAAATTGAAATTAAAAAATAAAAAAAGATTGAGTCAAAGAGCTGGTTCTTTGAAAGAATGAACAAGATCGATAAAACTCGATTTAAGCACAGCAAAGAAGAAAAGTAAAAACATGGATTAATTCACATAGAAATGAAAAGAGTGAAATTAGAACACACTCTGCAGAAATTAAGAATATGAGGAAAAAGTGTTTTGAGCACCCTTATTCTAACAATTTAGAGAATTGGGAAGAAATGGATGACTTTTTAGACAGATATAAACCACCAAAATTGAATGAGAATGGCATAAAAATCTTGAATAACCTCATTACACACACAGAAATTGAAGCAATAATAAAAGCTCTACCTACAAATAGAAGCCCAGAACCAGAGGCATTCACAACAGTTTTTTAAGTACTTCAGGGAAGAGCTAACTTCAATTCTTCTGAAACTGTCTCATAAAGTTGAAAGAGCAGGAATACTACTAAACTGATGTCTGGAGGCTAGCATTATATTTGTCCCAAAACCAGACAAAGACTTAAGCAAGAAGAAATCTTACACACCAATATACTTCATGAATACAGACACAAAAATTCTTAGTAAGATTCTGCCAAACAGAATCTAGCAAATAATCAGAGGATGAAACACCATGATGAAGAGGGCTTAATTTCTGGGATGCAAGGCTTGTTCAACATAAATCAATCAATATAATACACTGCATCAATAAAAAAACTCATATGATAATATCAATTGATGCAGAAAAAGCCTTTGATAAAATTCAACACATTTTCATGATAAAAATTCTGAGGGAAATAGGTATAAAAGGGCCTTTTCTCAAAATCATAGAAGCCATATATGCCAAACCTACTGCAAATATCATAGGAAATGGGGAACAATTGAAAGCGTTTTCTCTCAAATCGGGAACAAGACAAGGCTGCCCTCTCTCACCACTCTTATTCAACATAGTCCTTGAAGCACTTGCCATAGCAATCAGGAAAAGGGGAATATGCATTGGAAAGGAGGAAGTCAAACTATCCTTATTTGCAGACGATATGATTATCTCCATACAAGACCCCAAAAAATCCACTATGAAACTCTTGAAAACAATAAACAAACTCATCAAATCACAGACTACAAAATAATACTAAAAATCAATAGCTTTTTCTCTATAACAACTACGAACTCACTGAGAAAGAGCTCAGAAGAATAACCCCATTCTCAATAGCCCAGTGCAAAATTAAATACCTAGGAGTGTACCTAGCCAAGGAAAGGAAGGACCAATATAAAGAAAACTACACTGCACTGAAGAAAGAAGGAGTAGATTAGATCAGAAAATGGAAAGACATCCCCTATTCTTGGATAGGTAGAATCAATACAGTCAAAATGACTCTAGTGTCAAGACTGATATACAGATTCAAGGCAAATCCTGTTAAAACACCAATAATTTCTTTCACAGAACTTGAAAAAAAATTCTTAAATTCATATTGAACCAAAGGAGACCTAGAAGAGCCAAAGCAATCTTGAGTAACAAGACTAAGGCAGGAGGCATTACAATTCCAGACATCAAGCTATATTATAAAGTAATAGTCACACAAACTATATGGTATTGGCACAAAACATACAAATAGACCAATGGAACAGAATTGAGGATGCAGAGACAAACTCAGATACCCTCAGTTACCTAATCTTCAATAAAGGAGCCAAAAGCATACACTGGATAAAGGATAGCCTCTTCAACAAATAGTGCTGAGAAAATTAAACATCCACATGCCAAAAAATGAATATAGACACACACCTGTCCACCTGTCACTATTCACAAAAATCACATCAAACTGGATCAAAGACCTAAATATTAAAACTGAAACACTGAACTTCCTGATAAAAAAATTAGGCAAATATCTAAAAGACAGTAGTGTAGCTAAGGACTTTCTTAGTAAGACACTAAAAGCAAAATAAATAGATGTCAGAATTAACAAATAGAATTATGTCAAATTAAAACATTTCTGCATGGCAAAGGAAATTATCAACAATGTAAAAAGGGAACCAACGGACTGAAAAAAAATATTCACCACCAATATCTCAGATAGGAAGCTCATAAACAGTACATACCAGGAACTGGAAAGCTCTTTGAAATCAGAGATCTAATTAAAATATGGGCAAAATAAATGAATAGTCTTTCAAATGAAGAATTTCAAATGGCCAATAAATACATGAAAAGATGTTCAACATCCTTAGCCAGTAAAGAAATGCAAATCAAAACATCACTAAGATACCACTTAACTCCAGAGAGAATGGCATATATCTACAACACAACATCTTTCTGTTGTCTGATGGGAACATGTTTCTGTTGTTGAGGAATTTTACTTTAAAGGTCTAGTTGAAAGGTTTGTTTGAATGGTTATGAGAGTATTGGGAGTGGAACCAAAATTACTCTGGGACAGCACTGAAGGTATAAAGAGTTTATTCACTGAAATCACGCAAGAAAATTTTCCAAATCTAGGAAATGAAATCAATCTTTGGGTACAAGAAGCTTACAGAATACCAAATAACCTCAACCAGCAATGAGACTCATCATGAGACATCATAATCAAAACCTCAGTAATACAACATAAAGAGAAAATTAAAAGCATCAGGAGAAAAGCAGACGTTATTCTACCAAAGTCAGCCCATTCAAATTACTACAGATTTCTCAGTGCAAACTTTAAAGGCCAGGAGAACCTGGAGCAAAATCTTTCAAGATTTAAAAAACAGCAAATGTCAACCCAGAATTATCCCTGATAATTGAAGGAGAAGTAAAAAATTTTTCATGACCAAGAATCCCTATGAAACTTTGCAACCAGTAATTCAGTATTGCAGAAAATACTTAAGCGCTTTTAGAGAGAGACAGAGAGACAAGCATCACCAAAGAACATTGAAGAAAGGAAACATCTAAAGAAAAAGTGTAACAAAAAATAGATTTTTATTTGAATCGTTTGATATCTTACTAAAACAGTAAAAGGTTTCTCATAAAATCTGTGAAATTTTCCACATAATTATTACTGTTGATAGTATATTAGTTTGAAAAACATTATGACAATTACATTCAACATAGGGAATTGGTATAAAATCTTTAAAAATATGTATACATGAATTTATGGATGGATAGATAAGTAAAATGATAAACCAAATCTGACAAAATGTTAATAATTAGTAAAATGATAGTAAATAATTTATAAAAACTAAAAAAAAATCTAGTGCTTATGTGTAATTTATTCTTGTAATATAGATGTAAGTTCATTTAACATAGCAATTCACTTATTTGGTCCTTGATGTAAGTCTATCCTATGAAAACTGGTTGATGTCTTCTAAGTGTGCAAACATTTACCTTTCAGTACTCAGCTAAGGAATTTAAAATTTAACTTCTCTTTTTTTCTTTCTCATGTTTACTGGCCTTACGAATTTCATTGTTATAGTTCTTTTCTTACGTGGACTGATAGGTAAGGCCATGTTAAAGAACCTCAACAAAAATATGCTAGTATCTTACTCCAGGTGTGCCAGTGCCTAAGTCTCAGAAGAAATTTTTCCAAATTTGAATCTCTTCAAAGGCCTTGGGAGTGGGCACGCAGAATCTTTACAGAAACTCCTAGGTGGGATTTGAGTGATGTCTGACTCCCTACTGTAGAATTCTCTTGATCCAGCTCCTTGGGGTCCTGGAAAGCAATACTAAAGACAATATATTTTTTAGACAGAGAGTGCAAAAACACTAATGCCCGTATTCTTGGCGCAATGTATGTCTCCCAGTCTAACTCTCAATAGATCGGTAAAGCACACAGACCCTGAATTAAATGGAGCCTCTGACCATGTCTTTTGTCTCATCATACTATGTCTGTGTGTGTATACACCGTTGGATGCAAAATTAAATCAAGGTGTGGAACGGGGGATGTAAAGAGTGTGCTTAATCATACCTCAGCAAGAAGGACACTAGTCGCCATGACAAATCTTCTTCTCCCTGGGAGGTGATATTGCAGTTGTTATTACTTTTTATAATTTACCCAAGAGCTGCTGGCGTGAAGATTTTTACTCAAGAATTAAAGCAATTTAACATGCTGACAGACTAAATGGTCCACAAAGTCAGGGGAATCTTACTCAGACAAAGAACTTACGGTCTGTCTTCTGACATTAGATGATGTCTGGGATATTGACATTTTTAGTTCTTCATTTTTCAATTGCAAGAATATTGCAATTATTTTTTATTCCTGGGCCTCTGTACTCGTTTGTAATAATCTGTAATAATTACATAAATGACTAAATAAATGTCAAGCCCTTGTTGATGTAATTTAGGTTCATGTAAAAACACACAGGGGCATTTTTTTGACAAGCTGGTTATGACCAATAGTTTCATTTTTCACTTCTTCTAACCTTGCACATTTACATTTGAATTTTCATTAAAGTATAAACACGGTAGAAAACTTGTGTGTGTTTGTATGTGCATGCATATGTGTGTGTGTTGGGATGGGGAGGATATTTATGAGATTGTTTAAAATTTGTACTGGACAAGATAGGTGAAAAGTACACAAAACAAGGATAGTAAAGACAGCATGCCACCAAAATCAGGTTCTTGTAATTAAGCACCATCATAAATAAATATTTAATGAGTACACAGACGCATGAATCATTTAAATGTTTTATTCTGGTTTAGAATTAAAAGCAAAATATTAAATACATTGAAAATAACATAGAAATAAATCTTCATGAAATTTCAATATTATCAGTAGGAAATATTGTTACCTCTCATTTATAAAATACGTTTAATTTTTGAAGACATTGTAAGAAAACACAATCTTAATTTATTTCTAATTTTATTTCTACAACTTCCTGGCACACTGATAAAGCTACATTATTGCTATTTTTACCCTTTGGACTAATAATGTGTGTACAGAGAGACAGCAGACTAATATTTATTGTGGTGCAATTATTTTTAATTAACTCTGTGATGAGCCTCTTTTAATTTTTAAGACTATACTGTAAAGGACCTACTACTGCTATGATTTTCAGATAAGAAACCTAAGACTTTGAAATCTTAAATTATTTTCCCAATGTAGTATATACCTATTAGGTGTTGCAATCAAGATTTAAAACCCAGATTGATTTGATGCCAAAATCTCCTATGGGGTTCCTATGTTGAATCTTAAATTATATGCCACACAAAAGGTTAAGCTATGTACTTTTGTAGCATTAAGAGATTTCGAATTTTCTGAATCCTAAAAGGAATAGAGATCATAGAGATCTCAAGATCTCAATAGAGATCTCATAGGCCTTCATATATTGTATCTGGAATGCAGTGTTTGAGAGTTAGCAAGATAGGGGTTCAGGTTTCTGCTTCATCACAACGTAAGGGCTAACCTTACTCAGTTTCTTGAAGCTTTAATTTCCTTATTTGTAAAAATGAAGGTCGTTACAGTTAAATATGATAGACACCGCACTTAGTACATACTTGCTGTTCTACAGTAACTGTTAAGGAGGAACCACTCATGTGGTGTTATTTCAAAGGACTAGAGAATGCTCTTCTATAGGGCAGATGGAAGCTTCTTCTGGGAAATTCTTCAATTCAAACATTCATTATTCATTTCCTTTGCTAATATATTTGATGGTGCTTGGAGGTCAAGTTAATTATGGCTAAATATTTACTGAGCAGTCTGCTCATTTGTGAGTACCTGAAACGTGTACATATTGTTAGAAAACAAATAGAACTATCATGCAGGCAATATCTTAACCTGAAGCAGTTTTACAGAACTTGAAAAAATTTAATAGACAACATGAAGTTGTTGGGGATTTCTCTCAGAAGGGGACATTTCATTGAAAGGGGGGGTGGGGGGAGTGAGTTTTGAAGACCCGCTTTTCTTTCCAAACAAATGTGATGATTGTCTTAGTTATTTATTCATTGCAGAATACATTGTCTAAAATCCACAGTTGAAGGAAGAAAAGGATCATTTCAGCACTCATTTTCAGAAAGTCTCGCCCTATTCATGGACAGCTAGAAATGGGAAAGGTCTGGCAGAGAACAGCTGCTCATAGAATCCAAGAGGAAGAGTCAGGGGCCTCCAGAAGAAGCTGGGGGAGGAGCTCAAATCCTCCCACATGTCCGTAATCTCAACTGCCTCTCCCCTGTCATCCTCCACACACCTGTATTCTGCTTCTCCCGACCAGGCCCCACCTCTTAAAAACATACGGTTCCACAATACCCAAGTTGCGAGGCTATTGAGGGACATTCCAAATTGAAAATGCAATAGCGAGGAAGAAATTGGCATTAGACCCCCCTTTTACTTAATTTAAAATACTTCAGCAGAGGCCTCCTCTACACATGTTAGTGGCATTTGATGTTTTATTACTTTGTATTTATTCTCTGTCATAATGTGGATTGCAAGCAATTGTCACTGAATCAGAGGATCTCTGACCTTCACTTTCTGCCCTTCTGCTGCTCACCTGAGGTAATAAAAAGAATATATACATCTGTGTGAATCACAGTTTGAAATCTTATTTCTATTCTTAATTTCACTTCAGTAAAATAATCATTATAATGATAATAAAATTAATATAACATCCCAAGAAATCTGTCATTGTTATAACTAGAAATGAACCAATGAAGAAAAGGTGAAGAGAGACCCTTCTGGTTAAATTGACTGAAACATTCTGTAACAATGGAGAATAATAAAACACAATTAAGTTTGAAAGTGACCTGAGGCTTTTAGTATCAGAGTACTTAATGGAATATGAAGACTGAAGAAAAGTCAGCAACTCAGAAGTGACCTCCTGGTTTTAGTATGTAGGTTACAAAAGATAGAAAACCTCTTTAAAAGTATGTAACACATCACTTGTTAAATGGAAATCATTGTTCAATGTATGTCAAAAAGCAATCGTTTTTATCTTTTCACATTAAAAATACTTCTACCAGGTATGAATACTAGTAGGGGCATAGAGAGAGAAGTAATTATCCAGGGGGAAGGTTCCAGATTCTGAAAATTAATTAACTGAGGATTTATGAAGTAGGTCAGGATACTTCATATCTTTGAATCTAGTCATTATATTTCTAAAAGACTATTTTGAAAAAAAGTTAAAACTCCTTAGAAGATCTATGTCCAAAAAATATCTATCTTATAAGGCCAGTGCTATGGTAAAACATTGGAATCAACCTAATAAGCTGAACAGTAAGGGTGGTTGAATTAGCGCAAATCCTAAGAACAAAATTTCCTGCCACTTGAAACTGGATGTTAAAATACACTTAATAGCACAGGAAACATTTCTTATAAAATTACAAACTGTTCAAAAAAAAAAAGAAAGAAGGCATAAAGTCACAAATATTGCCCTCCTCATTAAATGCCTTCTTATTTCTTGGAAATAAAATAAGTCGAAGAGAAAAAAAGAAAACAGAGAGAGTGGGTAGATACCTTCATATGATACCCCATTCCAAAATCTGCAAGAACAGCTCAGTTCCAAAGAGATAAGGTGTAGACCTGAGACCAAGGCCCACGTCGAGAGCAACAATGGGATTCTATAACTGCTGATTGATTAGTGTTGGAACCAATCGTTCAATAATGATGTGAAGCATTAACAATAATGTAGCTAAAATCTATACAACAAATCCAACAACAGTTTTTTACTATGATTGTACCATCTTACAAGTGGACACATGGCCCTAGCCAGACTTTAAACCTGCTGGTGTCATGATCTTAAACTTTTCAGTCTCAAAACTGTGAAAAATAAAATGTTGTCCTTTATAAATTACTAAAGATCTGGTACTCTGCTACGGAAGCACAAATTGCAATAAGGCACATGCACCACTTGAAGACTGCAAATAATAGCATTTCCGTCAGAAGTTCTGTTTGGTACAAGGTCCACACAGAGGTATTAGATGGAACATAAATTTGACAATCCCAAGATTTGCTTCTCATTCATATAAAATGATTTAGCAGAATCTGAAGGCAAAGTCAACAGATTTTATAGGAAGTTTCCAAACTTCCTTTTAGAGCAGTTTGTTCTCCTGAAACATTAGCTCTGTCCTCAGAATAACCAATGCATGTTGAATATTAAACACAAGAGACAAAAAACACTATAACGATATGTTAAATCTGTTGTTTGCCAAATGCTTATTAAGAATTCTTTGATTTAAAAATGAAGAATTTGCTGTTCTCAATTTCACAGGCATGTTGTAAAGACATTGATATAAAATTCACAAAGACAGCAACTTTATCAAAATGCTAATGAACATGTCACATGGGTTTTATGTCAAAAAGATGAATCTATGGCAAATCAAGTAAACGTCTTTGTCTCTGAGTAGCAAGGAATAAAAAGTGAGTCACAAAATAACATAAAAATTTCATACATCTCCTGAGACGATCTAAAGCATGGCTTAAATATTAATAAAATGCCATTTTAAGTGTTCAACTTTGTATGTAAGATTACATCTCACAAATACAGATGTAATGAAACTTGTGTATTTTATTCTCTCAACCAGTTAAAGTTATTATGAAAATATGGTGTGAATCTTAAGCAGCTAATGCTCAAGATAAGTGATATCATTTTAGTCTATATCTACAAATTATTCTCAGTTTTGTTCTGAACTTGCAGGAATGATATATCCACCCAGTAGCCAAAACTATTTAGTGTGTTTTTATTTCAAACTAGGTATTGGGTTGTGGTTTAGAACTAAAGATTCTATTTTGCTTTTTAAATGCTATTGAATTAGGAGAACCTTGTATTCATTGGTGAATTATTCCATTGATAAGTTTCTAGCTGCATGTGATCTTAGGACTTGGTGCTAGGATGAAGGAGGTGTGTCAATGAGGGTGTGTTTGTGGAGGGTTTATCTCTCCCTCTTGCTCTCTCTTCTCTCTGCTTCTGGCTTCCATGTTTCCTCTGCAATGTCCCTTCATCATGATGTGCCTAGGAACCAGAGGACCATAGATTGAATCCTCTGAAACTGTGAGCTGTAATAAATCTCTCCTCCTTCAATTTGCAGGTATCATATTTTTTGATTCCGCAATTGGAAAGCTGACTAACACAGGGAATTGTAGTGAGTCAGATGCTTTCTATAGAGGATAGCAGACAAAGACAAGTAAACAAAGAAAATAACTGCCAAATATTATGAACAATGAAGAGACTAGTTTAATTTTAGTTCAGAATCAGTATCCTAATGTAGTTGTAAATGTTGAATCTGGATTTCAGAAGCATTTGCTTTTCAATATCTTTCTCTCATTTTACAGTGAGTATAAAAGACTACGGACCCCCATGTGTAACTAAAACTTTAATGCAAGTCTAGCTTCATTCCATAGCTTGGTGGTCTAATGTGAGACAAAGGAGACACCTGGGAGATGAACTGCAGTGCAGCTTGTGGCATAGCATGAATGTGACCAGTTTTGGTGACTCTCTATGGGACTGTAACCTTAGCATTTGCACCATACACAACCAAGTATGTCTAAGTTGGTTTGGAAGGCTCTGTTCCTCAGGCTAGATCTTGATCAGCTGGGTCTGAAAATAAGGAACATAGCCAAAACCACCACCATATTTTCCTGTTTTTCATATCTTCCAGTTTTTTTTTGTTTCTTCTGCTTTCCACCTTGTCAAAATAACTTAAGTTGTCTATCAAATATGGTATTTTTGAAAGAGAGATTACAGCCTCAAATCCTAGACTGGTGGCTTTGAAAAGAAGAGAGAGAAACTAATATCATAAAAAGTAGAATCATTTAGATTGAGCAGAACATCAGTTTTCAGTGAGGTGATCCTCTATGTTCCTTTATTTCTTCTTTCATTTCTTAACATTTCAGTAAATCCATAGTGTCTACTAGATAATTCTGAAAAAATCTTATCCTCCTTCACAAGAAAGCCACAGCTCTGATTCAAATAGACAAAACAAGCATCAAAACTTCTCTCGGCTTTTTAATGGCTCGAATCTACAATAGTGTAAAAGATGTTTACAAACAAGATGGTCAACCGCACAACTGATCAAAACAGCCTTTCTTGAGAATGTTTTAGCAACTTGGACCATACTGTTTCTTCATTGGATATTCTTGAATCCTCTTTCTGCCTCAGTTATCTTTAATCTACCTGAGAATTCTAAGGCTCCAAGTTCACAGGAATCTAACATTCTTTTAGCACTTCTGCCTCTCATAGTCTGTCACGATGGACTATATGTAACTGTGACCGTCTCCTAACATACCTCCTTGCTTCTGTACCTCTCCTTGAGCCATATAACAGACACAGGGATCTTTTTACCTAAGTCTAGTCATTCTCATTGTCTATGAATGCTTCACTGAGCCCTCTGTGACCTTCATGCCCTTGTCCCTGGTGCCTGAATAATCTTGGCCATGGATGCTTTAGACACAGTTTCTACTCCCCCCTGTCTCACCCTTGCTGCACCAACCACACTGTCCTTGCTGATTATCAAATGTGCCCAGACATTTTTACCTCTGGGCCTTTGTGCATGAGTTTCTTATGTTTCAATGATCTTTTCTCAGGTGTGCATATGACTAATGCAGTACTTAGCTCAGAGAAACCCTCAGGATTCTCACATGTCAAGTATTTTATGATCATCCCAGTCTTGGTCACTTACTCACCTTTCACTTGATATCTTGTTTTTTTCTTAACATTTATCACCAGATGACATACTGTGTTTTCATCTCTTCACACAGAAATAAAAAATGCAGAACAGGAGGGGTCTGGTCTTGTTTTCTGCGTTAAAAATGTGCCTGAAATAATTGCTGAGTCAATGAGTTGAATTTGTGATGTTCCTCAGATTCCCACCACTGCCTTCTGGGTGCTTCTAAAACCACCTATCGGATTATAAATTGAAGACCACAATGGTATCTAGGCTCTTGGTTAAGATATTGTTGAATAGCAATTCTGAGAGTGTGGTACCAAAAGTCTGAGAATGCAGAGTAGAAATTAATGCATAAAATTAATAAAAAGGATACTTCTGACTTTCATGTTTCTCCTTTTCTTGGAACAATTTTAATGTCTCTTTTTAAATTTGCCTTGAAAAATCACTATAAAACCCACTCACTCACAAGATTTTTGGGTCATTACTTCTCATTCTAAGTCCCCAAATACATTATTCTCTTCCTATGTGTTCCATTGTATCCCATTTTCCATAACAAAACACCACACTTATTTAACTTGTACTTAAGTGTGATTCATTCTCATTGCTCTGCTGTCCTTCTATAAAGACAGAGACCAACTCTATTCTGCACATCAATGTCAATCAAACAGCAAGCACAAGGGAATATAGACCACCTTTGTCAAATGGATTAAAAAACGAATGGATGAATGAATGAACAATTGGTTTTTGCCTCTAGAGAGAGCACGCAATGCACGACCTCCAGTGCCCTTGCCTGTTGGCCCAGGCTGTTATTGATTATTGTCGCCGACCTAAGGACGGAGAAATAGAAGACTGAGTAGAAAATCTTTGTCACAGTCCGAACAATACAGGGACCAGAAGCCAGCTCTCACTTCCGTCTCTGTTACAATAGCGTTCTGTTGCAGAGAAATATCTGATGCCTCAGATGAACTGAGTCATTCTCAACCCAGCTCAAACACTGTGTCTCAGAATGATTTCTCCAAAGTACTTTTTAAATCATTGGTCAGTTTGCTTAGTGAATTATTAATGCTGTGCAATTTATAACTTTCTTTGTTCTCAAGCCTATTTCTAAGCAAATTTAAGAATGAGATAGAGAATAAGGTAGAGAGTTAGATGCAACCCTTATCACCAATCTGACAATTCCTAAATGCATTAATGTAATTCAGGATTTGGCAAATATCATAGAAAGATTCAGTGGGAATTTGATGAACTTAGTCAATGACTAATAGCCCACACAATGGGTAAAATGCACAGCCTCACACAGGATTCAAATACTCACTCCATTCTTTTTCTCTTAGAAATGGGTGAAGCTACTGGTCAAATTTCGCTGAGGCCCCCAGTCATTTTTGGATTCCCTCGGTAATCCCGAGCCTCTCTCCTTCTATTTTGCCAGCTAGTTTAATTTAAAATCTTTCTTAGAGGAAGACTGAACTGCAAAGAGGAAAGTTCTCCACCTCTTTCCTCTGAGAGTGCCATCTTCATCAATTTAATTTCTGTCTTTAGAGCTTACACTTCCTCTTGTTTTTAATTGGCTGCTGAACTGATTATTTTAACATCAAAATGTCTAATGTGCCTCTCTTCTTGTATTTTGAAAATTGCTCTCTCTCTCTCTCTCTCTCTCTCTCTCTCTCTCTCTCTCTCTCTCTCTCTCTCTTTCTCTCTTTCTGTCTTCCTGGCTTTTTGCCTAGAACAGAATGATTTTCAGATTGATTTTACCTGAAAAAGAAATCTTACCTGCAGAAATTATTGACTGTGCTACTGTGCTTCTTATAATGTATGATCAAAAAGTCTTGGTGGTTGCAGGGTCCTTGTAGCTTGCTGTTTAACCATTTCACACCTAGCACATTTGGATGATATATCCATATTTATACTGACTTATCCTAAACTTCATTGTTATTAGTGTCAGTTTTAAGCTAAACTCAATTGACTTCTTCAAGATTTCTTTTTTTTTTCTTCAATCTCTTAACTTACTCAAAATATACTAAGTATATACCAGGTGCTAGGCACTAAACTCTGGAGATACAAAAACCACTAACAAAAGAAACCTAGTGAGTAGGAGGCTGAGACAGGAGGATCACAAGTTGGAGGCCAGTCCAGATAATTTAGAGACTTCTTGAGAAACTAACAAAAATAAGGAAAAGAGCTGGGACCATAGCTCACTGTAGAAACCCTGGGTTCAATCCCTAATACTACAAAAATAAGAAGAAAAGACAGAAAATTACAGACCAATGCAGAAGATGGAGGAGGCCACTAACTAAGGGGGAAGACCAATGGTTGCATTTAAATAATTTTAAAACTAGAATCTAATCTGGCCATTTCTCTAAATAATATTCGAAGAATTTGTTACTTTGATTTCTTTTGTCTTTTAACCATTTTTAAATGTAAAGTTCAATATTTTTCAGTACATTAACATCAAAGAGTATTGTTCTGAGCAAAGACTATGGGATGTTTTGAAACATTATTTGATATTCTTGGAAATACCAAGTTTACTCACGTGGGCGTGTTTGCTTTGAGTGATGCTGTCTGCCTGACTCTCCAGGGTTTCTTTTTCGTCCATTTTGAGCTATTAAAAATAAAATTTAATCTAGTCAAAGAGACGTATTTACCAATTTCTAGACAACTTTCTCAAGCTTATTTTCATATTTTTTTTGTCTCACATTTCTCCTTTTCTGAAATGCCTTTCCCTTCTTTTCCACACACTCACAGCTTTTGACGGATCTGACCCTCGGTGCCCAGCATGAGCCCCATATGAAACCCACTTTCTTAGAGACTCTGACCTTCAAGAAATTTCTCTGAGAGTTGATGATTATGCCACTTGTTTGAAGATTAGTCTATGTTACCATGAAATGTTACTCAGCCTTATAAATCTTACCTAACAAACTAAGTTGTAAATCTCTCAAGAGAAAGGACCATACTTTATTAGCAAAGCACAGATGCTTAAAATCTTATGCATGCGTAGAAAAAGCTTTGAGCATTTAGTATGCTCGGAACATTGTATTCAATACAAATATATGCAAATATAGTTCCTGCCCTAGAGAATCTCACTATGCAATGCTTTCATTTGTGTTATCTCATTTCCTCTTTCAAATGAGTCTGAGCAGTATTTTGATAAAACAACATTATCTTAGTTTTACGGTATGCTTGTTTAGACAGGAGACTTAAAAGATCAGGTAATCTGCTAAAGACAGAGCCAAAATCTGTAATTATCCAAAGAGGTGAAACAGAGAATGTGAGGCTCTTAAGAGAGAGAGTGCTTTAAATTCAACTCTAGCAATGGCTGCCTTAACAACTTGAGCAAGTTATTTAATATCTCAAATCTTCAGTCACATCATCCATGTAATCTGATGATAATACTCACTTTGTAGCTCTTGAGAACACTCACTCAAATGCTAGGAGAACGTGTGGCCTACGGCCTCAGTCAATGGTGGCATTAGTATTAGTCCTCCTGCGACCACTGCCACATCGCTGTTACATTCTTCTTTTCAGTATCTTCACACTCACCTGCAGAAGCAAGGCTGGTATTCAGCCATCCATGTGTCACCTTTTCACATCTGATGTCCATTCTGCCTCCACTAGTGCCCACTGTGAGTGGTTAGGTATTACTTTGTTATATTGACTTTTAAATATTTTTTACAACTCCCCAATAAGAACTGTGAGACCATTGTATTTTATGTAGTGTGTAAAACCACCTGTAACTAATCATGCAACCCCTACCACAGAGAAACCTCCCATTTAGAGCATTCTTAGACCAACTCTTTACAAATAACATTCACAATTGTTGTCATTTGCCTATGAAAAATCAAGCTGGGTAAGAATTCTTTGCAAAGAGTATCCCTGGAAAATATCTGGAAGTTAAATTTAATCAACCACTAGCCGTGGAATTGATTGCTTTATCACTCTTTTTCAGGAATTTCCGTTTATCTACATTTTTGACAGGTCAGACATTTCCTACGTGTCGTTTAATTTAATTTAATTTATGATCCTTGCTCAATAATTGTGACCCCAGGCTAATAGATGCTTTGCGAAAGAGGCACAAAGTAGCGGGCAAGCCATGCAGACCTCTCAAATAGAGTTCTGTATATTTTGTGGCATTTCCCCACTGTATCCTGGGCCTTAGCACTACCACGGAGCTCTTCTGAGGAAACTCATTAAACATCCAGAAGGTATGAAAGTATAAAACCACTGAGCCACATAGAACCAGAACGAGCATTCACATAGCTGTTTTGAGTGAGGCCATGTGTACCAACAGTGCAAGTGTAAATACACACTGAGACTGAGCCAGAGAACTGTTCCTGACAATAAATGCCTCTCTCACCCTCAGTGCAGCGCTCCTCTCACAAACAAGGCGCTGTCAAAATCCAAGCTGGGAGCGGAACTGCTTGGGGAGTGGTAACAGTGATTAAGGGGCATAAAACGCAAGTGTGCACTTGCAATGAAATTGCCCTTACCGCCTGGTTAGTGTCGGTGATTGCCACAGTAGGCCTCTGTGATCAGTCTCGGCATAATGAAAAATAGCAGCAAAGCTTCGCTCTTCAGATGGCTTGTGCTAGGAGTGGATAGAAGTGTTTTGAAGGCTGAGGAGGTAATGGGAAGGAATCTGCGGTGCGGAGAATAGCAATTGATGCTTATTCATGGATAAAGAAGGTGTTCTCCAGGTGGAAGATCTATCAGCTGGAGGACTCCCTACACACAGGTTCTAAGTGATTGAATGCCTCTGCCCAAATGTCAAAGATGTTCCATGTTTCTGACTGTCTCATCTTCCTGAGTGATTGTATCATTTTCTTTGAGAAGTAGTGTAGCTTTATTGCAGGTGGGAGTCAAATAATATGCAAATTTCTGCAACAGAATTAGATCACACATGCACACGCTATGAAATAGGAACCCTGTTTCTAGATATTGAATGTGAGAAATTATTAATGAATATGTGCAAAGGTTTAATTCTAAGGCAGGTTATTTTAAAGTTTTCTAAGAGAAAAATCACAGACCACCAAGATGTCTAACAATAGAAAATTGGTTACATAAATCATGGCACATCTTTATAATAAAACATTGTGTATCAAAAGAAAATAGTGGTAGAGGATGTTCAATGAGAAAAATGTTTTCAATACATTAAAATAAAGGTGAATAGTAAATTATAAAACTAGAGGAATATACACAAAGTGTGAATGGTAATTATTTTGGGTGTTGGATTTTGGTTGCTCCCTTTATTCTTTTTGGTTAATAATTTAAGAAATTGCATTATTTCTATAAAGAGAAACATTTATTACTTCACAGTGAAAGAGAAAAGGAATAGCTATAAAGATAAATGTGTCAGCTTTGAGTATACATAGTTATAAACTCAGAGCTAAGTACTTATCTTTATGTGTGATGGTGATTCCATGGTTAATATATGATATGGGCTTAAGTTTCAATTTTATTTAAGGTTATTGTTTTACTTAGACTATGAATAAAAAATGTCAGAGTCACACAAAACTACCATACATTTTTAGGGTTCTCGAACATGATAGATTTGAGATCACACAACCATAATGTATGATTTAATACTCACCCCATCCCACCCCCTGTTTTTCCATCTTCTATTCCATTTCCTCCCCTTTTCTCATCCACCACTCCAAAGCCCACCCATTCCTTAAGGTCTCATTCGAACCTGACAGTATCAGGTTTGCTCTAATTCTCTTTACACAGGAATAGATTCTAATTTTTCTTCTTTCTAGACTTTTGTCATTTTGCATTAGAAGAATTGAGTGCATGTCTTATTTTCTGTAATAGCACAAACTTTGTAAGACTTTGTGTCTTCTAAAAGTGGGAGGCGTTGACAAAATAGGCACTTAAATATTCACCAAATATATTAAACTAATGAACTTAGTTTCCAGAAGATACAGATAGACGTATGCCTTATCGTTGGCTTGAAAGCATAACCAATCTTAGTACTGATCTCAATGCAATGCCAAACTGAAGTGCAGATTCCTAGCTATTTGGTGATCTATTTAAAAAATATTTTCAAGCAGAATCAACGCTCACTTTTTGAAACCTATTCTAGTATGGTAGTACTTCAGCGGATTTTTGTGAGTACCTAAAACGGACACTACATAGGAGACATTCTGGAATATTATAATAAGCACAATTTATAGTTTTTTTCCAGGAGACTCTTACATACAGGGATTCAGTGTGGCAGAGGCCAGATACATAATGGTCGGAAATGACAGTGTACCGAGGGCATTTCCCCCTCTACAAGGGTCATCTTGAAAGCTTCTGAGATGAGGCCTTGTTTTGGAAGCACTTTGAAAACCATAAAGGGCACTCCAAATGTTAGTTATAATTATTACTATTCAGAGAATCCTTCTTCAGAATCCTTGGCTTGATCCTTCCAATTTGGGAAAATGAGTATGGAATGCTTGAGTTGGTGTTTCATGGGTGATTTTTCTTTTGAAGTCAAGAAAGCCCTTCTTGGCAAATGACTTGTGTCGTAAATGTCATTGATTGGAAAATATTTCTAAGGGAGATTCTCACCACATGCAAATCAAAGGCTCAGCCAGAAAACTGTGATATTGAAGGCCAACACTCCAGTGACTTACACTCAGAGGTACACTCTGACTTTGCATTTCAAGGAGTTATTTTTAATTGTTGATGAACATCTTTTACAAAGTCCTCATTTGCTCTTCAAAACAAAGGAGATTGTGATTAGAGCTTGAAGATAGCATTTTTAGGCTATATGTTTACATCTGTTTGTAATATTGTTCATAGGAGAAATTCATATATGGTTCTACTTACAGTTTATAAATAGCTGGTCTTATATTTAGATTTAATCCCTTTGGGAAAGAGCTCTATTTACAGTTCACTAAGTGATTTCCTAGTGTGCAAAATAGCAAAAAATAAGCAAATCTCCAAAGAAAATTTTTTCTATGTTATCAGCTTTCTTAAAAATTCTTGGATCATGATTAAGCCGCCTGCTTCCCAGCATGACACCGTGTAGAGGAAGGCAGAAAAGACAGGGTTTGAAAGTCCTTCTAAAGGGCCAAGCAGAGGAGAGTAGAAAAGAGTCACTGCTTTATAACCATCAAGTTCAGTTCACCTAAAACAGAAGAAAGCAAAATTATAAAAACAAAAAGTGTGTAGCAAATTCAGTCATTGAGATACCCATTCAGTTTTAGTTTGAGGCTCTCTCTCTCTCTATAGCACACAGTTTCAGTTATCCCACCACATCCAAATTCATGAGGCTTTTGAGAGACCAAACCGTAGCAGTGTGTCCAAGAATTTGTGCTTTACTTGCTTCAAGAAGGTTCCACGACCAGTAGAACCAGAGACTAACCAATCCCACCCAGACGGACGACTTAAGGTCACCACCAGAAGGCAGCACAAACCTTAGCTGTGGCACACTAGCTTTATCTTTAGTTAATCTTTCTGGAGTTTATGTTTACTGGTTTTAAGTGACTAGTACCGAGTTTCTATCAAACCCCAGGAAAAATAACTGTACATCTTGTATTACCAACCAGGAGGATTTTTGAGACTAGGTTTTGCCCTTCATAAGATTTCAAAAAAAAAGAAAGAAAAAAAAAAGAAAAGCCAGTACTACCCAACAAGTTTTTATTTTGTTTCTTTTTATATTTCCCTTTTTCATCATGAAACAATAAAAAAGTGAAGGGCTGTGAAATGTTCTACAAAGATTACTGAGTCTTCGTAGTAGCAGGCACCACATAAGCACATTTTTCTAGATTAGCCAATTGTAGAGTATTTCTGCAATTTTTATTGCCTTTGACAATTTTATATCTCTGTGAATTATAGATAACTGATAGCAATTGAGATGATTCTTGTCCATAGAGATACAAATAAATCTTATCTGGTGCAAATGTGATTGATTTTCTGCCTCTTCTTCCAATAAGCCAATTTTACAAGTGTGTGTTTATTTATTTCTCTACCATGTATTACTTATATAAGCGTGTTACTTTGGATTCACCTTTGAGCTGGTTGTAGCTTTGCACAGGTTGATCAATTAATTAGCAATCAATTAATTATGGAAACCATTGACATGTGTTTGGCATATGTTGACATTTATAGGATTTAACGTTTAAGAATATTCCTCAATACACAAGTGCCATTTCTTTTCAGTTGTTTCCCCCATTAGGGGCCATAGCAAGGTCTCTATTTAAACATAAAAGCAATCACTCTGTGGCCAAAGAGATTATTATCTTCTAAGGTCATTCATTCATATGTTTAGTGTATATTGCATATCTCTAGATTCCAGGTATTGATATAATATTACACAGAGAAGAGACTGCAAGTGATCAAATGAGAGACAGAAAGGCCACTCAAGAGTCTCTCATGATTGTCCCACTATAGCTATGTGATGGGGGTGGACTAGGATTAGCACACTCTTGACTCTGAGTAGACAGAACTTTGAAGGAAGACCTGGCTGGACTTACCAATGAAATAGAGATGGACCACAAAGTAGCAAAGAGCCAAGAAAGCTCCCTAGATTCTGATATAATTAACATTGTATCAAAAAATGTCTGGAGATTCAAGACAGTGAGGATGGGGATTGAGCTGAGGCATTCAATTCTCTAGTTGCTGACCGTATTTGCAACTGAGAGCTCACAGCTGACATTTCACTCCTGGTGGCTGACATCAACTGACCATTGTTTCTATCAGTGACTGGCTGGTGTGGCCTTGCCCTCTGGCTCAGTCTTTTTGGTCATGGAGTTCTGAATGGCCATCCTAACATTGAGACTTCCTCTGAGCTATCCTGAGGCCTGTGCCATATACCCAGCAGTACTCATCCTCTTTGTGTCTCCCTTCTAACTAGGTGAATCATATAAAAAGACAATTAATAGGAATCACCTTTTATCACCACCTTTCCTTTTTTGATTAATAGAGGTTCTATTTTGCTTCCATGACTCTTAGGTAGGATCTTGGAATAACATCTTTGTACATATCTTCAAAAAAGAAATATGGTAGCAAAAGTGGAAGATGTACATAGGTGGCCAAATCTGTGATAAAAAGATACTTTCAAATAGACAAAAGGGATGCATGACAGCAGGACAAGAGGAGTCAAAGGAAGGAAAGGAAGGAAAAGAGAGAGGGAGGAAATCAAAAAAGAAAGAAATACGGGAAAGGAGGGAAGACAGGAGGTGGGAAGACAATCATGTAAAAATAGCTCAGAACAAAAAGAAACATTTTTTTTCACAAAGATTTATTTTCAGGTAATAGGGTTACTAATAGGGTTACTTCAGACCTTACTTAAAACTCGGAATTCATGACATGCTGGCTTTGATAGTAGAACTATGTACTTCCTTTACAAAGACTTAAGTCTACTGAATATAAGGTTAAATAGAAAATTAGTTCTTCTGATTTTCTTACCCTTTAAAAATATACAGTGTTTCCATGCCCTTTCGCTGGGGAAGTGTCAGTGGCATAAAAAATTAAGGGAACACAATATCCAGTAAAATTTCATTAAAATGTGAAACACACTAGGTCAGAAATTATGATAATTTTGACACTGCCTGGGTTGATGTTTTCTTTTCCATTGCCTATGATAAAGTATTTTCAAGCTATTAAAAACTGCAATAGGTATTCAGGGGAAATAGTGCACTCTATCAGCAAGACACAGTTGAAGTATTTTGGCAGCATTGCTTTATTGGTCAAGAATGTAGTAATTATTTTCAAACTTCTTCATTCAGCGAGTTATGTTAGATGGGAATTCCCCCCATGTTCTTTGAGGTTAACAGACATACTGACTAGCCTGAAGGAGTGGGAAGTCTCCCTCCTGATGTCATCTGCAAGTCTCTTTCTGGCCAAGTCAATGGCTTTTGCTACCATCTCTGAGTAGCAAAAGTGCTGCTCTTCAGAAAGCTTAGCCCTCCCTGCTTCCAGAGCCTACATGCTCAGTGTGGGAAGGAACCAAGTTTACTGATCATTTAGTTAAGCACTGCCTATCATTGTGTCAGTATTCAATATGTTACTGTAACAAAATATCTGAGATAATCGACTTTTACCAATGGAACATTCACTTTGGCTTACAATTTTGGAATTGTCAACTCCTAGTTGGTTGGCCTCACATCATGGCATGAGTGCTTGGAGATGCAGAATCATTCATTTCACAATAGGGAGAGACAGATGATGCTATCGGGGTCACATGTGTCCTTTGGAGTCCCGTCTCTACTAAACTGAAGAGAAACCTTCCTTTAGGATTCATCTTTTGAAATTTCTACTACCTGCAACATCATCAAGCTGAGGACTATGTCTTTAACCTGATGGCCTTTGAGAGACATTTAAGACTCAAACTATAACACAGAGTAAAACATCTTTGGCATGTATGTGCTGTAAACTCACTTTGGAAAATCACTTTAGTTTTGTAGTTTTTGTTTTGTTTTGTTTTCCTCCTGCAACCTTCTCCTGACCTTGCCCAAGTCATTTCAAAATTCCAAACGTGACTGGCGTTTAGTCCGGTTCTGTTGTACAGAACGTGAATCGAATGCCTTTTGTGAGCAGGCAAAAGATTCCAGTACTAGTAGGTGTGTGAATCTATGAATAACCTTCAGAATATCCTTACGAGACATTTCATTATTTCCTCTCGAATGATATTTAAGGAAATGAAGGCTGTCTTTCTCAGGAGGCACACAGCCACCACATGCAGATAGATAGGGGGGTCACTAGACAGCAGGATGCATGACAACGTGAGCACAGTATCTACACTGACTACAGCTGTCCTGCCCTCGGTGGTCTCCTTAGAAACCAGCCTCTCTCTGCACAGTGAGTCACAGCACAGAAGGAGCTGGGCGATGAGTCACATCAGAAAACGGCACAGTCCCTGCGCTAGCGGATGCCAGGTTAGTACACTGATTCATTTCCACCTACTCCTAGCTCTGTCTGCTCTCTGAAATGAACAGAAAGTTCATTCAGCTCGCCTCCTGCCTCATAAAGCTTGCACACTCTCTCTGTTTCTCTAAACACTCTAGCCCCACCAGGAAGCTGGACGTTGGACAGACGAAGTGGCCCTGCTGCCTTTGGGGATGGCACAGTCTCCGGAGGACCTGGCATCCACATCATATGCCTGGTTTTCAGTTCACTGCCCTCGAGCTACAGGTAATTTCTGATAAGCTCACACACTCCTCTGAACTCTTGAGTTTTTTGTATGCAATGAACAAATACACAGTAGCTCCCAACACATTTTTTTTAAATGTGATAACACATAGTCAAATTTCCCTGTTTTGGAAGAGCTAGGGATCCATTTCGTGTCCCTAAATAGCAGGATGACTCTGCTTCAGGATGAGGCTGAAGAGAAGAGAAAATAGAGTTAAACATTGCCCTGAACTCTGTAGAGAATTGGCAAATATTGACAAGAGAGGGAACACGGGGAATGACTAAGGGAGGTCACCACTACTAATACTCCTAATAATACCAACGAGCAAGTTGTCACCAGCTGAGTGACTCTCATCTTCCGTCCCTAGGAAAATCTAGGGCCCCTCCTGGTGGCACTTGGAGAAACAACATAGAGTTATGGGTTTCTGGGGAAGGCTACAGTGCCATAAACATTGGAATTTCTGGGATCTGTTGACAATTAAACCAGCCTCCTTTTCTTTGGTGTAGATTTGCTTTGAATCTACCTTTAGATATCTTGCTTGGTTTTTAGGGCTGTAATCAGATATCTCCAAGGTTTCACAAATACATATATAAACATACTTAAGATTGACCTGACCTAACATGAGAGACTGTTTGAATTCTTAGTACGGCTTACAAGTTTTTCTAAGACACAGATGCCAGAGCTAGACACACGCATGACACAGGATGTTGGAAATTACTTCCCAGTTTGAGGATGATCAGAACACGAAGTCCCAACTGAGACTGTCTCTTCGCTTCCTAATGTGCCCACTCCATCCTTTCAGACCTTGAAGAAGAGATTAGAGGAAGAAAAATCAGTGTGTCGTAACCTTGTGCTGAGTCACAGTGCTGAGGGTTTTTTTTTTTTTTTTTTTTTTTCTGATTGCCTGAGACAGCTTTCAAAGTTCAGTTTGCATTTAGCTAAAAATAGGATTTGCACCTGAGTCACAGGATATATCTCATCTAGTTCTTTTGCCTATAATTCCAAATCATATCAAACTTCTCTGCAGACACTGTGGAATAATATTCTCTGCATTGTGTGTCTTTTTGTTATAATTTGCAAACATGATCCTACCTCGTATATATGCAAATCTAAGTCCCAAATATTCATTGAGTTTCTCCATATCATCTGGTAATCATGAAACTGAGATTTGTGAGGAAGGAAATAGGTTTTCAAAGACATAGGACCCTGCTACCAGGTAGTTGATGACAAGCTAATTATAATAGATACTATATATTGTGATATGTTCTAAACCAGCCATTCATATTCCTTATTTTATTTAATCTTTTCAAATTCACAGAAACTGTGCATGTGTGTATGTATGTATATATGTACATACATGTGTGTGAGAGAGAAACCTATGTTGTTTCATTTGTTTAAAAAAAATCTGGTTCTTCATATATTTTTGCAAGTAAATATTTTGACACCATATGTAAAAACTAAGTTCTTAAAATAAACTCAGATTAAACTGCAAGGCTCTGTGACTTGCAATGCAACATGGCCAGGTCCATATCCACGTTACAGTTGTAGAAAATGCGCTCCATCGACTTAAGAAAAGTGGCAGAAACCCTTCCGAAACTGAGACTTCCTGAGTCTAAAGTTGTCTTTTATGACACGCTGCTTCCCTGTTGTACTTTGAGAAACAACATAAATTTGTGAGAAGTTAAATAAAAATACAAAATTTAATATTGTATCTTGTTAAGGCTGTACATACTATAAGATAGCCGAAAGTGAATCTCCAATTTTGCAAGTAAGTGATGTAATTTCTACTGAAAAAATGTGGTAAGCTTCAATAGAGGTAAAATTTAGATGTCTAGAATGCAGTGCTGAAGGTCAACATTTTTTAAAATTTTCCTTTCTGTTTTCTAAACAATGGAATATTTAATATCCCTGATACACAATACCATATCTCCAAGTGGAATGAGCTCTCAAAAGTTTGCTTGTAATACTCAAGCCAAAAAACAAATGAGCGGTGGGTTGAGAGAATAAATCAATGTCAGAAAAACAGTGAAGATTAAAGTTTTGCAGATAACCAAGATCTTTACAAAACAAGCGCAAAGGCTGCATGTTTACACAACAGAGGAAACCTGTCTCTAGGAACTATGACAGAAATTCGCCCTGAAATTGACAGCAGGTAAGCCCTCTGATAGATGATAACCCCCCAACAATGGAAAATATGAGTAATTCTATACGTAGTCGGAAGTATACAAGGTAGTGACATGAATGAAGATAACCCTCAGAAATAAGACAGACTTTAGACACCAAAAGGTTGGTTACACTACTCACAAGCATGATGCAGAATTTGAAGTAGGGGCAGTTGACACTGATGGCACGTGTGCCTCGGGTATTTGCCCACTTAGCTGCTTCTCTTTCTCTCCCGCTGGTGCACTCTTTCTCTGACAAATAAGTTGGCGATATTTTTTTTTTTTTTTGACACAGGATCTTGCTCTTTAGTCCAGGATGGTTCTGAATTCACTACGTATCTTAAACTAGTGGCCTGGAACACATAGCAATCCCCCTCCCAAGTGCTGGGATTACAGGTGTGTGCCACCATGCCAAATTTATGTGATGCTGAGAAATTGAACCTAGAGCCTTATACATGTTAGGCAAGTGTTTTATTCACTGAGCCTTCAGCCCCTCAGTTCAGTTTTAATAAAATTATGTATTAAGTTTAACATGACATGATATGCCCATAACTTACAAATTAGCCTAAAGATAGTACCTTCTATTGTTTAAGTCATTCTCTGAGATAGGGAGTTGATGGGCTTTATTTAGCTGTAGAGAACAGACTCTCTCCCAAGTTACCTTAAAAGACAGTGCATCTATATTAGAGATACATGTGATATGAAATTAAATCTAAATAGTATTAGTACTAGGCCTGGTTTCTCTCTCCTAGCATCTAAGGTCTGCTCTGTGCACCTGTTCTGCATGCTTCTCTCTACCAAAGACTTTTTTTCTGTCTATGCCACCAGCCTCGTGATATAAAATAGTACCAACAAATCCTTATTGCGCATATTCTGTGTGCCAGGCATTGTTTTAGGTGACTCACACAAACTAACACAGTTGAAATACTTGTCACTGAACTTTTCCTTGCTTGTGAATTGACCCTGTCATAATCCAGACTCAAACAAAGAACTTCTTCAGTATGACTAGCAATTTGTTCAGCTTCTCCATTTCCCAGTTAATGTTACAGAACACAAACCACAAGTCCTCCTGTGAACTCACTCTCAACCCATCAGTGTGGAGCTCTGAAACATTCAGTTAGAAGGGTTCACTCAATTTAGAACACGGGAGAGCAGACCTTTATGTTTGCAAAGTGGTGCCTATTTCCTCATAAAGAGTTGCAGGAGAGACAAGAACAACTGCCATCTCTAGGACCGGGAGAAGTAGGATTTCACATGTTTAGGAAGGAACTAATAATATGGGTCACTATTTCCGGTCTTTCAGCTGTGACTCACAAGCATTGCAGCCTGATTTCTTCAGGGCTAAGCAATTCATGAATATGATAACAAAAGAGCCCCAGAATGTCTCTGTCAAAATGTGTCCATTAAGTGGGTAAAGCAGGGGGTCACTTATATACTGTCATTAGTTCTTCTTCGAATGATTCACTTCTTTCAAACTGTGTCTGAACTGACTAAAACTGTCTTACATTCATCATTAAACCACTATGAGAGGGCTGGACGAATAGGACAGAGTTAAAATGGTTGCCTAGCAAGCCCAAGGCCCTAATTTTGAATTCCCAGCATCACATAAGCCAGGTGTAGCAGCACATGTCTATAATTCTTGCACTCAGGTAGCTGAAAGGAGAATTGCTATGAGTTCAAGGTTAGCTTGGGTGATACAGTGAATTTATGACCAGCCTGGACTACAGAGAGAGACCATGTATCAAAAAAAAAAATAAGTCATAAAAGTAACTTTGGGCCAAAACAAATGATAAGCATGGCCTTTTCTTTTTTTACATGGCCTTCCCACTGGTCTGCAGCAACATAACATTCTCTTCCCTCTTTCTACACATTCTACTCCTGCTTTCATACTGTCAGAGCCATGCCGTCCCCTTAGGCCCGTCAAATGCTTAGTTAATTTCTACCAGCTCTTCAAACCTCGGAAGATACTGACTCCACAACCTGAGTCGACTCAGTCACATTCTCTGGCCCACGTTCATTATCAAAACTCTTGCCATCTTATGATGGTTGTATGTTACTTGAATGCTCTTGACTTCCAATACTCTTCTAATTATCTGGTAATCATACGACAACTGACTAGTGTACTAGTTTGACTATAAACTGAAACTCATCATAGCTCCTGACACGTGTTTATTGATACATATATAAGTGTGTATTCAAATAGTTCAAGTTAAAATGAAACTGCACTGTTTGTAAAGAGCATCTCGTTAATTATTGCGGAGTTATAGGTCCAACTTACTTTATAGTATCTTTAGAAGAGTGATAAGTTACGGATCCTAAGTCAAAAATACATGGACAGACGGGAGGAACTGACTGTTTCCTGAAAAAGTTAAAAGTCAGGATGACAAAACTTATAAAAGAGTTAGCTGAAATTGTAAACTTTGGAAAATAAGGTCACTCAAAGGCAAAGATTGCAAACCAAATAATTTTGATTTTCTTAAAATCAACTCTAATTCTGTGGACTTATTCCGGACATAGTATATCCCTTGCAGCAAGTTCCTATTGGTGTGTGGGTTCTGTTAATGAAAGATACAACAACAAGGAGTCTGGATGATGGGCCTGAAACCCAGATTGAGACTGATTGCATGTGCAAAAAATCTATGAGGTGAGTGACAACCCTTAGTACGTAGGACCCCTTCCTTATATTGGTCTCCATGAAGAGATATTGACTCCTTGGGAGACAGTCAGCTCTTATAAACCTTTTTTGGGGGGGCCAAGACATACATACTTATTAGCCAAATAAAACATAAAAATATTTTTTCAGGGAAAAAATACATAGGAGTACTCTCAAAAAAGATTTAGTTTTTTATTAGACAATGAAGATTTTGAAACGCAGAGAAATGTTTAAGGCTTGATAATGACTCATAAGTTAAATTCATATTTTGCAGAGTTTTTCATTGTTTATATAAATGGAAGCTTGGATTGTTATGGTTTAACCTAAATTAATGATTAAGCCTTGTTTTATTGGGCTAACAAGAGATTATTCTTGGTTTCCTGGTTTTCCAGTGTGTGGAGTCCTATCTGAAAATATGTAAGAATCACTGAACACAAATTTGGTTCTATATATTTGTCCTTTTTAAAGTTTTATTAATAATATTCTTGAGAAATGTGGTCAAGTAAAAAGAGAAGAGGATAAATATGAGAAAGAAAGAAAAATGAAGAGAAAAATGGAAAGTTTAATGGGCTTTGTTCCAGTCCATAGACCAAAGAGTTCGTTTCCATCTGAATTTTCTAGGGGGATTTTTTTTTTCATCTCTCAGAAATGAATCCATACCCCAAATTCAACAAATTAAATTTCAAGAGTCAAAATAAAGTTTAAGTACATTCTGAAAAGTTATATCTATATATTAATTTAAAGATGAAATGGGGAAATTTTAAGAATTGACAGTCTTTCAAAACTTTTTTTTCTTAAACCTCATTTTATTGCTGCTGTTCAGAGGAAAGATAACTATAATACAAATTTAGAAAACAAAATTTTCATCATATTTGCAGTTTAGTATGTTGTAGAAGCAATCACACACAGACAAAAAACGGAAACACAAATCAATAATTAAGAAAATTACTTTAGCTCTGGAAAAAAAAATCTCTTCTTGGGAAAAAAAAAGAGCTGAAATAAGACTGCTAGGAAATAGGTTTGCAGGGGCCGGGGGAAGGCGTCCTTTGAATCTATACTTTTGCAAGCCTGACTGGAGCCCCCAAGGACTAGATTTCAGAATTTTATTCATAGTGTCTCTTGTAAAAGGTGTTTAGAGAAGGTACCATTAGCATCTCCTGAACTATGTTCACCTAGAAACAGGTAATTGAAGGAATTTTTTAGCCATCCACCAGCTCTTTACAACTAGCAGGCAAGCTTTGAGTAGGAGGGAGGTAAGAGCCTCACTTCAATAACGGATTCCAAGAATAACTCGGCAGCCTGGGTGTGAGGCAGCCCAGCAACTGGCTGGCAGACTGCTTCTGAATATGACCGCATGGGAAGACTCAGAAATATAGCTGCCTAAGCCACCGAGAGTGCGGATGGGCTGCAGCTCCTGAAAACTGCCTTCCACCCAGAGTGTAGCCTTTTCCAACCTTTAGTTCATTAGAGGAAAAAAATGCATAAAGAAGAACGCTCATTAATTAGTACCCTATCCGCGGGTAACTTGGAAGCGTAAGAGGTTCAGGACAAAGATAATGAAAGGAGAAGGCTGTCTCATCTTACGTGGAAGTTACATTTGACCGCAGTTGCCCCCTTTTCCTTGCATCGGCACCATTTTTTCTGTAGAAAATTAGGAATATCTTTTATTAGCATCTGCTAAATTTGAGCTGTTATCTAAACTCTCCTGTTTATGGGGTATATGACTTTGAGTAAGTTACTTGACCTTGGGAGATTCAGTTTAAGATAAAATAATACTACTATTATCTGCTAGGCAGCCTATTGATTAGATAACGTGAGCTAACACCAATGAGATGGGCAATCTCCTTATGCGGCCTTTTTCTACACGGTGCAGAGATGTTGGCATTCATGCTACAATGGCCTCTGCTCCTGCCCACAGGCCCTTCATTCTGTGTTGGGGGGGAGCAGGGGGGACTGTAGGCACCCAGCAGGTTCTAGGCACCAAAAGAACACACTTATGAGTGAATCACTATGATAAAAGTGTACAGCAAAGACTTAAAGAAAATATTGATATCGTCTACAAAGATGAAAAAACTAGCAAAGATTGAAACAAACAAACATCCCTGAAAAATACTGGTTAGGTTCAATAAAAGTACAAAAGTCACGTCACCTTGCAGCTAATTTTAACCAGTAATATTCCCCACTGGTCCACAAAACAGGACGATTGTGAGTGTCACTAATACATAGCAGACTCATTTGGTTGTAAGTTTAATTTGATTACTTCTCTAAATTTTGCCATTAATAGTCAGTCTTCTGCTGTTTATATAGTAGGGCCAGCTGTTCACAATTTAAAAAAAAGAAAGGACATTTGCTCAGTGTTCATCCAGCAGAAAGGGACATGATGTGTCTTTGTGTCTTGCTGCTGTGCCTTGAAGGGGCCACAGTGAGAGGCAAAGTGGAGAAGGCTGGCTTGGGAATGACCCCGTTCAAGCCACTTCCCACAAAATCAAAAGGATCTACACTTGTATATGCACAGGGTGTGGTCAGAAAACAAAATCTTCTCTAGGTCTTTCAACAAATAGAACTGAGCGAAATAAATGTATTGCAAAAGTGGAGACTGGAGAAGAGAAACAGAATTGTGATAAAACTTGGAACAGCAGCATCCAGATATGGCTATCATCCTTGAGACTGGAGTGATAACAGGGTTAAGCAGCACTTTCAGAGTTCAGGAGCAGCTTACCTGAGGGCCACAGAGCATGCGAGAGAGTGGCACTTGGCAGGAGCTCAGGTATGCCATGGCTCAGAACCCAAGTGTTCTTCCCATAACGTCTCAAATGTTCACAGATGGGGTTCTCAGAAGGTGACTGGGTCAGAAGGGCTCTAACTTCATCAAGAGGTCAACACATTGATGAGGTCCTAATTTGATGCCATTATTGGGAGGTGATAAAATTTTAAGAGTAAGGGGCCTTTGATGGCAGTGGGTCAGGAGTCTGTGACCTTGGGAACACCATTTAGGTCCTGGGTCCTCTCTCTCTGGCTCTCTGCTTCCTGACAGTACAAGGTGAGCAGCTTTTCTTTACTGTGCACACTTGCCATGATGTCCTGCCTCACTTTAGGATCATAGCTACCCATGGTTTTGAAATTATGAGCCCAAATAAATCTTCCCTCCCTTAAGTTGCTTTCCTTAGGTATTTTGTTATAGGGATGAAAATGTGTGTTAGGATCTAGAGGCAAAATTTTCACATGGTTGGAAGATTATTGGAGTGTGGGCAGTGCTATATTCATCAGTGGAATCATCCATTGAGAAGTTCAGTAGCTGAATGTGCTCTTTGGATATGTGGCCTACTTTGAGTTGGTCACTGGACGCACGAGCTGGAAGTGTGTTCTTGTTCCCAACTCCCCTCTTGCCTTTCTGAATCCTCGCTGCCAGGATGTGAGCGGTTCTTTTCCAGCAGAGGTCCTTCCACTATGTCCTTTCTGCCTTGGAGACAAATGACCACTGACTGAGCGCTCTACAAACCTAAAATAAACACTAAAATAAGCCTCTTGTTTTTTAAATCGGAGCTGTCAGATCTCTTGTTCCATTCACAGAAAAGTGACTAATACAAGCGAACTTGTATCCACACTCACTACTGCTGACAGGATTCAGAGATACGAGGAAGGTGCAGTTGGAGCTGGCTCTGGTTATAAGTCCCAAACCAGAGTGAAATGGAAACAACATTACCTTCACTTTCCCTTCTACTAACCTTTCAGGCTCTTGCCGAAGTCTCCCACTAGCCTAAACTAGTGGGAAGCCAATTACAAGCGAGCCTGGGAAAAGCAGTCACCAAGGTTACCAGGCAGAACAGGGGAAAGGGCAGAACGGACCTGACAGCAGATGGAGCTGCACATCGTGTTTCATTGACACGTTCTGAAAAAACTAGGTAGCAGATGGTGAGCAAGTGCAGATCCTTTTGCAGAAAGGGCACACGGGAACTATAATGGCCGGGTCACTCTCCAGACCCCTTGGCTTGAGGAGTTTGAAGTCACAACCAGCCAAAGAGAAGGAGCTTAAAGTGGAGAAAGCTTTGTCCTGCTCGCGATTCTCTATTTCCTCCTCTGTGGAAAGAATTGTTATTAACGGATGCTTACCAGAGTGAAATGAGGCAATAGCATTAATGGAGTGCAGTCTAATTTACTTACATTGGCTGTCCTTTGTTTTGGATCACACTTCAAAGCTCTTCCATCATTCTGTACAATTGAAAGTTGCTGCTCATAGTTTCTAAAATAAGTGCTTTGTGGACTTTTGACTGTACTAATAACAGTATTGTAATAAGTGTAGGTAAAATTTGTACATCTGTACAGTGTGCAGCCACAGTCACATGTAGTATTCCATTTTATGTTATGCTTTCATAGTCTGAAGTAAAAGGGACAGTAGAAGCATTTCTTGAATATTGACGACATGCCAGGCGTTGGGTCTAGAACTTACAAAGTTTAATTTAGTTAATTGCCACAAAACGCAATGAAATTTATGTTATTATTCAGCCTTTATAGATGATAAAACTTGCATGGAGAGAAGGAACTATCCTAATGAAGATGACACATGCAAGTTTAGAGACACTATTATGGTGAAAATGCATACACACATATACACATGTGCACACACACCACTATACTCACATAATTCTTGTTACAACATATATATGACAAATATTTACATTATATTTTATGTTTGCATATATATTTAGATGTTAACTTTTCTCCATAACTTTTGGGAGTTTTGCAAAAGCTTTATTTACAATTCATTTATTTGGAAAAATATCAGAACAATTTATGTGATGCCATATGCATTGCTTAGAAATAAGGTAGAATCAATAAATGCCTCAGTATGTGGCAAATGCAATGGGTCTCATTTTATATATTCAATTTTGAGTCCTCTTTGAATCTTATTTGCTTTGTATTAATTTGGGACAATGTATAAATGAGAGGAAATGCATAACAATAGTATGTACAATGCACTGAATAAATAAAAGTGCCCACCCCACATAAACGAGGTAATAAATGCTGTTGTCCTGATTAGCGCGTCTCATTGCTCAAGTGTTGAGCCCCATCCCTCCCGTCGTGCTTGGTATGAGTTTGCCTGTACTTCCTTGGTGACACAGGGCTGAAGTGCGTCCCTTGACGTGTGTTTAATGCCTAGAGTGTCCTTACTGCTCAGAAACATGTTGCCTAATATTTTTGCTTTTGCTTATCAGAGTCAAACCCAGAAATAATATTAGGATTCTTTTCTGATGCCAGGAAGGAGGCACATTTTAAGTACATAAATACACCAATTACTTTAAAATAACTCTATATCCAAATAAAAATAACAAAAATGATAATAATAGGAAAATGCAAAAATAAGACAGTGCTGTGTCATTGGCGAAGTTCAAGTCAAATCTGCAGCTTGGCTCATAACTGGCATATTTATTGTGTAATAAAATGCTCCAATGGGACATCTCAGGTCCTCATCCTCTGACCGTTCAATGGTCCTCAGAAGGCACCGCTTCAACAGAATTACTTATAATCAAATTTCTGGAACACTTGCCAGTCCTTGGATACTGGCAAAGCTTCTCAAGAGATGTCAAAAATTAACTTGCAACTTGCACAGAAAGCTGCCTCCATCATGGGCACAGGCTTTTTAGAAAAACGAATTAAAATGATACAAAATGTAGCCAGAACGTTGTAAATACCACATGTTATTTGAAAACAAAAAGAAATGAATTTAGAAAAGAATGAAAACAGAAGTTAGGAGAAAATGAGAGCCAGGGTAATCAGATCATGCACAGTGTATTGCTAAGGCCATGCCAGAGATAGGAACTTCCCAGTTATTTCAATAAAGAGAATGCAATATAAAGAACTGCTAACCAAATAACTGAAAGTACAAACAGAACTCTAAGATATCAAGGACCAAACAATCTCAGAGGCTAGCACCCCTAAGGCTGGGTGAGGGAGAAGAAGAGGCTGAAATGAGCAGAATTCAGACGCTTAGATGGTTCCTGTGACGCCTCGGAAAAGGAGGCAATAATTAGCTAACGCAAAGGTTTTTGACTGAGGAGGTGGAGCACCTGCTAGAACTCTGAAAAAGAAGGCCACCACTCAGAAAAGCCATGTCCTTGAGGAAGCAGCAAAGGGCTGTTCTAGGAGAGTGTAACTGAATTCAGCTCCTACTCAGAGTGAGCAGCACTGGCAGAATGAACAAGGAGACTGAAAAGATAAAGGAAGCAAAGAAAAGGATGTTCTACTTCTACCTCCTACAGAGCTCTCTAGCGCCCCTTGTGGCAGATCCTCACAGGCGCCATGCGGCGGTGGATTGACCCAGTTTCCGCAATCCCAGACCCAGATTACAAAGCAGAGTGTGGAAGAGTGGCCCATAGATAGCACCTCAAGCATTGCCACACATTGTATTCTTTTTTTTCCCCTGGGCTTTATTTCCCCCCCCATTTTACTGATATGTATACATGCAAAATTTAAGGTTTACAATGGAGTTGAGCCTTTTATGCACATATGTATCTGGTAGGGGAGGAGGGGGCAGAAGAGGGTAGAGGGAGGGACAAAGGGAGAGTGGGAAAGCCCTTGTCACCTTGACAAGATACATACGTGCACACGTTGTATTCTGACTCACCTACTAAGTATAAGACTGATAAACATCGTAGGCCACTTTATGTTGCTGTAACAGAATACCCAAAACCAGATAATTTATATGGAACAGATATTTATTTCTTAGAGGTCTAGAGGCTTACAAGTCCAAGATCAAGTGGCCAACATCTGGCAAAAGCCCTTTTGATGCACCAGGTGGAAAAAAGATTGGAAAGTGAGCTTGCACATGTTTGTACTGAGTGGAGGAAAGGTAGGGAGGAATGAAAGACTGAACTTATCCTTTAGTTAAGAATCTATTCCTCAAATAACTACCTCTTTACCCCATTCCTGCAATAGAGGTATTAATCCACTTATAAAATTAAAGCCCTTCTGACCTAACCATCTATTAAAAATCCCACCTCTCAACACTTAATTGAGAATAAATTTTCTAAAACATGACCATTTGGGGACCCATCAAACCACAGCTATAATAAATAAAAATTTATGTTTATAGGCCAAAGAATTAAAGGCACAATCCCAAGGAGGTGATTTGCACATTCAAGTTCATAGCAGAATTACTCACACTAGGAAAAATGTTGAAACAACCTAAATGTCCATCAATGAATAAAAAGATAAGTTATTCAATGGGATACTATTCAATCTTAGGAAGGAAATTCTCACATGTACTACAACATGAATAAGTCTGAGAGCATAATAATAAATGAACTAAGCTAATCATGAGAGGAAAAATATTATATAATTGCATTTATATTGAGAATGGAAGTCCTCTGGAAATAGCCTACTCACAATGAGCGTACTGTGGATGAGTGAATTGAATACCCAAGGACTTGTGGAGAGATTGAGGTGTTTTGCAGAGACAGATTATCAGGGCTATCTTGGCCCCAATGGCCATATCTGCTGTCCTCCTCTGTGTCTGACTTAAAATCTTGTGATAAATTCTTTAATATACACAGAACAAGCCCTGTCTTTCCACCAACTTAAGAGCTAAAGTGTCATCAGATAGCCTCTGGGGTCTATGGCAGAGTTTGCCCTACTTCAGGGTGAACTACCTACCATGCTTCTATCAATGTTTTTAAAAAGTACTTTGATTTTAAAATTTTTCTTCTCTTCAATAATTATAAACACTGTAATTAACTGCTAACTCTCTAAAATGTGGTTTTGGAGGAAACTTGAGTCCATATTTTTGGGCCTTAGTCATACACTTAGGCTCTAGAATAAACTAACTCTGAGGATGGGGAAATAACACAGTGGTTAAAGAGTTTGCCCAGCAAGTACACAGCCCTAAGTTTGATTCCCAGCACCAGATAAAGCTGGGTGTGGTAATGTGCCTGTAATCCCAGTACCCAGAATGCTGAGGCAGGAGGATTACAGCAAGTCCAAGGCCAGCCTGGGCTGCATAGTGAGTTCAGAGCCAGTCTGGGCTACCAAATAAGTTCCTATCTCAAATAAATAAATAACTCATTCTGTTTTTAGTAAAAAGCTATGTTTTTCTGTCAAAATATGAAGTACCTAAAGTGATCAAAGTCATAAAGACTTCAGGAAGAATGGAAGTTATCTTAACCTTTTCCTTCAAATTTGCATTACTTTTATTTCTTTCTCTTGTATGAATGCTCTAACAGAATTTTAAGGACTGAGTTGAACAATAGGAGTGATAATGGGCATCTTTGTCTCATTCCGATTTTAGAGTAAATGTCCTCAGTCTTTCCCCATTTACAGTAGTAACTGGTTTCAATCAGAATGAGGGAGGGAAGACCTTCCTACTTCTTGTACTGTTTTCTTCTATTTCTATTTTCTTTAACATAAATAGATGTTGAATTTTAACATATGCTTATTCTGCATCTACAGAAATGATTGTCATGGTCTGGATCTGGAGTGTCTCCCAAAAGCCTCATGCTCCCATGTATACTGTACACTGTTGGGAGATGGGATATAGCCGGAAAGGGTGGATGCAACGGTTTTGACCTGGAGAAGTTTGTGCTGATTTTACACTTCGTCCCAGTCTTGTCTCTGTTCTGCCATGTTGTAAGGATCTCTGTCTCTTGGGTACCAGCTCCAGTTTGGCATGGCTCTAGCTAAGGCCCAACCACGTGACTCCACATTTTTCCAGCCACCCACTCGTGAGTGAACTGTGGCTTTTTGAAACTGTAAGCTAAAATAAGTCTTTCTCCCTAAAGTTGTGTATGTCAGGTATTGAGTCCCAGTGACAAAAAATTAACTAAGACAATGATCATATTTTTTAATCTTTGCATTTTGTTCATGTGGTATAATATGTTTACTGATTTTCATATATTGAATCATCACCTTTCCTTGGGATAAAGGTGATGAATGATTCAAAGAAAAACAACCTCAGGATTATGGGAGTACAGGAGAAAACAGAGGACAAAACAAAAGGCTTAAAGGCCATGTTCGATGGAATTGAAAAGAAAATTTCCCAAATCTAAAGAAAGAAATGAACATGGAATTACTGCAGGCATATAGAACACCAAACAACTGTGATCAGAAGAGAACCTCATCACAACACAACATAATTAAAATACTAGAGACTCAAAACAAAGAGAGAATATTAAAAGCTGTAAGAGAAAGACAGAGGGTGACTCGCAAAGATAATCCCATCAGTTTATCTGTAGATTACTCAGCCCAGACACCAAAACAAGATCATGGAACAAATATCAACAAAGCACTAAGAGAACATAAATGCTAACTAGATCACTATATACAGTGAAGTTATCTTTTAAATTAGAGAAAGAAATGAAAACTTTTTGTGATATAAAAAACTTAAAGAAATTTGCAGCTCCTAAACCAGCACTGCAAAGAATCTTAAAGGAAACTTAGAAAGTGAAAGGAAGGCTAATGACACCAAAGACCCCAGAGAAAAAGAGATGACAGATATAGAAAGATGCACTGAGAAGAAATTAAGTCTAGTAAATAATACTGAAGAACTATAATGATGGCAGGACATATTAAACATACTTCTATAACTACTCTGAATGTGAATGGCCTCAACTCACCTACCGAAAGACAGACTGGTTGACAGGATCAAAAAACAGAAACCCACAATTTGCTGCTCTCAAGAGACACACTTCACCAATAAGGAAATTCACAGACTGAAAATAAAAGGATGGAAATCATTGTTTCATGCAACAGGACCTAGAAAACAAGCAGGAGAAGCTATATTAGTCTCAGACTTATCAGATTTCAAAACAAAACAAGTTAGGAGAGACAAAGAAGGTCACTATATACCGGTTAAGTGAACAGTAGAACCCACAATTATCAATACATATGCTCCCAAATCTGGAGCACCCAGTCATGTAAACTTAAAATTATTAGATCTGAAAGGACATATAGGATCAATTTTAGCAGGGGACTTTAATACTTTACTATTAAGGATAGATAGATCAACCAGACAGAAAAATCCACAAATATGTACAACAGTTAAATGACACTACAGGAAACTTGAACCTAACAAATGTTTACAGATTTTTCCCACCCAAAGTCAACAAAATGCTTGTTCTTTTCAGCAGCACATAGAACATTTTCTAAAATAGACCATATTCTATGTCGTATATCATGCTCAAATTAATACAAAGGAACAGAAATGATTCCTTGTATACTTTCAGATTGTTGTAGAATAAAACTGGAACCTAACAGCAAAAGAAACAGAAGAAAATACACATATACATGAGAGCTCAGCAACTTACTACTGACCGAACAATGGATCATAGGAGAAATCAGAGAAGAAATCAAAAACTTCATAGAGTTAAATAGTGAAGGAAGTACATCGTGTCAAAATCTATGGGACACAATGAAAGCAGTACTTGAATGGAATTTCATAGCCATTAATGCACATATCAAAAGAACAAAACAGTCACACAGAAACACATTAATGATGCACTCGAAGGCCCTAGAAAAACAAGAACAATCTAAGGCAAAAAAGCAGAAGAAGAAAGTAAATTATAAAGATCAGATCTGAAATTAATGAAATTGAAATTAAAAAGACAATAAAATATTAATAAGTCAAAGAGCTGGTTCTTCGAAAGAATAAACATGATCTTAAGAACCCTAGCTAAACTCAGGCAAAGAAGGAAAGAAAGAGCAAAGATTAAGATTAACACACTTAGAAATGAAAAGGGTGAAATTACAACATGCTCTGCAGAAATTCAGAACATTATGAGAAATTATTTTGAACACCTATTTTTAACAAGTTAGAGAATTAGAAAAAAATGGATGACTTTCTGGACACATACAAGATACCAAAATTGAATGGAGAAGACATAAAAATTTTGAGCAATCCTTTACGTACACAGAAATTGAAGCAGTAATAAAAGGTCTACCTACAAATAAAAACCTGAGACCAGATGGATTCACAGAAAATTTTTTTCAGTATTACAGGGAAGAACTAACCACAATACTTTTCAAACTGTTCCATGAATTTGAAAGAGACGGAATACTGCCAAACTCATTTCTGGACCCTAGTCGCAAAACCAGAAAAATACTTAGCCTAGAATGAAAATTATAGGCCAATATCCTTAATGAATATAGATGCAAAAACTCTTTAATAAAATCCTGGCTAATAGAATACAACAAATAATCAGAAAAATCATACAGCATGATTAAATGGGCTTCATTCTTGAGATACAAGGATGGTTTGGCATACAAAAATCAATCCATGTAAGAAACCACAACAACAAAAGCAACCCCTCCCCAAAAAAAGATCATCTCAATTAACACAGAAAAAGACTTTGATAAAAATCAATGCCCCTTCATGATAAAATCTCTGAGAAAGATCAGAATAGAAGGTACTTATCTAAAACTAATAGAAACCATATATGCCAAACCAATCACAAATATTATACTAAATGAAGAAAATTTGAAAGTGTTTTCTCTCAAATCAGGAGCACAACAAAGCTATGTATTCTCACCACTCTTATTCAACATATTCCTTGAAACACTTGTTATAGCAATCAGGCAAGAAAATGAAATAAAGAAAATTTGTATTAGAAATGAAGAAGTCTAACCTTATTTTCAGATGATATGGTTATCTACATGGAAGGCCCCAAAAACTCCACTATGAAACTCTTGGAAATAATAACAAAATTCAGCAAATCACAGGCTACAAAATCAATACTAAAAAATCGATAGCTTTTCTCTATACAGCAATGAACTCACTAAGAAAGAGCTCAGAGGAATAATCCCATTCTCAAAGCCCAGCAAAAATTAAATACTTACAAGTATATCTAACCAAGGAAATGGAGGACCTATATAAAGAAAATTACATTACACTGAAGAAAGTTGTAGATGACATCAGAAAATGGAAAGACATCTCCTGTTCTTGGTTGGCAGAATTAATATAGTCAAAATGACTATACTGCCAAAACTTGTATACAGATTCAATGCAATTTCTATCAAAATACCAACTTTTTTCACAGAACTTGAAAAAATAATCCTTAAATTCAGATGGAACCAAAGGAGACCTAGAATAGCTAAAGCAATCTTAAATTACAAGACTAAGGCTGGAGACATCACAATTCCAGACATCTAGCTATACTATAAAGCAATAGTTGTAAAAATAATGTGGTTCTAACATAAAGCTAGATAGATATACCAATGGAACAAGAATTGACGATGCAGAGTCAAATTCAAATATCCTCAGCTACATAATCTTCAATAAAGGTGCCAAAAGCACACACTGGAAAAAGGACAGCCTTTTCAACAAATGGTGCTGGGAAAATTGCACACCCACATGCAGTAGAATGAATCTAGACACACACCTTTCACCATGCACCAAAAACAAATCAAAGTGGATTAAAGACCTAGATATTAAAACTGAAACACTAAAACTTCTTGAAGACAAATTAGGGAAATATCTAAAAGACATAGGTGTAGGCAAAGACTTTTAATGACACTAAAACCAAAAGAAATAGTCCCCAGAGTTAACAAATGGGATTATGTCAAATTAAAAAGCTTCCGCATGGCAAAGAAAGTTATCAATAGTGTAAAAAGAGAACCGATAGATTGGGAAAAAATATTCACCACCAATAGCTCAGATAGGAGGCTCACAACTGGAATATACAGGGAACTGAAGAAATATAAGCCCCTCAATATTGAAGACAGTATCAAAAAATGGGCCAAAGAAATGAGTAGGCATTTCTCAGATGAAGTTCAAATGGCCAATAAATACATGAAAAGATGGTCAACATTCTTAGTCATAAGAGAAATGCAAATCAAAACAACACTAAGATTCCATCTAACTCCAGAGAGAATGTCATATATCAAGAACAAAAACAGCAATCAGTGCTGGAAGTCTCTCAAAAGACTGGAAATATACATCCCCTTTGATTCAGTGACACCTTCCTTGGGAAATTTCTCAAAAGAATAAAAAGAACATATAACAGAGGATACATGTATACCCATGTTCATAGCAGTACAACTAATAATAGCTATAATGTGGAAGACACCAAAATACCCATCAACAGACCAATGAATACAGAAATTGTGGTGTTTGTACACAATGTCATACTACTCATCTATAATGACAGATAGATTGGAGGTTTTTGAGTGCAAATGGAGGCAACTTGAGACCATCGTGCTCTGTGAAGTGAGTCAGAAGCAGAAAGTCATATATCAAAAGGTTTTTCTGATTTGATAAACCCAGATCACAATTATTTCATGGAACTTAATGTGGGGAATAATGGGAGCTAGACGGGAGGGAGGAGTTGGAACGATTGAAAAGAGGGAAGGGAAGAATTTTTTATGTTTGATACAATATGTATGTGCACAAAATACTCAAGATCAATGTAAACTTTGTGTACTGCACTCATACGTATCAATAAAATGAAGAAAGAAAAGGTGGTATTTACACTCAATTAAATATTATGTAGCCATAAAGAAAGAAGGAAAATGAAATGTTTGAAAGATAATGGGGCTACCTTGAGTCAATAGTGTTCAGGGAAACTGACCAGACACACAAGTTTGGTACCAGTTGGCGTGCCTCATACAAGATTGCCATAAATAGTGCACAACAAGAGCCTACCATAAGGGAGAGAGGAGAAAGTAGAGTGTGACACGAAAGGGAAGAGACGCTGAGAATGGGACGGGGAAGGGAAAAGAAAGGCTAGGAAGGAGGGAAATTAGTCAAAGAATTACATACGTGTACAAATTCTCAAGCTCTAGGCTATTGCCTTCTCATTAGATCTGCACTTCATACATATTCAAATAAAAAATTTATAAAAGAAGAATGGAATAGTACTGTTTAATTGATAATTGGTTTCTCTTTCGAAATTAAACAAAGTTGTAGAATAGATGTTGAGGACGGTTGCACTACAATGTGAAACTACTTTATACCAATAAACTACTAGAAATCAGCTAATATTGCAGATTTCATGTTATATGTGTTTTAAAGCAAAGTTTAAAAAAAAGAATAAACACGCAGGATAATAAGACATGGCATTTTATCTATCAATTTTTTTTGAAAATGGTATTATTTTTGACAACTATTTACCAGGCATTGACAACTGAACTAATTTATAAAATTTATATTTCAAAAATTCAAACAATATATTTTTCTATTTACTTGCTCACATCAAATATTTACTTTTCAAAGGTAGCACGCTCTGGAAGATCACCTTGAGATGCTACCTCATGCTCTGTTGAGCAATCAGAAAGCTTCTCCCTCCCAAAGTTAGTTGTACATTACATTTCTGATGACTGCCTTTAGAGTATCAGGCCTGGCATCTTGTTCATGCCAGATGATTTGAAGCAAATGCCTCGTGCCTAAGTGCTTGGAAACATTTTTAAATAAAAGCTGTTATATCTTTGAATAACGTACATTAAAAATTAGGTTGCAAAAGTAGTGACCAACAGTTCAGCACAGCCCACAGCAGAGGGTTCGCTGAGATGCAGGACCATGAAAATGGGTTGTCCGGGACGAACTAGGATAGGCAGTTGTCTTGAATATAAAAACTTGCATACAAAACAAAGTGGGACCTTGTTTTTTAAATACAGTGTATAGATTAGAAAAGCATTCTTTTCAAAAAAATAAAATAAAATAAAATAGGCAGAAACACCAGACTACAAGAAACAATTACACCTAAGTCTTAGTGCTAATCAGAAGTCCATTTCTGATGCAACCATATTTATTATTCAGAAGTCCATTTCTGGTGCAATCATATTTATTTTTCTTACCTGACAATGTTACAAACAAATACTTTGATAGCTTTTCTTTCAATATAACTATAAAACCAACCTTTTTCTTATTTAGAGGAAGAGAAATAAATCCATAGTAAGGACGCTCATTAAAAATTCCTGCATCTCACACTAGAAGCATCGCAGGTATCAAGAGTACTGAATGTTCCAATTAAAACAATGAAGCATTTGCCCTGCAATATCCAGTCCCACTCCCTCAGGCATCGGTATGACATTAAAACTGGATGCTGGGAGCCAGAGCACGCTGTTCTTAAGGCATCTGCACTAAGACACCATAACATGTTCATAACATGCTGATCTCCTCTGAGCCTTCAGCAAAAGGTTGTCGAAAGATGCTAATGACCACTTTATTCTACGCTTAGATTTACTCTGCAGAAAGCTATTTTTACAAGCTCAAAGGGCCAGCACCATCACCTCTCCACTGCTCTGTGACACAGAGTAAGTCAGGAGCAAAAACAACAGGGGTGCACTGGGCTTTCAGATGTTCACTCAGACGTGCACTTTGTCAGGCACCACATTAAGAATGACTGCTGTTCTTTTAAGTGCTGTGGATGCATGCAAAGTAGTAGGAGACTATTTCCAGGAGATATAAAAACCAATGAGAAAACAAAATGCTGGGAGTATTAAAAGGTAGAGGACAAGTTATTTCCCTGGGGAGGCCAAAGGAAACATCATGGAGACTATGAGAATTGTGTTGAATCTACGGAATGAGTAAGTCACAAGTGGGGGATGGAAAGGACAATAGGATCGTGCTGCAGAAGTGAGTCAGGTAAGACCTGTGTGTGCTTTCCCTGGGCTGCCAAAGGCCTTCCAGCTGGCTGGCTTACACAATGGAAATGCACTGTTCCAGTGATTCTAGGAGCCAAAAGGCTGAGGTCAAGGGGTAAATAGGGCTGCTTCTTTCTAGGGGCTGGTATGGAAAATCAGTCTCATGCTTTCTTCAGGTTTCTGAAGTTTTACTGACAATCTTAGGAGATTTTTGGCTTGTAGACACGTCATTTCAATTTCTGCCTTTATCTTCACCTACGTTCTCCCTGTGTTCATGTCTGTGGCCAAATTCCTGCTTTGGATAAGGACACCTGTTATATAAAATTAGAGACCCACTCTATTCTACTGAGACTTGTTCTTACCATAATTAATTATGCATATATCAGAATGACTCGGACAAGGTCACGTTGGGAGATGAGACTCCAATATATAAATTTTGGGGAGACCCAGTTCAATCTATACATTATTCAAAAAGGCATCAGATAAAGGGGCGTATGAGAAGCCTTTTTGAGGAAGCAGTATTACAACAGGGACTGAGAGGTCAGGCCCAATGAGCACCTAAGAATGGAATAAAGCTTGTATCTCTGCCTTTATACCTATCCTCCTTACTGCTTCAAGAGTCAGGTCTTTGCATAACTCTGCACGTAGACAGGCAGGTTGATCACATAAAGAGCATCTTTTTAAAAGCTGGCAATATAAGGTTCATACTCTAAATTTACCTGGTTGATCTTATCCCTCTCAAAGAGTGAGGCAAGAATTCACAGAATTCACAGGTTTTACAATGTTTTGCTCCAGAACCCCTGGAGCAGCACCTACAAATCTCTACTTTTGAACCTGCAGACTTCAAGAAACGTAAAGGCTCACACACAGGACACCCGATAATAATGTCACTGCAGTTTCCACAAGTGAAAGTAATTATCTCTTGGGAAGCAGATTGCTCCCTCCGGCCAAACAACTTCTCCAGAATCACCTTCCAGAGCTAGTCCTGAGATAATGATCAAGCAGAACAGGTTTTAAGAAGTGCTCCCAGCCAGCTATGCAAATCCTTCAGCTGGGCACAATCTCAACTCCCACTGTTGTTCCGCTTTTTTCTAAAACCCCCAAGTTTCTATCAACCCCTTCAACACAGATCTCAAACTTCTTTATTTGTCCTTCCGTTATAGCCAAGCTGATTAAGGCTTCTTTCCATTTTTCTCACCACTGATCGCTTCCTTGATTCGTGTCTTGGAATGGATGATTGAGCTTGGTTTTTGGGGATCCCTCAGACAAAGCGGTTTTGTTCTAAAGTTCTGATAATGATAAATTTTCCCATTTTTTATCAGTACGTGTATGCAACACAATTGTTACATTGAGATTGGGTATTTTATACACAAATAAATCGTGTCAACATTACAATCCTTCCCCGTCCCCTTTCTGGCCCTCACATGCCCTCCCTCCTTCCTCTTGATTTTCATACACCACATCTATTTAATTCTCTAAAATTTCTAGATTCTGAGTTTGTCATATTAGAGAAACCATGTGAAATTTAACCTTCTGAGTTGACCTCACTTCACTAAGCGTGATGGCCTCGTGCTGAGTCCCTTTACCTATGAAAATCTCGAATCTATCTGACTTGAGGGACATGTAGTACACAATTGTGAACATAAAAGACAATGCTTGTCCATCGGTTTGTTGGTGGATATTTATGTGTCTTCCTCCATTTAGCTGTCATTAGTTATGCCGCTCTAGAAGTTGAACAGCAATTAATGCTAGAGAGGTTGCTTTTACATTGCTGGTGGGACCATACGCTGGTACAACCAGTATGGAAGGCATTATAGGGATCTCTGAAAAGAATGAAAATAAATATTCCATTCGATCCAGTGATACTACTCCTTGGTACCCCCCCCCCCAATAAAAGCAATGTATAATAAAGATACATGATAGCTTTCATTTTTAAAAATGATAGAACAAAAAATGTAGGCTAAGATTTGAAGAGATTTTAGAGCCATGGTCAGGGTAAAGCAAGTTTAAATACATGTTTAGATGTTCTGAGAAACACTGATTACTGATGATGAGTTTTTAAAAACTGTGAGTGTGAATGAAGGAAAATTCTGCATTAACTTTTTTATGACATGGCTTCTCAGGTGAGAATATACAACATATCTCTAACTTATTTTACTATACCGGCTGTTTTTTTTCAGTGACCATCCATTAAAAAATAATAATTTTAGAAACATTTAGAGACATTTAGAGACATTCACATTCCCTTCCATGGAACTCCTTGGCAGGTACTATTGAGATGACCCTATTGGAGTGTGGCACTTTTACATGCGTTGGTCTCCACTTGTTTCAAAAGAGAGTGAACACCTTCTCGAAGAAATTACTAATAAAACCTGTCCCATGGGTTACCAGCTGCAGTGTGTAGGACTCCACAGCACAGGTGATGACAGGATATACAATGTGTGGGGACAATTTGGCAGCTTGGAAAGGACCTCTGTGACATAAGGCTACCTTTGTTACATGATACACAGATATTGGCAACCAAACACAGAATGGAGAGAATTATTTTGAAATAATGCAGATGACATTAGATTATCATAACTACAGCTTGTCATAATAGTCAAATAATTTCTGAGTGACCAAATATAAGCAAGTTTTGACTCTATCAGGAGGAGAAGTATAGATAGTAAGAAACAGCAAAGAGGTGATGCAGATTAGGCAGAAGACCGATATTCATCTGTAAAAATCATGGCTCCAGCATAGAAGAAATTGAGAGCTGATTTACTTGAATAAATAACTCCTCTGTTTTGCTATAGTTCTTATCTTGAATTATTCTAAAAATTATTTAACAAAACTCAGAAAGTTTCTCTTCAAACCCCAAATTAATGTCATATACAGATTGCAGAATGTATTGAGATATTAAATTAAAAATTACCAAACTCTCTAGGTAATTTTCCGTGAAGATTGAATTGGTGCTTCCAAATCTCCCGTGTTATGCATTTGACATTAATTATTAATTTGTCAGGTTGATGCACTGCATTAAGGCTGGAAATAATTTCATCAGGAGGACGTTTATTTTTATCAACTTTAAAAAATGATTCTAATCTATTCAGGTAATATGTCAAGAATTTATCTCATAAAAGCAGTGAATGTTAGCTTTCGAATCCAATAAGTTACATGCATTATTTATGATTGAGGAAAGATACAATAAAAAGTAAACCAAAATATGCAATCCATAATAATTTTCTTCAAAAATCTTGCATATCTACAGATGAATTAAAGTGACAGAAAACAAGCAAAAACCTAGTCTTCAGCTGTCGGGTAGCCCTTGTCCACTTGCTCAAAGATGCTTCTGAAATAGTCTTATCTTTTTAACACTTCCCCCACTCAATGTAGAAAGTTAAACCAAATAATTCTTGCCTTTCCACCAAGTTTATCAGTGGTTTCAATCTCCTCAGCACTTAGAACTCTACATATCTTCTTCATATGAATGTATTTTAATCAGAAAATATTCAAAAGCAAGAAAAATAATAAAAATCAATGTCTCTTGTGGGTTTGTGGGATTTACTGGCATCGAACAGTAGAAAGAACCTTGGCTGCAGATGAGTGGACTCTGTCAGAATCAAGCTCTGTCCGTGTGAATTCTCTTAACTTGTTGAAACTTGGTTTCCCATCATAAGATATGAAGCTATGAAAATTTCCCAAATCATATAGATGATCAACCTCAGTTTATTGAGTGAATGAATAATGTCACAGTATCATCTGTCTCTCTCATATGCTTTGTTTTCTCTCTCTGTCTCTCTCTCTCTCTGCCTGTCCCTCTGTCTCTCTCTCCTGTTTTAAAACGCATTCTTTATCCTGCTTGCTATTTCCTACCTTTTCCGCTCTCAGTGATACAAGGAACTTCCTTTCTGTGACTGTTACTTACAATCACTTTCCTAACTTTCTGCATTTACTCCACCCTGTTTTTACATTTCCATTTGTTTTACAAACCTTAATGCTTGGGAAAGTCATCTGCTTCACATTCTCAAGTCAATGTCTTCCTCCCATTAAAAATCTAACAAAATCAACTTTTTATCTACTATGTGGACTGACTAAGCAACAAATGATTGAAGCAGTGATGGTGAGTTAATCTTTAAGAATATACATACTGGGCAATGAATTTTGGCAAAGCAACCATGAGTAACTCCAGCTCACAAAAACAGGAGTGGTATCTCTAACCAGCTATTAACACATTTGGGCTATCGTAATTATTGTTCTGGCAAATACTACATTGCCATAAAAACACTGTTTCTAAAATACAAATTTACAGATTTTGGTGATGGTATATGTTGACAATGAAGTGGTTTCCATAATACTGTTGTGAGTGTTGAGAATGAAGAGTGATAAGGGACACCATTCAGCTCCCATACTTGCTCCCTGGGGTTGAAACATTTTAAGATCCAATGAACATTGTATTCTGTCTGCTGTCCTTTAAGGTGAGCAGAGCTAGCCTCCTTCCACACGCAGTTATTGGAAAGTAAGGCAACTGGCTAAATAATTGCCATGGTTTGGATCTGAAATATACCCCTAATTCTCATGTATTTGGTTGTTGTGGATTTCTATGGAATCATATGCTATTGGGAGACTGGGGCCCAGTCCAGAGGAGTGGGTTATAGGCAAGTAACTTGGATTACAGGTGTGTAGTGGGGGCTCACCATGCCTTCCACACCTCACCACTTCCAGGAGGGGGACTGATCACTGGGATGAGACCTGGAAGGCTAGATAAGTGGTTTCCTGACTCCCTTAGCAGACTAGTCTCAACTTGCTTTGACTTGGTTTTCTGTTTGATGTCTTGAGTAGCTGCCTCTACATCTGTCTCTGCCATATACTTCCACAGTTGCCAGCCACTCCTAAATAGACTGTGACCTTCTGAAACTGTGAGCTAAAATAAACCTTTCCTCACCTAAATTTGTGGAAGTGAGGTATTGAGTCACAGTAGTGAAAAAGTAACTGAGACAATAATTGAATTAGAGAATCAAAAGACAACCACAAGAAGGAAAACAACGTTTTAGAAAGTTGATCTCACAATTATTTTTGCCCACTGCCCTGTCTATTTTGATCTGATTTGGAAAGGCAGTTGCCTGAGTACAAAGGTTAAAATGAGGGCTCTTTTGTGTTTTATTTGAAAATATCATAAGTTGGAGGAACAAGTCAGCTAATTTAACAAGACCCCTTTCTCTGTGATGTCCATTTCTGCATTCTATTATGATGCATTGATCAATCAGTTTAGTGAAAGACTGTGCGCACTGGCCTCTACATCAAAGCTCTGATTCTCTTTCCCTGATCTGGGCATCACACTGTAGAGCAATTGTCCCGTGAAGATTGCATTCATATTCGTGCAGAACTTTCAATTTTGATACAAGCCATATTTAGTAGCAAGCAGATTTTACCCATTTCGCTTACTCTAAGACAATCTTAACTTCCTCATCTGTAAAGTAAGAATGAAAGTATGTTCTTTACAAGGCTTTCGTTTTCACAACAGAGATATTACAAATGAAAAGAAAACTTGGTAAATTATAATGTGCTATGTGAACATCAATTCTGCTCTTTCTGATGGTTCTTAATTTTGTAATGCTAGGGATGGAATTCAGGACCTCATGTACACTAAACAGCTACTCTTTCACTGAACTGCTGCAAGCCTAGAGTTGCAGATTTTATTCATTTTAAGACTGGAATATTCTCACATACAAAGAAAATTTACACACACACATACACACACACACACACACACACACACACACACACACACACACACATATATATATATATATATATATATATATATATATATATATATGATCAATATTCCTCAGATGTTGTTAGCATGACTTACAGACCTAGAAAATAAATAATGCCTGGTGACTGATGGATTTTTGTGCCAGTGCTCTGAATTTTCCCTCACTATTGCTAACTAAAGTGGAAAAAATAATCACATGAAAATCTTTAGAATCAATATTCCTGATAGATATTACTGGTGAAAATTAAAATTGTTGTAAGAAACCATCGAGTTTGAGAAAAATGACATGAATTTCCAAGTTTGATTAACATAGAGGAAAAAAAGCAACGTTATATTCAATATTTTCTTCTTTAAAATGGGGAAGCAATAATCAAAAAAACAAAGGAAGAAAACACTTTTTAATGACATAATCGAATGGCTAAATCCTATCAAAACAGCAGGATTTCATATTTGCCAGCCCTTTTTAATTGTAGGCTATTTGCACATTCTTTATGCTAGCTGATACTTATTACCACACTATAGAATAATTCAGACCCAGGCAATAGAACATCATTTTTGAAATATTTCCCTCATATTATCCCTTACCTGCAAAGCGGCTTATTTTTCCATACCTTTTCCTGTGCAAACTAATGATTGGTTTTGTTGCCCTAAGGGAGAGAAGTAAGTGAACCACGTAGAAGTAAGAGCTTCACGGGGCAGAGGAAATGAGGCCGAAGCACAGGGGGATCTCGTTAGGCCAACTGTGCAATGAAGAGAACGGGCATGGAAACCGTAAGGAAGGGGAAAGGCTGTCCTGACTCTCAGGAAGTCACACCTCAACCTCCCTGCCCCTGATTCTAAAATGAAAGCAGAAAAAAAGCATGAAACGTGCAGACAGTATAACATGCAACAAGCTCAAAGGGGATCTGCTGCTCCTTACTTGTGTAGAAACTTTCTAAAGGCTGCCCTTGTCCTCATGTGGTAGGCACGAATAAAAGTGGTGTGGCCAAGGAAAAACAAAAGAGAGAATGAGAGTCAGCCCTGAGTCCTCTTTGGCTTTTATTTGATAGTCCTGGATGCCAGAGATTGTGTGAGGGTAGTGCAGAGTTGAGATCTAAATTGAGCTGCCAGAAAGCCATTGTGGTGAGAAGGAAGTTGACCTTATTGCCAAGACTATAGCATGCACAGCCTAAGGAGGAAATGAATAAGGTAGTCCACTAAAATTCTAGAGAATTGCAGGGTGAAATGTTCTCATAGTTAAAAAAAAAAGTGGGTGGCAGAGCCTCAAGAGGCACTAGATGAGGAGTCTTGCTAAGATTTCAGAGATCTCAACGCCAAGAGAGCGGAAGTGGGCCGACTTGGCTATACTGGGAGAGGGAGTCACATTGCCTCCAAAGTGTCAATAGAGTGTAGATTTTAAGCTGCAGCTGCCACGGAAGTAATGAGAAGAAAATTAATACCTAGAGACATCCTTCATGTCTCAGAGGTAGATGCCTACAATGAACAGCAGGCAGATCTGTCACCTGCCACGAACACCCTGGAACTGTGGGAATAAATGAAGACAAATTAAAAGAATGTCAATGGCTCGATGCAGCAAGGCAATGAGCCACCACCACTGGCACTGACAGAGACTCAAAGCCAAGCAGAGTAGCAGGGAAGCTTTATGGAAGGAAGGGAAGTGTCAGGTGTGCCCTGAGTGGAGGCTGCCGGCTGGATTCTGGAGGCTGCATCCTGTGGGACAGGCTGTACATATTTACATATTTGTCTCTCTTGGGCTTAGTCCTGAGGTAGGAGTAGGTACAGAAATGAGAGTAGCTGTCAGTTTTTCAAGAATTGTTGATTCTTATCTAGATAAGTCATCACACCTCATGTTGGAATTGGATGGTGCAAGTTGAGGTATGGAATTACTCAGGTAAAAATTATTACCATCTGGGGCCAGGTCATCCACGCTGGCTGTCATAGGCAGCAGTCCTTAGTGAGCAAGGCTGGCACAAAGCCTGTGGACCACCCTCCCTGTGACAGCACTTCTGTGACCCTCCCTTTTCTCTCCAGCTTGAAATGCCAAGTCCGTGAGAACAGAAGTTATGTAAGCAAAAGAGAATAAATTGCACTGAGCTTCCTGGGATTAGTTAGAAAATAAAATGAGACTTCATGAAGCACCTTTGTATTCCAGAAACCCAAATCACTTCTTAATATGAACACAAGATAGTACAAGTTGGGTAGCAAGTAATTAATGTTCATTTTGAACACATCTCTGAAATTCTAGTTCTTTGAAGTCTCTCTTAAGCCCTTCTCCACCCCGACAGCCACATTCTCAAATGTTCCAGTGCCACCTTAAAAGGTTATGTTTCATAAATTCCAAATTGATATTACAATAGAGCAGCAGAATAATTTTAGGATTTTTTTCCATTTGATAATTGCCTTGTTGCTTTCGGAAATAATGACTTTCAATTATTCCTCTGTGAGATGCTTTCATTTTATTACATTACCTAAATTTGCGTAGATATTACATGGCTTTATGGAGCCCCTGGTAAAGCTGCAAAGTATTCCTTCCTATTCTTCTTGATTGTGATTTTTTATGTTGTTTTGCACATATAATGACATCTTCACCCATTCTCTTATTTGCTCAAAGTAATCATCAATGCATTGCATTTCAGCATGAAGTTTTATATTTAGAATTGTTGTTTCTCTTCTTATTCTATATAGGGGTAGAGGTGGTGAAATAATATAAATGACATTTGATGACATAGCTATCTATTATGTGCCACCTAATGTCCTTGTTATTTTAATTTGCTGGATGAGGAAGCAGACTCAGAAAGGTTCAAGGCCCCGCTGAGGACAACTCACCAGCAAGTACCAGATATCCCAGGTTTACATTCGCTGCACATATCGCTGCCAATACACAGAGGGTCTCACCTCCGCTTTCCCATCGAGTCACCGTTTCTCTCGGCTCCCTTCTATCTCTTCTTTGTCCCATCTCAAAGAGCACAGGCCCAGGAGTTAGTTCTAGGTTCCAATCCTGTGCCCTCCAGAGATAGCATTTGCCCATTAGTGGGGATACTAGTGCTGGCCATTAATGTTTGTTTTGATGACAAATCACCTCACAATCTCAGAGCCATCACAGTAAGAGCAACATAGGAAGAGCAGCTCTCCTCATGCAGATTGCTATGGTTGGATCGCAAATGTCCCCCCAAAAGCCCCATGCGTTAAAGGCTTCGTGTCTACCCTGTGCTGTTGGGAGGTAGTCAACCTTCATGAGCTGGGCCTAGTGAAAGCACGTTGGGTCACTGGGGAGGTGCCCTGGAAGGAACACTGGCCCCTTCCCTTCCCAGTTACCACGGGTTGAATAAGCCTTTACTACTTGCTCCATTCATGCTTACTGTGCAGTCACAGGCCCAACGCCAAGTGCACGTGAACTAAGAATTAAAGCTGATGAGTCCCAATAAACCTTTTCCCTGAATGAGGTGATTGTCTTTGATATTTTGTTATGTTGGTAGAAAGCTGACAACCACACACAGTGACTCAAGCCCAGGCTGGTCCCGCCTTCTGTCTTTAAGGGTGCCTTCTCATCACCCACCTGATGCAGGAGGGGAAGGAAGAAAGTGTGTAAAGGGCACCGTGACATGTAACCATGAACTCGAACTGGCCACTGTTCATCCACAGCCTGTCTAAACCAACTGCAAGGGAGAACAGAAAAAATGGAAATAATGTCTTGGATATCAGGGAGTACTGGTTATTTCTAGGGCAAGATTTGTTTTTCTCTTTATTTTTTAATCTATTTATATCTGTTTCTGCTTTTATGAAGTACATGCAAAGTACTTAACACTATGCTTGTCATGTACTATACGTGAATCCCATGTTTTAAATATTAATATTATACTATCCATAGTAAATCTGTATAGGCCCTCATTGGAGGTAGAAAGCTATACTTCCTGACTGGTCAAGAGAAAGATGAAAAGAGAAGGTGAATCTGGAAAACAAAACCCTAAAATGATACCCAGCCAAGTCACATTTTAGAATTCTTTCCACGAAATTCTTCTTACACTGTATGCTGTTAAGTTCATTGTAAAAAAAAAAAAACAAGCAATTAAATTAGTATATTTTCCTGCAGAATCTCACAGGAAAATAAATACAGTCATGCCTTTCTACTCAGTTGCTTTGAAATTCATTGAATTTGGTACTCGATATATTTTCACTTGATCGTTTTATTACACTAACTTTATTTGGCTCTCTATGTACAAGCTAGAACATGTAGGTGTCCGTTAACTCACGACTTGTTAACATTTCCAGCCTGAAGGATTTGTTTGGTACTTGTCCTTTTCGGTACTCATAGTGCCTCGCAGACCCAGTTCACAACAAGGAACCTTGTACCGCTGTAAGCCTTCTGAAGGAAGAAAACAAGCAGTTCAAAAATAAGAGTAGGATACGTGGAAGTGAGTGGGAGGATTATTAGACAGAGAAGATAATTTGTTTTTGTTGTCGATGGTATGTTTCTTCTCAGAATTAGAATGCTGAGGGATAACAAACAAGAAAAATGTGCTAATAAGTATGGTGTCTCTCTGTAAATACTAATTAGAGTTGTTTTTGTTTTCAATACCCCAAATTCCCTCTTACTTCAAAAATTAGTTGTTCGCATACCTAGCTGACAATCCTGTCCCAGCTTTCCAAATCCTCCCTGTGGTCTGCATCATGCAGCTGCTTCTTTTTCGTGTTGCACTACTGCATTTTAATTACACTGTTAGCTCATGCTTTTTTCACATTTCAATCTCATTCCTCGTTTCCTGAATTCTCAAATAGACTTTGAGGCCTTCCACTTTTGTCAGTGATCTTCATGATGACCTGTGTGAAATCATGATGTGAACTCTACCTTGGAAAAGATGAAATAAGTTTGACTTAAACTTGTCTCTGTACTCGGGTGATCGTTGTATATAGTGAAGTGTATCCTAGCTGGATGTACACAACCAAATTGTAACTTAACAGAGTACTCCCTTGTAACCAAGCAACTGAGTCTCAGTCAATCGTTGCAGTCCTGCTACTGCCAATCAAGGCTCCCAACTGATTAGACTATGCAAATAGAACACATGGTGGACTAATCAACCAGGCGATTTCTTTATGTCCCTTCTTGTTCTCTGACTGTAAATGAAACCTGCCCATGTAGAAGGGTGGGACATTCTGAATTATCCTCTCTCTAGCGTGGAGACCTTTTCTAGATCATTCTGTTGTCTTAGGATACCTCATTGGTCTCAGGTTTAATTTTGTCACTTCCATTTCCTTATTGTCTTTAAACTTTTTTGTTTTCTTCTTCATTTTCTTGCTTTTGAGAATATTTTTTATTGTTTTGTGTAATTATATATTATTTAAAAATCACCATCCCAAGAACATAGAGAGTTGAAGCTGATCAAATATTACCACTACCATATACTTGACAAACTCACTAAGGCATTTTTCTATTTATATATAAAGAAGATAAATTGATAAAAATATACAGGTGGAAAATATTCAAGTTATTTTCAGTCTACTGACAACTTCCCAAATAAAGAAAGCATATTCTTTTTCCTTAGTCCTAGATCACATTCTTTTCACATTTTAACATCTCTGAAATCAAAATGTCTTTTAAAATGTAAGTTCCTTTCACCACAGTACCCAGGGGTGGCTCTGATGTGACAACCGCTGCTCCTATGATCATGAACCTAGGTACAATTTCTGGTGGCCTGACCAGTCACCTGCAGCCTTTAAACACTGGTAGAAAAGAGGAAGAGTTTTGCTAGTTGTTTAAAAAACTTTTATTGTTTTGGATAACTCTAGTTTAAAAAAAAATACATTTGTGCCCCAAGTTAATAATACTGATCATCTCTGGACTGTAAGCATTTTTAATCCCATATTTTCTAAATTTTATATAATTAGCAAGCATTTTTTAATTTAGATATTAATATCATTCTATGGATCTTTCTTCAGGGACTCTGGATTGGTCTGTGCTTTTGTCTCCCAACTGTCTGAATCATGAGCAATTTATCTGTGATCAAGGAAGATAGAAAATGAACCAGAGATATGCCCTTTCCCTAAATCTTCAAAGGAATTAAGTGTGGAGTGCAGCATGAAGGAGAAGGTGGGCCCTAGCTGAGCTCTACGTGAGGACATTTTATGCCAGGCCTTTGCAGAGAGGGTAGAACCTGCTAGCATTTCAAGAGTTCTGGCCACAAAACACACTCTTCTGTTGCCCACATAATGGGGCAACAGTGTTCCAGACTGGATTTTAATAAAGATAGTAACATTGTATTTATAAAACACACATCAAGAACATAGAAATTATAAAAGTAAAGTTAAAAAAGAAGCTTTAAAACCTTAAAATATATACAGGAAAATTTAGACCAAAAATATGAATATACCATAATAAGAGACTTATCAGCATAGTTAATCTGAAAAACAAAAGATTATTTCACTCTAATTATTCAGGAACGTTTACTATGATAAGATAAAGACGAGATAAAGGGGAAAAGCCATATGCTATCTCAACAGATTTAGAAAAAAAAAACTTTTGATAGAGATTAACACCTATATACATTAAAACAGTAATTCTCCAAAAATGATAGTAAAAAACAATTTCCTTATCTTGATTAAAAAAGAATACTTAGCTGTGAGCATCACACTAACTCGGGGCATTTTAAATACATTCCTTTTCAAGCTTAGAAAAAAGATAAGGACATGTTGTTATCACAAAAGCTGCTTCCATTATGGCCAACACGAAAGTCAAGAATCCAGCTTTGCCTGTCATGGAGCTATTGGGATCCCATCTAAACTAGAATAACAAGGTCAAAAACATTGTAGCAACTCTGCAGAAATAATCATTGAGACACAAAACATGGAAGCTAGAAGATGTATGAATGGCAACTTCATGACACCGGGTTTAAAACAAACAGATCTGGCAACCTACAGATCCACATTGTATGTATGTATCTCTCAAAATGGGCATCAAACTAATGATGTTTTCAAACTTTAAACAAACATATTCAAAGAATCCATTTCTAGGATACAGAAGAAATAAAACAAATCTATTCAGGGTGAAGGAAAACACTGCCAGACAGAAGTGTGGGGTTATGAGAAGTAATGATGCACCCAGTTTGAAGTGTACCTAAGTGGTAAAATGTGCATAAATAATAGCTACTTAAAGCAATGATGATATATCATCTCATTGGACTTATAACATGTGTGGAAAGTAGAAAGTACAAGAGAAAGGCACAGGAAAGGTAAGAGTAATAAAAACACAACTTTCTAAGTTTCGATGATTTGAAAATAGCAAAATACTAATCCACATTAGATTATAATAACTTAATGGGAAGCATTCTAATTGCAAATGATACCAATAAAATTATAATAACAGATGATGAAATGGAAGCACTAACAGAGAAGAGATGAAATAATGAAAATACTAATTAAACCCCAGAAGGAAGTAAAAAAGAATATAGGATGCAAAATAAATGTGAAAATAAAAAAACAAGTATTGATATAGCAGGCAGAGTCCCATTTATATCAGCAAGTAAATTAAATGGAAATGACCGGTAAACGATAAAGCAATCCTGGAGCATCTTCTAGTGTCAGACAGTAACGCAGGGCTCAGGAAGCAAACAGATGGCGAAGTCACAATAGCCAGAGTTGAAACAATTCTAACACGAAAATAAGCTATTTTCTCCTTTCTTTAATGCAAGCCCCTTGGATAGACATGGTCTCTTGTCTGAAAAGATGACTCAGACTTTCAATTTTCAAGGCCCTGAGCTACTGAGAGACTTGCCTAAATTAGAATGTCAATGTTTTCTAACGTTTGTTCTCACAGATGTTTTTGAGGTTTACTTCACACACCATACAGTGCACTCATTCATGGTACAACTTAAAGGTTCTCAATACATTTACAAAGTTGTGTAATCCTCATCACAACGAATTAACAACATGATCATAACAACCCTCACTAAAAATGCAAGATAACATGTACATTCTACAGTCCCTTTCCCACTTACCCCTCAGCCTTTTCTTCTTGATAACCAACAACTAAGATAATTTCTGTCCCTGATGATTTCTCTATTCTGGGCATTCTGGGAAGACTGAGTTATAAAATAGTGGTTTTGGGGGGAGGGGTCTTTTTGTATGCCATATTATTTCTAAGGCTCATCCACCAGAGGCATGTGTCCGTGTGCCAATGCTTCACTCTCTTCTGTGTCTACTATTTCATTCAATGTAGAGTATTTCAAAATATACCTCATTTTGTTCACCCACTCATCCACTGGGAGACATATAGGCAAGTCAGTTCTAATTTTTGGTTACTATAAAGATTGCTGCTATGGTATCTGCACACAAGAGTCCATGTTGACAAATCAGCTTTATCATAGCACATGGGAGGACTGAGAAGAATGTCAGAGGAAACTCTGCGTTCCAGGAATACTCTTCATTGTCACTACTATGTGATAGCAACTCATCTTCCTTGTCAAGACGAAGCACACCAGTCACTACAGTGACCTTTTTAATTTTCCCTTTGGCTGAGGTCTCATCCATCCTGGGTAAATAGGCTAGTGCTCCACTACAGATCTGCATTTCTACCCTAATCCCTACTTTTCTTTTTCTTTCCTTCTTCTTTCTTTATTTCTTCCTTGCTTCCCTCCCTCCCTCCCTCCCTCCCTCCCTCCCTTCCTTCCTTCCTTCCATCCTTCCTTTTTTGACAAATTCTTGCTAAGTTTCTCAGGCTGGTCTTAAATTTGCAATCCTTCTGGATGGTTTATAGGCAAGTGTTACCATACTCTGCCAGTAATCTTTTTCTTTCTTTTCTTTTTCGTACGTATTCTTTTTAGCCATTAAGAGTCCAGAATGGCATCCAGTATTGTCAACTTCCAGTTTAATAGAAACATTGTTATGTGTGCTGTTGAAAGTTTTCTTACATTGAAAGAAATACCTAGAGATCAACAGAACTCAAAGTTACTGTAGCAAACACTTCACTAGTGGATCACTGGGAGTGGTAGAAAGAAGTTACTCCACTTTCTCTCTTGGTTCTCAAGCAACTGAGTGTTTACTAAGGAATAAACGACACTACCCTTTAAAGGATTTCTCTAGTGTATACTGCATTACGAAGATCTACAAAATATCACAGCTCAGCTGAAAGCAGAGCTGAATTTTTAAAGGGCTATTCTACTTTCAAGCCAGTTAGATGTTTATAGATAATAGTAATGTGATATGTAGAGATCAGTGAATTTCATGAGCAGGAACCTATTGCTAAACTGAAAGTAAGCTCTTTGTTCACAAAAAAAAAAATGTTGCTGGGAAAAAGGCTTTGATAGAACAGCGTGGCAGAGTACATTTTATGCTAGCAAGAAATGCAGTGCCTCCCTTTTTCTGATGAGAGTAGTCCACGGTAACTAGCTTGCAAACAAGATCCTTTGAGAAATGATGCTCTCTTTGGCATTCATTGCTGGTTTCTGCTTCTGACAAGTTAGTATTTGTTTTCTTTCATTGGCAAGTTGGTATTCAGTGCTAGTTGATCAAAATTCACTTCATTAAATAGCTGTCCACCTTATACAGTCTATGTGTATGTACAGCTTTCATCTATGTGGCCACGGTCAATTAGTTCATGAGACGTTTAGGTAAGTTTGAGATCAGAAGGAGAGAGAGAGATTGACTAACATTTATAAAATAGGGCTTGTTTGTTATTAACAAGATGATATGCCCATCTGCTGACCATTCACTGGAGATATTAATATCTTTACATCATGTGTCATTTAGTAGAGTTAAGTTCACGTACCTCTTCCCTAGACCTTCTTCTCACGTATGTTTCAATAATTATTTTAGGTTCCTAAGAAACAGACCAACTATTAACCACAACTCTTAGAATAACCTAAAGTGTATGCTTTTGGCCATGTCTTTTTTCCAGAATGTCTGACAATCAAGTGTACCACTCAAAATTTTGCCTAGAAGAAAAACTTTTCCCTCATCACCTTTTCCAGTACTATCTGGATAGAAATACAGTGCTGTAGCAATCTATTTTCAGATAGGCCCAAGAGAGAGTTAAGTATTATTTTGTAATTGAGATCTAATGATTCCCTTCTATAATAAACAAATCATAAAAAAGTCCTTCATAAAAATATACTTGTGTGTTGAAGGCATTGCAGAAGAACATAAGAAGTTCAGGGAACTAAGGTGCTTATTCAAAAATTTCAGAGCCTTTTTAAGCTCAAAATTATATAAATCTCACTTCCAAGTGATAGTTAAAGGTGGCTGTGCATGTGTAGTCGAGGGGCCAGAAAACATCTATTCAGAATGGAAACTTCAGACCACATGGTAACTTGTTAATTCAAGGTCAGGCACTCAAGACAGTAGGAAACCAGAAGTTATTTGGCAAAAGATTAGCTATCTGGGGAGAGAGCACAGCTTTTCTTCAAAATACTAAAACATTTTCTGTGATTCTCCTATGAGGATTTTCCAAAAGCTTTCAACTATATCTCTATCTGCCATAGACTTTGCAAGCACCATGGATCTAGTGGGTCCCATAGGGACAGGGACAGAGTGACACAGTAATTTGGGCAACAGACTTGACCTGTTACAAGCCTATTCTGTCTTGAGTTATACAGGAAAAAAAGAGAGAGAGAGAGAGAGAGAGAGAGAGAGAGAGAGAGAAAGAGAGAGAGAGAGAGAGAGGAAAGCTCTCTATATTCACTAAAAATAATAAAATAATATGTTCAAAGGAGGTCTATACTGCTTTTAAGATCCAAAGAAAAGAGGCTCATCTGCATATATGTCTCTTTCTTAATAGTAGGAAAGTCCAAAAACAAGCAACTAGTTTGTTTGTTTTTGTTTTTTTTTTTTAATTTTGGAAAGGTTCCTAAATGTGATCTTCAAAAGATGAAGGGGTCAGCAAATTTTTTGCATAAAATATTAGTAAGTATTTTAGACATTGAAGGTCACAAACAGTTTCTGTTACGTGTTCTTTTGTAATAATAAATTAAACTTATAAAAACTTTCCTTAGTATCTATACCATATATAAATAGGCCACAGAGTAGATGTGGCCTGACAGTCACAACCTCATTCCCTGTCTTAGCACACTTAAAAACTAATAATTTCTCTCAGGAAGCAAACTTCTGGATTTTTGTGGAGGTTTTTTGTACACATTCAGTCACGTGATTGTCTTACATAGCCATTTGGAGTACTTGCTAGCTGCGGCTCACCTGGTCTAATCAACATAGAACTATTGACAGGGTAGACTGGTGAGATTTTCCATGAGAATAAGAGAGAATTAAGTTCCTTGCAGACCAAGTTAAAGAGTGAACTGGAGATTGAGAACATTCGCATCAGTAGGTAATAAACCACAATCCTTTTCCAAAGTATGTCTGTCTTCTACATAAGCTAAACAATGTATTTCCTTGATGGTGGCATTAATCTTGACTGCCTGTCTGGGAATGCCATATTTCTTCTCTTTCACTATTTTGAAAGATGAGTAATTCTCACGTCTTTCACCTGCCTTTCACAATATCTCCCTCTTCTTAGAGTCATGGAGACAATATGTAGGTTCTGCCAGGTACTGAGCATGTCCATTCCAACTATGCATTCCACTATAGGGCATGACCACAAGATGTGTTCATTGGACCCTGGAAGAGACAAATATGTCCCCAATCCATTAAATACTTAATTTGCAGAATGTTTCCCTCTTTTAACTGACCCACTATTTCAATGAGACATCTAAAACTTGGTGTCTGTTCAGAACCTATACTTAGAAATTCCTAAAAACTTTAATTATTTTCACTTCCTCAGCGCATAACTTGGTTGAACATAGTCAGAGGTCCTTATGGAGAGAGGGAGAGAGTGAAGAGAAATTACTGCACAGAGTTTGGGCTATCTAGCAGTTTCACTTCTCAAGCCAACTTAGTTCTCTCTAAATTTAAGAAATTCTGAACATGTCAGCTTATTTCTCCTGACTGTCTTTGATGACACGTGTCTACTTTCTGAGCACCAAACCTGAAGCTTCTTATTTAACCAAGTAAAATGAGATTATAATGAGCCGTCAAGCACTACAGTTAATGCTTTAGTTCTGCTAACTACGGTTCCAACCACCCCACCTTGTTTGGATAATAAAATGCTGCTTCTTCTGTCCCAGCTACTCCAACTCCAAGATTCCATTCTTCCAGACGAACTGGGAAATAAAAAGTTTTGATTTGCCCCATAGAAATTACATGGAGATTTGTAGTCAAGTTGGCAGTCAAGAAACACAGCTACTCAATGTCTTCTCGTGTACTCACTTAAAAAATGGAGAATATAATTTAAAATTGCCTACTCAGTCTATCTAAGAGAGAAAGGAGCATCCCAGCAAATGAAAGGAGGCTATGGGAAGGTAAGAAATCCCCAAAACAAATCAGAAGTGGAGGGAAAATACAGCCCAGGAAGCAGCCCCAGGCCACCTGAGAGCAACCCTGAGCCACTGACATCTGCAGATGGAGAAAAGCCCAGAGTCTGATACCTCTAATCAGGTAATCGGGGATCCAGGAAGAGTGGGAACTGATAGCAATTGGTAGCCCAACCCTCCAAAAACAAGTCTGCTAGTAGTGCAAACTGTAAACACAATGCAAATTTCCCTTAGGAAAGGCCTCCCGGAACCTAGATTAGAGGCAGCGCTTGGCAGCCATAGCAGGCAGTGATGTAAGCAGGAGCCATATTTTTTTAAAAAGAGCCTAAACCTTAACTGTTTAGAGTGAACAAGGCTCAGAAGAGTACATCGGGATTTTTGGAGTCACTCTTCAACAATGCCTAGCAAGAAACTGGAAGAAGAGCCAGTTACAGAGAGGAGAGAGAGGCCACAGACCCCTGAACGGCTCAGGTGGTAGTGGAAGCACCTTTGAGGCTGGAGAGCCCTGTTCTCAAAAGATATAAACTAGGACAGGCAAGAGTGCTTTGCTGAGGAGGTTGGGTTTGAGCAAGATACCTCAGAGGCTATTGGACTCTTAGGTTCTCTCTCGCTGCCTACTTCTAGCACAGAACTCAGAGGAATTTCACCCCCCCACACACACACACACACTTATATCTATTCTAAGAAACCTCTCTGTTAGTCCTTTAAAGTGAGGTCCCTCAACAATAGAAACAGAGAAAGAAGACAATGCAATAGGACACACAAAGAAAAGCTTAAGACCCCAGAATCCATGTGCCCTGAAATAATGAACCTCATAAGGAAGAAAAACAAAAAGCAAATAATGAGCCAGAGAGCCGGTTCAAACACAATAAGCTCAAGGAAAAGCAACCAATGATCAGAGGGCTTAAAGAGGAACTTATTAAAGAAATGGCTGTTCTAATGGATACAAAGCTTACCAGGCATATAGAAGACAAAAATAAAAAATTGGCTGAGGTAAATAAGGAAATGAAAGATAACATTTTGATAGAGAAGTAGAAATTCTGAAAAGAAATCTAGGTGAAAATGAGGATTTGAAAAATACATGTGAGGCCAGGTAGCCCCACTTGTGCACCAGAGGCAGCCAGGTAGCCCTAGCAGAGATTTGCCTGCACCTGGAAGCTCACAAGACTGGGCCTTCATGTGACCCATCCCTACTGCACACAATACATAGCCAGCTAACACGTGAAACAGAAGGAGTCAAATTTAAGAATCTCAGAAAAAGAAACATAGCCCATCAGCAATATCAAAGCCTCAACTCAGTGTAACAGAACCATGAGGAAATGTGGTGATATATCAGATACAGAAAGACCTGACACTCCAGAAAACAATATCAGGGATCTTGAAATTGTAGAACTCAAAGATGAAAAAAAGCAAAAACGATGATTTCTGACCCCAGAAATACTTAGAATTGAAACAGGAAATGCAAGAGCTATGCCGGGACATAGGTATGCTATCAGCAAACATTGACAAGAAACTTGGGTAACACAAAGGAGAACTAAAACAGAAGATAATGAAGGCAATTCAGGATATTAGAGAAGAATACAAAGAAGAGATATAAAAAAGACATAGCGGACATAGGAAAATGAGCTGAGAAGAAAGTAGGTCGAGTAAATGATGCCGAAAAACTATAATGATGGCAGGGCATACCAAACATACCTTGATAATTACTCTGAACTTGAATGGCTTTAACTCACCTACTAAAAGACATAGACTGGTTGACTGGATCACAAAACAGAAACCCACAACTTTCTGCTTACGTGAGACAAAATTCACCCACAAGGAAACTCATAGACTGAAAATAAAAAGAGAGAGAGAGAGAGTTCAATATTTCATGCAATAGGGGCCAGGAAATAATAGGGGTAGCTATATTAATGTCAGACTCATCAGATTTCTAAACAAAAAGACTAGGAGAGACAAAGACGGGCACTGTACACCTGTTAAGGAAACAATAGAACAGGAAGAACTCACAATTGCCAATGTATATGCTCCCAACTCTGGAGCACACCCAATTATTTAACCAAAAATTATTAGATATGAAAGGATATATAGGCCCCAATACAATCATAGCAGGGTACATTAATATTCCACTATCAGAGATAAATAGATCAACCAGAGAGAAAATTCACAAATACATACAACAGTTAAATGATACTATAGAAAACTTGGACCTAACAGATGTTTACAAGATTTTCCAAAGAACATAAACAGAATGCATGTTATTCTCAGCAGCACATGGAATACTTTCTAAAATAGAGCATATTCTAGGTCATAAGTCATGTTTAAATAAGTACAACAGAACAGAAATTATCTCCTGTATACATCCAGATCATAGTGAACTAAAACTGGAACTTAACAACAAAAGAAACAGGAGAAAATACGCAAATGCATTGAAACTAAAAAACCTACTACTGACCAAACAATGGATCAAAGAAGAAATCAGAGAAGTAAAAAAACTTCATAGAGTTAAATGATGAAGAGAGTATACCATATCAGAAACTATGGAACACAATAAAAAGAGTCTAAGAGGAAAATTCATAGCCATAAAGGCACACTCAAAAGAACAGAAAGGGGGATGAAAGAATGGCTCAGTGGTTAAAGTGCTTACCAAACAAGTGCTAAGTCAAAATCTAAGTACCTGAGTTCAATTTCCCATCAGTGATCAGGTTGGGCATGGTGGTGCATAAGTGAAATCCCAGCACTTGGGAGGCTGAGACACAAGGATTGCCATGAGTCCAAGGACAGACTGGGTTCTGCAGTGAGTTCAAGTCTAGCCTGGGCTGCAGTGAGACCCTATATCAAAAAAAAAAAAGAAAGAAAAAAGAAAAGAAAGAAACAGAACAATGACAAAGAAATTCATTAATGATGCATCTTATGGCCCTAGAGGAAAAAAAAATGCCAAAAAAACTGTAGAAGAAAAGAACTTCTAATGATCTGAAAATAATTAAATTAAAATTAAAAAGACAATAAAAAGATTAATGAGTCAAAAACTGGTTCTTCAAAAAAAATAAACAAGATTAACAAGATTAAAAAAAAAAACTCTAGCTAAATTCACCAAAAGAAGGAAAGAAAAAGCCAAGATTAACACACTTATAAAGAGTGAAATTAAAACACATTCTGCACAAATTATGAATATAATGACAAATTCTTTTCAGTACCTATGTTCTAACAAGTTAGAGAATTGGGAAGAAATGGATGACTTCCTAGACACATACAAAATACCAAAAATGAATGAAGACAGAAAAAACTTGAACAACCTCATTGCACACACAGAAATTGAAGCAGGAAGAAAAGCTCTACCTATAAACAAAAGCCCAGGAAGAAATGGATTCACAGAAGAATTTTTTTCAGTATTTCAGGGAAGAGCTAACGCCAACTCTTCTCAAACTGTTCCATGAAGTTGAAAGAGAAGGAATACTTCCAAACTCATTTCTGGAGGCTAGCATCAAAATAGTCCCAAAACAGGACAAAGAGTTGACCAGGAAGAAAAATTATAGGCCAATATCCTTATTAAATATAAATGCAAAAATTTTAATAAGATTCTGCCAAATAGAATCCTACAAGTAACCAGAAAGATCGTGTACCATCATCAAGTGGGCTTCATTTCTGGGATGCAAGGCCTGTTCAACATACATAAATCAAACAATGTAGTACACCACATCAACAAAGGCAAAAACAAAAACCAAATGATCATCTCAATTGATCAGAAAGAGCTTTTGATAAAATCCAACACACTTTCATGATGAAAACTCTCAGAAAACAATAGGTATAGAAAGCCCTTATCTCAAACTCAATCTAGAAGCCATGTTGTCAAATCTACCACAAATATCATAGTAAGTGGAGAAAAATAGAAAGTGTTTCCTCTCATATCAGAAACAAGACAAGGCTGCCTGCTCTCACCACTCTTATTCAACATAGTTCTTGAAACACTTGCCATAGCAATCAGGTGAGAAAGTGAAATAAAGGGAATTTACATCAGAAAGGAGGGAGTAAAACTATCTTATTTGCAAATGATATGATTATCTACATAGACTATCACAAAAACTCCACTACGAAACTCTTAGGAATACTAAACAATTTAGCCAAACCACAAGCTACAAAATCAATATTTAAAAATCAATTACTTTTTCTACCCCAACAAAAAATTCACTGAGAAAGAGCTCAGAAGAATAATCCCATTCTCAATAGCCCAATGCAAAATTAAATACATGAATATACCTAACTACCTAACCAAGGAACCAGGGAAGCAAATTTCCTATGTAAAGAAATCTGCACTACATTGAAGAAAGAAGTTGTAGGCGACATCAGAAAATGGAAAAACATCCTCTGTTCTTGGATAAGCAGAATTAATATAGCCAAGAAGTTAAAATGACTGTACTGCCAAAACTGATATGGCGATTCCGTGCAACTCCTGTCAAAATACCAACAATTGTTTTTCACAAAACTTGAAAAAATAAGCTTTAAATTCATATGGAATCCAAGGAGTCCCAGAATAGCCAAAGCAGTCTTAAGTAACAAGACTCAAAAAGGAGGCTTCACAATTCCAGACATCAAGCTATAGTATAAAGCAAGAGTTGTAAAAACTATATGGTACTGGCACAAAAAAACAGACAGGTAGATCAGTGGAACAGACCTGGAAATACAGAAACAAACTCAAATATCTTCAGCTCTCTGATCTTCAATAAAGGAGCCAAAAGCATACACTGGAAAAAGAATAGCTTCTTCAACATATGGTGCTGGGAAAAATTGAACATCCACATGCAGAAGAATGAATCTAGACACACATTACCATGCACCAAATTCAATTCAAAGTGGGTCAATGATCTAGATATTATAACTGAAATGCTGAACCTTCTGGAAGACAAATTAGGGATACATCTAAAAGACATAGGTGTAGGCAAAGACTTTCTTAATAAGACACCAAAGCAAAAGAAATAGCCCACAACATTAACAAATAGGATTATGTCAAATTACAAAATTTCTGCATATCAAAAGAAATTATCAACAGTGTAAAAAGGAAACCAACAGACTGGGAAAAATATTCACCACCAAAACCTCAAATAAAAGATTCATAACCAGAATATACAGAAGACTAGAAAAATAAGCCCCTCCAAATCAAAGATCCTCTTGAAAAATGGACAAAAGAAATGAATAGGCAAAAAAGTAGACAGTACCAAAGGTATAAATTCAAATGAAGAAGTTCAAATGGCCAATAACTGCACGAAAAGATGTTCAACATCCTTAGCTATAGAGAAATACAAAACAAAGCATCACTAAGATCCCACCTAACTCCAGAGAGACTGGTGTATATCAAGAACACATACAAACAGCAACCAGTGCCTGAGAGGGTGTGGGGAAAAAGGAACCCTCCTGCACTGCTGGTGGGAATGTAAGCTGGTACAACCACTATGAAAGCAGTATGGAAGTCTCTCAAAAGACTGAAAATATATCTCTTCCGATCCAGCAATACATCTTTTGAGAATTTTCCCAAAAAAAGTTAAAAACAGCATATAACATAAGTACATGTATATGTGTTCATAGCAGCCCAATTAACAATAGCTAAAATATGGAACACACCAAAATCCCCATCAACACACCAATGGATACATAATTTGTGGTATTTATAAACAATGGAATACTACTCATCTATAATGACAGATAGGTTGGAGGCTTTTGTATGTAATTGGAGGCAACTTGAGACCATCATGCTTAGTGAAGTGAGTCAGAAGCAGAAGGTGAAATATTGAATGATTTCTCTGATATGATAAACCCAGACCACATTTGTTTCATAAAACTTAATGTGTGAAATAATGGAAACTGAAGGGGAGGGGAGGCTGTGGGAGCATCAAAAAGAGGAAGGGAAGGATTTTTAGCTTTGATACAATATGTATGTGCACGAAATAGTCAAGATCAATGCAAATTTTATGTTTTGCACTTATACATATCAATAAAATGGGGGTGGGGGGGAGAAAGAAAAATACACTTGAACGCAGGGGAAGTTGATTGAAACATTGTGAGGCCAAAATTTCAGACCATGAAGACTAGGCCGAGGGAAAAAATGCTGTAATTAGGCAACGAGCAAATGAGCAAAGTAACTGAATGCAATAAATAGATGATTGATGATTCGAAGAGAACCAATCTCAGAAGTGTGGGTGTGGGAGAAAATAAAAAGCACCAAAGGTTTAAGACATTTATTTATTCACTGAAATCATGCAAGAAATTTTCTGAAATCTAGGAAAAGAAATTAAATTTCAATTTAAAGAAAAACTTACAGAACTCCAAGTAACTTCAACCAGGAATGAGATTTGCCACGACAGCTCATAATCAAAACCTCAGAAGTACAAAATAAAAACAAACTATTAAAAGCTGCAAGAGATAAACAGACATTATTTTACCAAGGCAAACCCATTTGAATTACTAAAGACTGCTCAATAGAAACTTTAAAGGCCAGGAGTGCCTGCGGCAAATCTTTCAAGCTTTAAAAGATAGCAAGTATTAATCCAGATTGTGGTATCCACAAAAATAATCCCTGAAATTGAACGAGAAGTAAAAACTTTTTATGACTATGAATCCCCAAATAAATTTGTGACTACTAGCCCAGAATTGCAGGGAATACTTGATAGAATTTTGAGGGAGTCTTTGAGAGATAAGTAGCACTGAAAAACATAGAGGAAAGAAAACATCAAAAGAGAAAGTGTAACGAAAAAAAAAGAGATCAATCATTTGATTGGCATCCTACTACAACGGTACTGGCTTTGTCATAAAATCTGTGAAACTTTCCCATAATTATTTTATTAGTATATTAGTTTGCAAAACATAATAAATATATTCAACATGAGAATTGCCATAAAATCATAATCTGAGAAACTTAAAAATAATTACATGGAAAGTTAACAGATATGTGACAGATGGGTAGACATCCAAATCAGCTTGGAATTAATAAAGTGTCCATAGAACAGCTCTTATAAATCAACAAAAAAGCCAAAGTTCATCAAGTAGAAACATACAAAAAGAATGAACAGGTTAAGGAAAACCATATAGCCAGAGATGGAGAAATATTCAAGTATTCAGAAAAAAATGCAAGCTAAAAATAACAAGAGACCTATTCCCAACCATGAAATTGAAAAAAAATCAAAATGTAACACGATATCAAGCCTGGGCAAGTACAAGAGACAATGGGAGTCTAATAATCATCTAGTGGACACAGACACAGATTCAGCTCTGTAGTAAACAATCTACATTCATCTTGGTATCTTTGCATTCTTATTCACAAAAACTATTACACAAGCGAATGAGGGGACATGTACAAGAGTTTTTAATTAAACATCACTCATACAAGTAGAGACAACTTAGAAATTCTTCATTAAACTCAAAGAATTTTTAAAGAGTACAATTTAATTGCTAATACACACTATGCTATGTGACATTGCAAGTCTTGTTGAATTTTCTTGCCAATATAGATTTTTATTAAGCCTTTTAATTCTATTCTTACTAACACCTCAGTCTAGGTGAGCTGTATGTCTTGTGAAATATCTGCAGCACCCTAGAAATGATCTCCACATCCTGCTATTTCAACTCATTATCTGTTTTCAATGTACCAATAAAAAAATGATGCTCTGGATTAGGATTAGGATGTCTTTTTCCAGGAATAGGATCCACTTTCCATGGCTTGCATTTTGTGCTATGTTCTCAAATATGATTTTATAGTTTTCTTTGTCTGATCATGCATTAATCTAATAAATTTTTATTGCTTATCTACCGTGAATTTGGTCATTCTTTTAGATCGTGCAGCTCTATTAAAAATGAAGGCTCCTGCTTCTACCCTCCATGACAATGCAGTCCAGTAAGGGTTTTACGTGTAATCAAATAAATAAAAAAAATAGTTTCAAAAAATGTTTGGTTAGAGAGAATTTAGGGATGGCGGGTAGGTATTTACAATAGTCCCTACTCTTCTGGCTACTTTTTGTTCAACATTTTTTTTTATTGTTCTTCTAGTCTTACAGCAAAAACACAATACAAAAAGTAAAATAATATTTCAAAGATTATCATTATTACTTTTAAAAATTAGGCAAGCCTTTGATATGAGAAAGATAACACACATACACAACAGACAATAAAAAGAACATAAATAAACTCTAGAACATATGAGACGTGATACTAGAAATATGAAACCCAATTTAAAATACTGAAATACAAATTTAAGACCTAGTACAGAAAGAGACAGAAAATAGAAGATAAAGATGAAGAAATAAAGAAGTAGCACAATAAAGACAATGTATAAATAAATAATCTCAAAGGAAAAGATGGAGATAATGCTAGAAAATTATTATCCAAAAATTCACAAATAATAACAGATATATTACTGAAATTAGAAGATGTGATACTTTTCACATTAAATGAGTCCAGCAAGGTACTCAGCACAACAAAACACACCAACAGAAAAGAACTTACAGTTCATTACATTAGAGTGAAAATTTAGAACATCAGAAATAAACAGAAATTTCTAGAAGCATCTAGGGTAGGCTGAGGTTGAAATGTTTTATGCGATTTGTAAATGAAGTGATGGAGTTTTCTCTACTGGGAGAGAATCTGGTGATGATTATGTAACCGGCGGATGGAGATTCAGTAGAAAAAAGAAATGTAAATACCACAAACAAAACACTAAAATTACTTCACATAAATATGATTATAACACAAGGTAAAGAGGAGCAGTTTGAAATCAATCATTAGGATTTTTTTTTCTTTTTCTTTCCAAAAAATCTTTCTTCTTCTCTCTGCCCAACTCCCTTTAACAATAATTTGGATTTGTGTTGTGGTTAGGATCTGCAGTGTCCCTCAAAAGTCTCGTGTATTTTAATGTTATGGATTGTCTATGGAGCCATGTAATGCTGGTGGATTGGGGTCTGGCCTGGAGGGGTGGATTACAGTTGTTGGGATTAGGGGCGTGTGACTTAAGAATAAGGGCGTGTGAGTTAAGACTAAAGGTGTGTGATGGCCACACCTTCGATACCCGGATGCAGGAGACTAAGACTGGGACTTGGACTAGGCTCCATTGCTCTCACTTGCCTGCCTGTTGTGATGTCCTGAGAAGCTGCCTCCACCTCTCTCTCTCTGCCATGTACTTCAATTGCTGCCAGCCACCCCTGAATGGACTGTGACCATCTGAAACTGTGAGCTAAAATAAACCTTTCCTTTTCCCAAAATTGTGGGTGTCAGGTATTGAGTCACAGCGACGAAAAAGAAACTGAGACAATTTGAAAGTAAATGGCAGATACTGGTTTGTATCGCTATGGTCAGAGCACATACAAAACCCTAGGTTCCATTTCCCAGGGCCACGTAAACTGGGTGCGGTTGTGAATGCCTGAAATTCCAGCCATTAGGGCTGAGGCAGGAGTGCCATGTGTGCCATGCCAGCCTGGGTTATGCAGTGGTTACTGGACCAGCCTGGTCTACAGACAAAACCCTGTCTCAAAAATAAAGAAAATGATTTGTGAAAGTAAATGTCAGAAAGCAAACTCTGACTTTTTCTTAAAAAAATGTTTTTTCTCCTCTTCCATTTTCTTTGAATTAAAAGAAAAGAAACTATCCTTCAGTTTTCTTTGGTATCCTTCTCAATCCTCTTGGTTTGTCATTTTGCTTCCAAGGAAGTATCTTCTCTGAACAGAAATTGGAAGCTTTCATTTTTGTTTTATTTCTATATGCATATCTGATAACTTCATGAAAAACTTAAATTATGTCAATTACATGTGTGAAAATGTCACAGTGAAACACAGTGGTTGGTATAATTAACATGAAACAATTGAAAAAAAACCTGTCTCCCTGACTGAAACAGACATTATAAAACCGTATGATCATTCTTTGCTCAGGTACTCAGAAACAATCAGACTATTAAGATTGTAGGGCAGTGTACATCAAGCGAGATGTGTACAGATGAGAAGGGGTGACTGTTAATAGCCTCAGCAGAAGTCACCATGTGCACAAAATGCAATTTTATATGCCTTAGACAGCGTATGTACTCAGTAAACATTTGTTGAATAAATCAATATATGTGAGAATCAGTGCTAGGTGCTGGAGGCTTTCTTCTATAAAATCGACTAGCCTATTTATAGTGAAGTGGTCTTCTGGTCAGATTTTCCCCGAGAGGATTCTATTTTTATTTTAATTGAAGAGTAGTTATAAAAGCTAATTGACTATTTGCATTTGCAGGAAACTAGTTCCACCTTCGATCAGCCCCAAGCCCTGAGTGGCGATCAATGTTTAGAGGTTTTCACCTACGCTTATGGCTTAAAAGAAATAAAACCCAAGATTAATGTATCTGGTTTGTCAGCTATGTACCTCGCCTTTTTTCTTAATGAATCTAACACAGGCAAATCAGTAATTAATGCTATAAAATTCAGCTCGACAAAAACTCAATCGGAAAATGAAAATGACAGTAGAGAGAAGGGCATTGAAAGAATGGCAATCCCCGGCTATTTCAAAAAAGCAATTCCCAGTGTTTCATATAAAAGCAAAGATACAGGAGCTTTGGATTATATAGAAACATAAAAATCTCTCCCATATCTCTAGAATTATGTTCAACAGGGATGCAATATGCATTTAATGCGTGAGAAGAATGTGAAAGACATTTGAGGGCAGGACATCAAATTGAAACACAGCGAGTGAAGAATTAGATTCTGAAGTCTGCGTGCACCAGACGCTCGAGCACTTCGAGAATACAAATACTGCACACGCTTTCCTAAACAAAGTACAGCATGAATGTGGGAAAAAACATGTGAGTAATGAGCAAGGAAGAAATCTTTTTCCTAGTTTCCAAATTGTTACTTTTATAAGTGTCACAAAACAATGAACTCCTTTATCCTCAATTAGGCAGAAAGAACGAGCGAGGAAAGAAATGCATTACTGTTAATCTATAAATTGGTAATTCCACAGACATATTCATTTTAAAAGTATTTGTTATCCAAAAATGTAATACTAAAGAGAATAAAAATCTGTATGAAACAGAAATTTAAACTTATAACAGAGGACTACTTCAAGAACAACATAGACACAACCAAAATATAAAGATAGAAAGGTATGAATTAAAACACTACCATTATTACAAATTGATTGTTTTCTTTTTTGAGACAGAAATAATATTTATTTTTCAGATATTATCCATGATTTAGTTTTCTTTTAATACAGAAATTGCCGCCAGGAGCACCATCCTAACATAAGAAAAGTGTAACTTGTCATTGGGTTGAAAGATAAGTTATAGGAAGTAAAAATATTGGTATAAGCGCTGGAAAGATGACAGATTTATACAGCAGCAACATTTTTGACTCAACTGTTGCTCACAGAGATTTTGAAGGCAGATTAACTACCTCCTGAATTTATAGCTCTTGGGAGAATCAAGAAAACAGAATATAATGTGTACTGCTGGGGGTTTTTGTTTGAATTTTTTCATTTTATTATTATGTATATATGCTACACAAAATGTTTACATTGATCTTGCATGTATATATCACGTCTACATTACAAACCTTCCCCTTTCTCTTTTTGACCCACCCCTACTCTCTTCTCCCCACCAACTCTCACTATTCCCCCCCATTTAGTTCTATGAAATGCATTCTGGGTTTCTCATTTTAGAGAAACCATTCAATATTTAATCTTCTGCATCTGACTCACTTCACTGATCACGATGGTCTCAAATTGCATCCATTTACCTACAAAAGCCTGAAAACTATTTGTATTTATGATAGGTAGTACTCCACTGAGTACATATACCACAGCTTTTTGTATCCATTGGCCTGTTAATGAGTATTTTGGTGTCTTCCATGTTTTAGCTATTGTTGGTTGTGATGTCATGAACATGGGTATACATGTATCTCTTTTATGTGATGCTTTTAACTCTTTTATAAAGATTTTTAGAATAGATAGCACTGGATCAAAGAAGATACTCATTTTCAGTCTTTTGAGGAATTCCTATAATGCCCTTCATAGTGGTTGTATAAGTTCATAATCCTATCGACAACGAAAGGGGTTTCCTTTTTCCTCACAGCCCCATAGGCAATGAATCTAGACACACATCTGTCACCACGAACCAAAATCAAATGAAAGTGGATTAAAGACCTAGATGTTTAAACTGAAACACTGAACCTTCTGGAAAACAAATTAGGCAAAAATCTAAAAGATATAAGTATAGGCAAGGTCTTTCTTAATAAGACACCCAAGGTAAAAGTGACAGAATGGGAAAAAATTGTGACCATTTATACCTCAGATAGGAAGCTAATGATTAGAATATACAAGGACTTAAGAAAAGCAGACCCCTCCGATTCAAAGATCTGCTTTAAAAGTGGGCCATGGAAGTGAATAGGCAGTTCTTAGATGAAGAAGTTCAAATGACCAGTAAATACATGAAAAGATGTTCTATATCCTTAGCCATTAGAGAAATGCAAATCAAAATATCACTAATATATCATCTAACCCCAGAGAGAATGACATATAAAAATTGATTGTTTTCTTACCCTTCTTCAATAACATTCTGCTGTCAGGAAATTAACAGACTTCTCTTATCTTTCTTACACTTCCTACACACATCAGCTGCCAAAACCAATGGCTAATATTTCAGCCACCAATCCCCACGCAGCGTTCCATCTCTGCGACCTTCCAGGGATGAATGACACTGGCCTCTACCTGCTGTTGGATGACTTAAAACATGTCCTACCATATTCACTGATAGATGACTTACTGTCTCTGTTGTTCTTCATTTATATGTGAGCGCAAATTCTTCTACATATGACATTCTTCCGATCAGACTGCATTTCTCAAATGGAGAAATTTATACTTCAGCTTCTTTTGTGCCTTGTATGTATTAAAAATAAAAACAATAATGTGACCACTGAAGACGTTATGGCAACTTGAGGGAATCAGGAACCACAACTGGATTAGGGTTTGGGAACGATGCCTAGATTGGGAATTGAGGACCAGCCTGGATTAGAGTGTGAGTGACTTGCGGGCCAGCCAATGAGGGAAGAGCATCTGCCCAGATGTGGGTGGTCCAACTGAAACTCCAACAGTACTAAAAGGAAGGGAGAAGGAAGATTGTTAGAGCTTCTTCTACTAGGAAAGCTCTCGCCTTTGCAATTGTCTATGAACACTGACTTGCTACACGCCACAGATCTTCAGCACAGATTCACCCCAATCCCAACTTGTGCCTGTCTGCCTGTTGCTGCTTTTCAGTTTCAGCGGTCGATTTTCAGGCTCTAATCTTTGCCATTATTCTTCAAACAACCAAGATCTGCAGCTCACTCTTACCTCACTGGCTGTCCTGCATCCCAGACAGGAGATCTACTTTATGGCTGAGTAGCCATCTTGGACTCTCTCTATCCTCAGATTTATAAGCCTTCCTCATAGATCCTTTCTGTTATACAATCTGTAAATTTTGCCTTTGAAAAAACCCAAACTAATACAAATAACAACTAGAACAATAATGCTTTTATACTTCCATCTTGATTTAATATAGCAAAGTTTTTTCTTCCGACAACTCTTCAACTTGTTAAAAGGTTGTTGTTGGTTGATAAGGTGGGCTCAGAAAAAGCTAGAAAATAGTCGAGCAAATAGAAAAGTGTGGTGGATCCATGGAGAATCAAATTTAGCTTCAGAGTCTTGAATGAATATTTATCTAGTCATAAAATATTTATTTAATGCCTCCAATGGGCCATGCATTGTGAAAGGTTTACAGGTAAATCACCTGTAACCAGCGTGGAAAGAGCTCACGTGCTCACTTTCTCTTAGGTGAGACATCGAGAAACATTTACTATTAGTATAATAACTACTTTAATGTGGACTTTCATTTGGTGAGGTGGAGCAGCAAAGAAAAGAAGCAAAATGACCTTGACTGAGAGACAGGTTCTCAAAGAACATGCTTGGAAATGGCTTTTGATCTGGATCTCAGGGCAAGAGTAGATGTCACCTAGTCACATGGGGAAAGATTATTCAATAGAGGGAAAGATGTGCCTCAGAATAGAGGTAACAGAACAAGTGTTGCAAGAAGTGAAAGTCATTACGTATGGCTGCTGGATACCAAGCTTACAGAACGTTGGAAGGAAAGGAAAAAGAGATATCATATAATTGTGTTCCATGGCGAGTACACTTTGTCATAAAGGAGATAGGAATTCCAGCTTAGTAATACGATCATATTTGCATGTTACAGTGATCACTCTGAAAGTTGCGCCAGGATAGATTGTAAGGGAGGAGTTGAAAGGTAGAAAAATAATTTAAAATTCTACAGGAGAAAATGGGGAGGGGCTGACCAGGCAAGTGTAGCAATGAGCCAGAGAGGAGGGAATCAATTTAAGAAATCGGAGAGGATATGAAATGAATAGCAGATGGTGACTTTGTTGTGGGACATGAGATTGATTGATTCCAAGAATTATGGCTGGAGTGACAGATTGAATGGTAGAATAATCTATCAGAAAGCGGGAAAAAACTCAGGAAGGGAAGGGTGATGGTAGAAACTTTTCAGTTCCACTGTGCCTTAGTCACTTTTTCACTGCTGTGACTCAATACCTGACACCCACAAACTCAGGAAAAGAAAGGTTTATTTTAGCTCACAGTCTCGAAGGTCACAGTCCATTCAGGGGTGGCCGGCAACAATCGAAGTACATGGCAGAGAGAGAGGTGGAGGCAGCTTCCCCGGACAAACAGGAAGACAATCTGAGGCTAGTTGAGACTAGTCCCAGGCCTCGAGGAAGGCAGGTGCAGCTTATGTATCCTTTCAGGTCTCCACCCAGTAACCAGTCCCTCCTGCATCCAGGTGTGGCCACTACACACCGTTAATCCTAACTTAACTGCAATCCACCCCTCCAGACCAGACCCTAATCCACCAATATCACATGGTTCCATTAAAATACATGAAACTTTTGGGGAACACTCCAGATCCTAACCACAACACACTAAGAATGTAATAGATTTGCAATGTCAAAGTCAGAATGGTCACTTAGCAGGACATTAGAATGCATGTCTTGGGGTGGAGTTCTAGGGTACCTAGGGCAGCTATTAACAAAAGCAAAGGTATGAATGAGACTCCACAAAATGAGTAGATAGAGAAGTAACAAGAATAAAAACAAAGCCTGGGCAGTATCATTATACAAAGTAATAACAAAGGTGAGGAGACGAGAGCATGAGTGAACCAAGAGAGAATATCAGGATAGCTAAAGGAAAGAGACTCTAAAAAGCAAAACGTGAATGTTAGTTCAAGTTTGCAAATTCTGTCAAGTGGAGTAATCAAAAAAAAATTGCCTACGAAACCTGGAAATTTGGAATCCATTGCTGACACTGGAGGAGCCATGTAAGATTAAAGCAAGAGTCATAAGCAAAATTTCATTAGAAAGAGAAAGAATTGAAACACTAGACTTGGGTCACACTTTCAGAAACCTTGGCCAGGGAGCCAGCATGAACATCCAACCCCCCAGAGTAGGCAGCTTTGAACGTGGCTCCCATGATCCTCACCGTCTGTTATGTGTGCCCTGTGTAATCCCCTTTCCTTTGGCATGGATTGGATCACTCAGTAACTTATTTTCTAGGTATTTTTTAAGTAAAAATTTGCATTTAAAAAAAATACCATAGCACAAAGTATTCAAATCACATTATACAAAAATGTAATAAAATAAAGTATGATGGAAGATTACTAAATTAGATAAAAATCAATTTTGAGGAATATGCAGCAAAAATAAGTTTTTATTATAAAACAGAAAATAGCCCAATCATGAAAATGACATAGTTTAAGTTCCCACTAAGCTTACCAGAAGTGGGTGTCCAACCTGCTGTGTAGGAAGCACTCTTGGGGAATCACATGCCATCAATCTGTGATGTGTCTTGGCAACAGCACATATACCTATGGTCAGAGGGAGAGAACCACACAGAGCAAACCTTCGGAGGCGACCTTCACGATGACTCTTCTTGTACACATTACCCTGAGTTATGGAAGGCCTAACTTCATGATTTGATATGCATAGTGATATTTACAAACCTTGTGCAGAACAAAAAATTTTTGAAAGACAAAATGAAACATAAATATGCCTATATTCCAAAATTAAGTCACTTCACTTTAAAACTAAAAGAAAAGTATCATTTCATTCAGTGTCTATAAGTCCAAAAGATGGAGACGCTGATACCCTTGAGGAGAATCACAGTATCTTCTCCAAGGTCAGGAGAAGGACTAGAAATGTGTTTACATAATTTTTAAAAATCCTGGTATTGTTACATTTTCCAGAGAACCATATTACCGCCACTGTTAACTAACAGGCATCATGCATGTATTTTTATTATAATACTTTTCCTCATATTACTTCCAAATGCAAACAATTTATTGAACATCAAAAGTCAGTTTTAGAGAGGGTTGCTGAATTATACCAACACTGAATTATTTCATATACAGATTTCCAATATAACTTATTATGCTATATCAAAACTTAGGTTTTGAAGAAAGACAGTGCCGTACTCTTAATTTGATTTCTACATGCAGATATGATCACATTATCTTTTCTGAAGACGGCAATCACTTTCAGCGATTTCATATCTGGTCAGAATTCCCCTGTCTGAATGCACCAATGCTGAAAAATCTACAAAACTACATCTGTGAATGAATAGGGAATATTTTCTTCCACCCACTTCAAGTCTTCATCAAAATTATTCAAAGTACCAGGTTTAGAATACAATTGGAAACTGTTTGTGAGAATCTTAATTTTATTCCTTTAGTTAAATTTTCACATGTAATCATAAATTCTTTAATTTTGCCATCAGAATCATCTATTAAGGGCATGAAGGCATGTATCTGATTACTTGCTGATGGTCTTTATAAAAATTATGATCACAATAGACATGAGTCACAAACCCAGAATTCCATCCAATCTGATGGGCAGTTAACAACTCCTAATGTCTTAGTTGACCACCATAAACATTATAGAAGCCAGCACAGTAAAGTTTAAAGTATTTGCACAATGCCTTTATAATAAAAATTTCACTATGTTCTTATTTCTTAGCCTTCAAATCTGCATCGTTTGTACCAAATTCATAAAAATTCACCAGCACAAGCCAGAGATATGAGAAAGGGACAATGAGCAGTAGATCAAGGTTGTCTGAGTGACTGTCATTCTGCCTTCAATAACTGCAAATATAAAGTAAAGCAGCCCCCATCCAGTCACTCTGGGCATGAACGGTCCTTCATGAGGCTTCACAATGCAGTAACTCAGCCTCACAAGGAGCTTCAGGAGGTGGGCAAGGTCCGCTTAATCACAGGTATCACCTCTGCAAATATCAATATATCTGGGGTAGACAGTCCAGTGCTATTGATGCTTTGTTATTCAATATTTAAAAACTACTTTTGTCAAGCATCTCTAAGAAAATAGTAGCTACAACCTGGAGCTGTATTCTTATTTTTTTATTTCCTGTTACAGTTAAATCACATCAGACTCAGTATATAGCTAAAGTATACACAGTAGTGTGTAAATAAAAATTAAAGGCTAATCTAAGACAGAGATATGTTCACAGGCCACATTGTAGAGAAATTTTCAAATTCCAGGTAGTGTCTATTTATTTTTATGTTCATTTAAGAGACAAAGATATGAAAGCCATCTCTCTGTGTTCTGGCTACTAGATCTATTGGTTTGTTCTCATCTGAGATGCTTCTGCCACATTTGAGTTCTTCACTACTAAATGAAAAAAAAAAAAAAACTTCTAAACCACTGTTACAGCTCCAAGTTTTCCTTTTTGTGGTCCCACAGTCTTTGTTCTTGAAATAGCCATAAAACTCTTCAACAAGAGGAACTGTATGTTTTGACCCATATCCTATCCAAGGTAAAACTCCGCTACAATTTTCTTCCACATTTCTCTTCCAGTTCTATGGTCAGAGTTCTATTCACTATGACAGATGCCATACTTCAAATATCACTCTGTGCTAGACTTCACAGGTTCAGACAACTGAATGGTTTAACAGAAAATTTTCTCTCCATAGTGTTAAACATAACATTTCCTAAATATCAAAGATTGTGATGTGTCATTGACTATCTTTGTCCAGAGCCAGAACTCTTGTAGCTGCCGGGAACCTACCCAGAGGGCAGAGGGTGATATAACTAGCTTCTGGCAGAAAGGTATTTTTTCCAATAATAAAAATGTAGTGAAGTGATAGGTATGTCAATTCTCGGATTAGTTGACTGCCAGACTGCAACTTCTATCTTACCTGTTCGCTCTGGACTCTTCACCTTACTGTCGCTGGAGAACCAGGAGCCACATTGGGAACTGTCCTAAAGAGGAGTCTAAGAACTGAGATCCTAAGTCATCCACCAGGGAGAGCCTGAGACATCCCTCTGGCACCGGGGACCATGGGAAGGGTTCTCTGTAGACCTTGTATGTTTCCCACAGCTTGCTTAGAGCCTTCTAAGAAACGAAAACTGCAAATTCTTAATCCACAGAAAATGAGATATTACAATGTTTAAAAATTTTAAAGCATTAAATCAAAAGAAAATTTGCTACACAACACCAGCTTAATCTATACTATTGATTAAGTTTCAGAGAAAAAATTACATATATAGGATGGTTGAGTAGATTGGAAATAAAGTCCATCTGCCACATACACCAGAAGGTAGGTAGGTAAGTGCCTGAGGAAAAATGAGATGAAGAAGTTACTTTGTATTGGAGGAGAAACAGATTTTCATTGAATTTGAATAGGAAGAGACAGTAAGGACAAAATAATTATTTCCTAGTGGGCTCTCTTGTTCGCTCGTTGAGAAGGGTGGAGTCCTAGCCCAGTGCGTGTGTAGAGGTGGTAATCACGGCCACAGAGGGGAACAGAGACGGGGCTGGAGGAAGGGGAAGAAGAAGCAGATGTCAGTAGTGATAAATGACTATTTAAACTGGAAGAAAGAGAAATGAAAGAATAAAAAGAATGAATGAGGGGATGAAAAATTTAAAAATAGAAGATTGGAAGGAAAGAACACATAAGATGTTGGTGGACATTATGTGAACAGGTGTGAGTTGAAATGGTGGCTTCACAGTAGAGCTGCCCCAGAGAAAGACCAGAAGATTCTTTGTAGAAGGATGAATCAAGAGGAAGAATTGAGTAGTTGACACATGAAAGGGAGTGTGATTTTATTCACTGAATAAGAATGCTAGTGGAGCTCCTAGAGGACTTGGGACTGAGTGTGAACCACCGGGGCCTTTACTCTGTGTGCCATGGGAAAGTCACGGACCCCTTTCAAGGAGAGACAGGATTACAATTACATAGTTTAAAAAACCCAATCTAAGAGCGAGCAGAAAGGTGAAAAATTAGAGGCGGGCAGAACAATAAGGAGGCAAACCTAAGGAGTTTTACTTGACTGAGATGTTATAATTTTTAAAAATGTACAAATTCAGCTGGTAGGAATCAGTTTTTTTCTTCCACTGGGCTTTCAGGGTATTTGTTTTTACCTTAATTATAACATGTACCTAAACTGTGTTTTGCCTTTCCTCTTTTCACATTTGCCTTCCCCGTAGACTGTGATCCCTTTTCAAACATGTACCATCGTTTTATCCTTGTATCCCCAGAGAACAGTCTGGGCGTGATGAAAGTAGGCATTCAGCAAAGGGCTGTTGAAGGAATAAAGGCTGAGGAAATATCGAAGACATAGAATGAACAGGCCTCTTCCAGAGGAGTGAAAGCAGGAATGGAGGAAAAGAGGGACGTCAGAGGCAACTGAAGGAAACAGGCAGCAGGGCGCGATACCTGAATGAAGGAAAGAGAAGACTCCTCAGCATTATAATATCCAACCGGAAAAACGTGCTGAGAGGCGTAGCGGTGCATTGGTACAATGGCGGTCAATAAGGAAAGTACAGGCATCGGTCCCAACTTAGGAGACACACCCCTTCCTCTTATTTTGCTACCTAGTATTTGTTGGGATCTAGGAGCAGAATGGAAGACAGAAGAGGTGGAGAAACAGGTTGAAAATGATATAGCTATCTCGTTCCATAATATAAGAAGAATTTAAGCTGAAAACAATAGCTAAGCTATTAAACTACTGACGCTATGGAGAATTTGTGTGTGTGTGTGTGTGTGTGTGTGTGTGTGTGTGTGTGTGTGTGTGTGTGTGTGTGTGATGCTGAGAATTGAATCATATGTCTGAGTACACGAATCCAGCATATACGACTGAACTACATCCCCAACACTGTGAAGACTTCTAAGGATGCGTCTAACTTTAAAGGTGTCTAGAGTTTGTTTTAAGGCTTATATAATATTCAAAAACTGTCTTTATTAGTACCAACCACCATTTATAGTATGCCTCAGGGAGCAGAGGTATAGTGTCCTATGTATAAAAATTTTGTGACTTTGTTATTTCAAGAGAATTTAGAGAATTCAATCATTCAAATCCCAAAGCAAAAACAAATGCAAAAATTATAACTATAGATGGGATAAATTGAGTTTCAAAACATCTCAAAAACATGAAGAATGGCTGGGCTTCATAGAGTGGCCAATAGCAAAATAATGACTATCCCAGCAATAATAAATGGATAGCCTATAATGCAGGAGAAAGAAACTGCAAACACAAATTTCCAAGAAGATAAAAATGAGTACACTTACATATTTACTAGAAACTATTTTGTTCTTTCTGTTAAGGGATACAGGAAACATCTCTCAATCTGATCAGTTTAGCAAGATTTGCAATGACTTTTCACATGGACCAGTGATCATTGTAGCCTTACTTCCACTCTGGAAATAAATGAATTTACTTGGCTTAAGGGCTGAGATCTATCTACAGTCTGCATGGTGCAGCAATGATAGCCTCAGTAATCAAGGATGCTCTAACTTTCTTATATTGCTCAGAAACCCTACACTATAGGAAGTCAAGATTAGAGATCTCCACATTGCTTAGCAATTTTGTCTACTCAACTGCAGCCTGACACATTCTTTCTTAAATATGCATGAACGATTATGACTCAATTGAATTGAAAGCATATGCTTAGGAAGATTGTTTTGACCCCTCCCCCTTACACTTATTCTATGCCTCCAGCCTCTTACTCTCTAAGATTTGTTCCTTTTCTAGCACTCCCTTGCCCTTTTTCCTAACATGTCTCTTATGTTGATGTCTTTTTATGAAATTATTTTTGTGAATTTCATAGGAGTGATACATAATTGATACACAATCATAACCTCTCAAGGTGGCCCGTTTTCTTTCAAAGGCTTTCTATCTTTCTTCCTTTATGGCTACAGAGTGTAAGATTGTACTTAGATACCCTATCTTTACCCATCCCTTTGTTGATGGTCAGGTAGGTTGTTCTCAGAAAAGGAAGTACAAATGGCCAACAAGCACAGGAGAAAAGGATTCAACATCACTGGACATCATAAACATGCAAATTATAGTAGCATTGAGGCTTCAACTCACTACAGTGAGAATAACCTACATTAAAAACTCAAAAAACAATAACTGTTGGAAACGTTGTGGGGGAAAAAAAGAACGCTTCTACACTGCTGAAAATGCAATCTGGTTCAATCATTATGGAAAGCATTCTGGAGTTTCCTTTGAAAGCTGAGAATAAAAATCCCACTTGATTCAGCTACAGCTCTACTGGGAGGTTTGCAAAAGAAATAAGATCAACGTATGAAGACACATGCATACCTGTGTTTATTGCAAAACAGTTCATAATGGCTAAATCCTGAAAACAGCTTGAGCCATCCTTACCCAAAGACAGCCAGGATCCAGAACCTTACTCTTCACAATATATTTAGTGTCTGAGGAATGCCAAAAAAAAATAAATAAAATCATTTGGGAATATCAGTTAAACTCTTATGAGTTGGATCAGTTCTCGTGGTCTTAGGGAAAGGCTAGTTATAACATAGGTTGCTCTACAGAGTTGCATTTGGCCTAAAACCAGGCTTTATTTTTTCAATCATCCCAGAAAGACTTATGCTTACCCAGTTCATCTTTATATTAAATCTAAATTTTCTTTTTTAACATGTGGACAGTGGACACCAAAGACCTGGAAAGTGTGAGTACCATACACGAGAATCCAGAGAATCAAGGAAACCATGGGCACAGAACAAGTGGCAGCTGGGGTGCCTATTTTCCATTTGCTTTCCAGCCCCTAAATCTCATATACACCAACCTATTATAATATATAGAATGCAATTTTGAAATAATAAAATGCATCTTGATTTTTATTCAGGTGAATATAAATGCGACTATATTCACATTTATACCATGTCCATGTATCACTTCTAGTAAGAATTCTGGGTCAAATGTAATGAAGCCGCAATTTTTCATGTACTGAAACATATAAGGTGTTCCCTGGCTTTGGCCGACCTGGCCTACTCATTTTAAACAGTTCGCTGCTGATCTACAGAAGATCCAGTTTCTCTGCACCATCACCAATGGATAGGCCAGAATGTTCTCTTGTTCTGTTCTGAGTATTGCCTAAAAACCAAAGGAGAACATCCTGGGCCACATGTTGGTGATGTTGTAAAGCAACTGGGAGAGATGTGGACTAACACTGCTGCGGATGACAAGCAAACTTAAGAAAGGAAGGCTGAAGGAAAAATGTGGAAAGGATGTTGCTGCCTACCGAGCTCAAGGAAAGCCTGATGCAGCCCGAAGGGGAATTGTCAAGGCTGAGAAAGGCAAGGAAAAGAAGGAAGAGGAGGAAGATGAGGAAGATGAAGGGGATGAAGAGGAGGAAGAAGATGAAAAAGATGAATAAGTTGGTTCTAGCGCAGTTTTTTTTCTTGTCTATAAAGCATTTAACCCCCCTGTACACAACTCACTCCTTTTAAAGAAAAAAAACTGAAATGTAAGGCTGTGTAAGATTTGTTTTTAAACTGTACAGTGTCTTTTTTTGTATAGTTAACACACTACCGAATGTGTCTTTAGGTAGCCCTGTCCTGGTGGGATTTTCAATAGCCACTAACCTTGCCTGGTACAGTATGGGGGTTGTAAATTGGCATGGAAATATAAAGCAGGTTCTTGTTGGTGCACAGCACAAATCAGTTATATATGGGGACGGTAGGATTTTCCATCTTCAGTTGTCTCTGATGCAGCTTATACAAAATGACTGTTGTTCTGTTAACTGAATACCTCTTTGTAATTGCAAAAAGAAGTTGCAGCTGTTGTGTTGACATTCCGAATGCTTCTAAGTAAATACAAATTTTTATTAGTTAAAAAAAAAATCCACTATTGGAAACTAACTTGGAACTCCCTTCCGGACAGCAGGAACATTTATTTCCTCTATCCTTTGCTTCTAAGTAAACAGCTGTTACCAAAATAAATAAATAAATAAAATTTAAAAAGCCACTAAAAACTGAGCTGGGACTCCCAGATGGAAGAACTCAGATGGAAAACTTGATATCAGCATTCTGAGTACCAATCAAACTTCCCAAAAAGAATAATATTTGATTTAATGGAGTCAATTCACAAAGTAATTCCAAACTTGTGCACATGTTTTTTGGCCTTTCCCAAGAAAAAAAGCTTACAGCTGAGTCATGGCTTTAACTGTGGCAGATGAGAAGCTACTATTAATTTCGGTTGGTCAAAAAAAAAAAAAACCAGTAACTAATGTTTTAACTTTTTTCTTTCTTCTTTTTCACTCACTCTCTGTCTTGAGAAATAAACTCCATGTATATTCTTTCATGTGATTTATGGGCCGGTGTGAGACATTAGAAAAATAAAGCAATAGCCTCTTTAGACAATCCTGTTAGGAAAACTGTCTGGTCTGAAAGGCAATGAGAGCTTATACCTCCAGCAAGGAATTCTCTGTTACTTGCAAATCATATTTTTGTTGTGATTATTACCTACTGTTACAAGGAAACTGTTCTTATTAGAAAACAATTTTTTCAGAATTTGGGCTTTCTATAGGATTCTGGCAGAACATCAGTTTTCCCAACAGAATGCACTGGATGTTGTCTACAGATGAGACAGCAGTGCCTCTGGGCTATGATCTCCGACAGGAAACACCAACCGGGCAAAGGGAGGAATGAGCTCAAACAGTACTTTGCACTGAGATTTACATCTTAGAATTTGGGAAGAGAGCAGCAGCTCCCTCCTGCCACATACACACAATCCTCTGTTCTCAACTTGACACGCAAAGGTAGCTGCTTCTTGAACAATGCTCTGGGGGTCTTTGTTAACCTCCTCCTACTTAGATTGCTACAAGTAGTAATGCAATTTTTTTTTCAGTTAAGAAAACTGTCCAAGTTTTGTTGTTGTTGTTTTGTTTTGTTTTGTTTTTTAATTCAGGAAAGTTCCCATCTAGCTATTTGATTTGACACCAGGTGTAATTGGTGATGTAGTAACAGTAGAGTGGTATGATAGGCAAATTCAAGTAGAGCAAGTTTAGGAAAACAGATCTTCTATCCACTTCCTGGATGCCAGTTTATTCCTGTCAAATAATGCCAATAAGGCAGAATGTTCCATCTTAATCTGTTTGTGGGCCTAGAAGGCCATTGGTTAAAGGCTAAACATTCAGGTTGAGGTTATAGAGATCTGCCCTCGTTTCTATCTCTTCTGGCTGGCCGGGTGCTAAACCAAAAACTTCCCCTGCTTCCTCGTAGGTCTGAGGAGCTCATAAGCTCGAGTTCCCATTTGATCTTCAGCTCTCCTAAACCCAGAGTCTTTGCTCATTTTCTGGAGCAGGCAGGAACCACCCATTTGCTTATTAGCAGTTTGTATCCTACCCAGATGCACAGAACTAATAAATTATTTTCAAAATGTAGCACAATAAAGAACGACACAGGTATAGCTCAGCATGTCCAGGACAAGGCCATCTCCAGAGAAGGACACACAAGAAATGAGTAACAAGGAATTCCTTCTAGACAAGGGAACCAGGAGATTCATAAAACCTAAGTAGGAGATTTACTTTTTGCTGTGTTCTCTTTTGTAATGTTAGAATTATTTTACAACGTATTTTCTCATTCAAACAAAGCAGAGTGTTCTAAGAAAAGTAATACATAGAAAAACACTGGTATATAGCATGCTTCCATTTGGATAAGTAAAAGGACCTATCTATTTATCTGTCTATCTATCTATCTACAATTTCTATGTGAATAGACAAAAACTCTGACATCAGTTATCTCTATGTTATCTCTATAACTAAGAGACAGGATGTCTCTTAGCAGACACTTTTACCTTTAAACATTACTTTAAAATAAATTGATTAGATATATAAAATAGGGGTAGATAAAAAGAACAATGAACATATGAGTTAAAATTTAATAAACTAAAAGGTAGCACTTGAATTGAGTATTATTACTTAAATGACAAAAGCTACCCCCACCACACATAGACACACACGTGCATACACAAAAAATCCAAACACAAACCTTGCTAGGGTGACTAGCATGATTTTATACTTTATCACTAGAAAGAAGTTGCTATTCTTGCCTTGTTTATCATGTATCCAAACATTCTAAAAAAAAAAAAAAAAACTTTTCAACCATTAACAATGTGATAAACACAGTCTGTTGCCATTTGCAAAGTGACATGAGAGAAAAAGCATTCTAGCTTTTAATACCTGTACTGATAATTTAAATGATAAATTTAAAAACTCCTCTGATATTTGAATAAAGTAGATGTATTTGCATACATAGATACAGAGTTGCCTAGAGAAATTGTTACAGAAATCTGATAAACCCAGCAAAATCAAGACTCAGAGATGAAAAGTCAGAGGTGAGAGGAAGATTTTATTACGTGAGTGGACCTCTGCCTAGATCAATACAAAATGGTGGCCCTGAGATCAGGGGCAGGCTACTTTTATAGCACTTAAAGGGGAAGTGGGTTGCTAGCCAGCAAGCAAGGAACACAGGGACACTGAGAAAAGTCTGCATAGCAAGTTTGCTGGAAGAGTTTTTCTTTCATACTAAGCAAGCTTCAGAGCGCACACTTTGTCCTTGGCCCTGTCTTACTACCTGTCCAGGGAGCAGGCACTGTGTTCTTGTCCTCGAACTACAATGAGCTACATAGCTTCTCACTTTAACTGCTGCAGACTTAGTTAAGGGGGGAAACTGCTTTCCCAGGTTAACTGTTTCAGGCCCAGTCAAAGGGGCTGCTTTGCTAGGGATTTACCACAATAAGATTAGATAAAAATAGAAACACATCCCCACAACCAACTAAGCTTTTTCTTCTTGCGACCTGGGCAAAGATATGAGTAGGCTAAAAGACAGTATCAATCTCCATGGTCCTACCCCTGAAATTTTCACCACAGAATCACCAAAGCCTCCATGCAAACATCACACTTCACCAAAGAATGAACTCAATCAAGAATTCTAATAGAAGTGGAGTTTGGGGTACTCTCTTCTTATCACATTTTCTTTGTGAATTACGAAGAATAGCAAAAAAAAAGGTAAACATTTCCAAACATTTCTGTTTGTCCCTAGGGGTCAAGCTTTAAATCTGCATTTAGAATGAGCTCCTTAGATAATACTTAGGCTTACAATCATTCAAGATTCCGTGGATAGAAGTGACAAGTAACAAATATGTGATAACAATGACACTGTGGCTGACTTTGAGTGAATGAATGCGTTCTGTATTACAGTGGCCCTGCTGTCCCCTCCTCAAGCTGATCTCATTATCTGCTTGGATAATCAGTCTGGCCTCTCTCACCGCAGCCATGATATTCCTTCTACTTCCTCACCTCCACCGCCACAGAAACTGGAAGGTCCCCAGAGGCAAACCACTCCTGCAATTCCACTCCGTAAACTCCTCCCATGATCCTTGTGTCTTTCAGAATGGGATGCAATGCCGCTGACCACGCACTGCAGATGCAGCATGCACTGGCTTCACTGACTCTGTGACCATCACTCTGCCCCTCCCGCCGCTATAGCAGCTCTTGTTGCTCCTCTGTCCTTTGGGCGCCTCAAGGATACTCTCCTCTTGGCTCCTCACAGCTCACCATTCTCTCTTCATAAGAAAACACTATATATACATTTAATTTAAAGCACAAATAAATATTCTTTCCCTCTGATAAGCAGCCTTCAAGATGGTACCCACAGAGTCCTTCCTCCTGGAACTTGCTAGCTTGTGTGATCTCCTACCTGGGATATTTTACTGCCACAATATAACATCGTTGAGGAGATGTTACTCCCAGGACTGGATTCTAAGGATCGTTAGCTTCATCTTTTGGTATACTTTCTCCTATTGGCTTTGATGAGACGAGCTGCCCTAACTGAGAGGCCCGTGTGTTGAGGAGCACAAAGCAGCTTCTGGCCCTCTGTCCAGCACTTCTCGGGGAACGGAATCCAGTCAGGAACCGTATAGGGACCTTGGAAATGGATCATTCCCGAGACAGAGATTCAGACGAGACCCCAGCCATTATCAGGTCTTTGATCGTAACCTTGCCAGAAATTATGGAACTAATCAAGGACTCTGATATAATTAATGTGTTTTTTCATTATTAATGTTTAGGACATTATTTTACTCAGCAATAGAAACCAAATAAAGCCTCTTTTCCCACGTTTATAAAACCATTTCTCTCTACATATCAGCCATGTCCAGTCCTGCGTTGATTTGTTTCATCTAAGTACACAGGTATAGATATATAGATACAATCACTTTGCCTTGACTACCTAAAATATTACCCTCTATCATTCATTGCTTTATGCCCATGAACTAACACTGCCCTTGGTTTATAATAAATTCTCAACTAATTTTGACCGAATTCATGAACTACTTATTAAATTACTATTGAATTATTACATCAATTCCAATATACATTGCTATTTTTTTATGAGAAAGCGGGAACAAGAGACTTTTCAACCACTTTTCAGATTATAACCAATAAGTCATATCTGAACACTGTCTGAATCTTTACTTTCTGCACTATACAGTGTTTTTTCAGACATAGCATCTACAAACTTGTTTCATATGCTTTCTTAGGAGTTTTGTTAAACTTTAATTTTTGATGGTAACATGAAAATATAAGCAGAACCTGAATCATTGAGTTGACCACTATATTTCATAATCTTCAGATGCAGGTATGTAAGCTGCTAATGTAAACAAGTTAGTTCTGACTAGTTAGGACATCCCTTCTGACCTCTTGCATATCGCAAGCTCCTAGATCTACTGGGAAGGTCACGACTTACAAAAACTGCCTAACCAGCTCTATAACTGCACGGACACGAACTCTGTATCAAAGCCCTTGACAGAGGGGTTCCATTTTGGGGTTTTTCTTTTTTGGTTTGTTTGTTTGTTCATTTTTTTATTAAACCATTCACTAGTACTGAAATACAGTTGTTGAATCAGAAAACAAAAGTAGTAAAGTTTGATTGTAACTTGCCTCGAATTTCAGCTGAACGGTAGCATATCAGGACAGTTGAGTGCTGCACAGCTGTCAATCTCTTTCCTCAGGATCCTTGCTTAGGCCCTGCCTTCCACAGCTCCCACCTCTTTTTCTTCCTTGTTTCATATCCCACTGCCTCTGATTCAGGAACCTGAGTGTCATTTGCAATAGCTTCTTCCATCAATAAGAAGCATATATAAATCTAAAAGAGATTGAGGTTATCTTTTCTGATCGTGTAATCAAGGCCATCTTGTGATGGACTTATAGCTTCTCCAAGTCTTAGAAAGCTGCCCTACCCCTGATAGGGAAGCAGCAATCCTTAATGTATCATGGAATCACCTTCTAGACATCTTTTACTGTTATTTCAGTAAGGCTTGTTTCATAGAAAATATTTTTACCTTGGCATAGAAGAAAAGCTCTGACTTTGGCAGCAAAGCATTCCATCAGGCTGACTCTGTGTGTTCCCTTAAGCCTGCATCATACCACTTTGAGAAATGACCGACAATAATGGCCTTTTAAAAAATGAAATTAATATTTCAAATGTCATCAAGCAAGAATATTTCTTGTTCCCTAGTTTCTTTAATCCATGCCTAAGTAATATAGTGGCACTTCTAGGGACTTTGTTTCCTGCCTTGAAGGTAAAAGCAGCTAAGCAGTGCACAAATTCTATTATGCAGACAAAATGAAAACAGCAAAAGTGACATATCATATACTTAAAATCTAGAATTATTATTTTGGGCAAAGTTTTCACTATTCATGTGAATTGAACTTAAAGATATGATCTATAGTAATTCTTCTATAGAATATTTTGTCATTTCAACTTTGTAGCTCCAGCATCCAGCCAGACTCAAGATTTTTCTCATAATATTATTAATTTTGTCTTCAAAATTAAGTCAACCAATGAAGTCGATGGTGGTATTTCTATCATGTGCCAGGTCCCAGAGTGTGTCGGAGCTATGAGGAGCAGGCATGTACAACCATGTCACCATAGCTAAAATATGGAAGTCACCAAAATACACATCAACAGACCAGTGGATACACAAACTGTGGTATTTATACACAATGGAATACTATGCATCTATAAAGTCCAACAGCTTGGAGGCTTTTGCAGGCAAATGGAAGAAACTTGAGAACATCATGCTTAGTGAAGTGAGTCAGAAGCAGAAGGTGAAACATGGAATGGTCTTTCTGATATGAGAGACCCAGATCACAACACCTATGGAACTTAAAAAGAAAAACAAAGTGAACCAGGGGGCTGGAGCGGGGGAGGGAGGGAGGGGAGGTGAGGGGTAGGGACAAAAGGAGAGTGGGCAAGTCCTTGTCACCTTGATACGTATGTGCACAAAAAGCTCAACTTCATTATAAACCTTAAATTTTGTGCTTATACATATCAATAAAATGGGGGAGGGGAGAAACCATGTCACCCAAAGGTAAGCCCAAGTCGATAGTCTCGGTTCCTCTTTGTAATTTTCTAAGTGGCTATTTATTTTGGTATTCAGAACCCCCAGGCTTTTCTCAGCATCTCAGCAGAACTATCACCATTTTGTTCTGGCCAGGTTGCTATGAACTTCCATATGGGCAAGACACTGATTTTAAATGTTATTTCAATTTTAAATGCTGTTTTTATACCAAAAACATCCTTTGTTTTCTATGTGCTTAGGTGCTTAGATTTTAAATTAATTGAATAGAAGAACTATTCCATAAATACTCACATATAGTTTCAATCTTTCAAATTTTGACAAAACCTTCCCCAAGAATTGAGATTTTTTTAATAACTAATAATGTGATTGTTAAGGTGGTTTGTCAAATTAATACATCTGGGAACCTCCTCAGGAATTAGAAAAGCGTATTTCTGTGTGTGCCTGATGGGACGTGGAGGTGTGACTTTGGGGTTTATATCTGTTCCCTCACACCTTCCTCTCTGGCACTCATCCTCTTATCTGCTTCATAGTCACAGTGAGCTAAGCATCCACGCTGTGTCACATCCCTCTACCATGGTGTTTCTTCCTTGGGGTCACCTGACCATGGACCTATTCTCTTGAAGCCATGAACAAATTAAGCCTCTCTTCTTTAGGTTGTAAGTGCCAGGTGTTATGCCTCCGTGATGGGAAAGCTCATATGTTATGGGTTGGGATTGGGAATTTCCCCACAAAAGCCTGAAGGTGATTGGATTATTGGCATTAATTGGATCATGTGGGTTAATCTTTGACTTCTCTTACGGTTATGAGATGGGGTGGATCGCTGAGGACATGACCTGGTGGGATGTATCCCTGTTCTCAGTCTCTGGTCATCAGCTGCTGTGGGTGGACAGCGTTTCTCCAGCATGCCCTCCATCACGCCTTTCTGTCACGGTCAGCCTCCCGTGAATGTCCCGAGGCCTTCCAAAACCATGAGATAAAGTAATCGCTTCCTCCCGTAGGCTGTGAGCACTACATGTTATGTCCCAGCAATGAGAAAAAACTAAAATGGCTAGCTAATACAAATAATACTTTCCAATTTCCCTCATAAGAAGACAGCACCTAAAATTGTAACAGGAATCATACATATCACTTTGTGCCTCATGGAAATGTATTCCCAGCTGTATAATTGACTATTAGGTTTAGATGCTGGAAAAGCCTTCTCTATAATCCTTACAGATTTTATGTGCTAACTAGTGTTTATATCTTTTATTCATTCATTCATTTATTTGATAAATATTCCTTTTGGGCACTTTATTTATTAATAAGAGTTCAAAAGGCTAAAATAAAATGACATGGTCCTTGATCTTCTTTAACAAATTGGGAATAAAAGAAAATAAAATACCATTGTAAATAAATTACTTAAAATTACATAAGAAGAAGCTTTCAATGATTGCTGATATGTTAACGTATGTTCTGTTGTTAAATGTCAGCTGTCAGAAATGCCATGGTCTCTTTCATCTTACCTTACTCTCTGACAACCACATTTGTGCTCAAGTACAATAATCACTTGTATATTGTCCTAAAATATTGCAATACATCTTTTTCCTTAATATATTGGCACATTGGCTACTATTCTTTTACTTTTATTTCAACAGTTTCAAAGCTTTTGCCAACTACTTTTTCAAGATCCCTTCTCTGCCTCTTCCTTTCCTGTTTCACTCATACTCAGAGTCAGATGATGTCCTCGTTTGTGTAACCAAAGCTACTAGATGCTTTTAGAATGAAGATAGTCTCGAGACAAGAGCAAATTTAGCAGGTACTAGCCTGCCCTTGATGATCAGAGCTTTTGTCTTAAGAAGCTTGCCACAGCACTGGCTACACATAGCAGGTACTTTCTGGACTTAAGTAGTAAAATTCTTGCTACCTTTTTAAAATATTTGAATTCTTTTACCACAGGCTTTGTTTTCTGTGGCTATCATAAAATACCTGAATCTGAGTGATCTATTGGGGTAAGAGTTTATTTAGCACAGAGTTCTGGAAGTCCAGGAGCTTGATGGTAGGATTTGTTTTGGGTTTTGTGAGGCCTGCAAACTCTTCTGTGTATGGTAGAAAGTAGAGGGCATGTGGAAAAAAAGATTCTTTGGTGACAAAAAACCAAAGGCAGGAAAGTGAGCAAAAGAAGCTAAGCTTGCTGTATAACAACCCCCACTCAGCAAACCTCCAGTTTTGTCTAATGACACTAATTCTTTCATAAGGGTGGAGTTCCCACAACAAAATCGCCCCCTTAGGGCCCCACCACCTCTCGGTAATGGTACCTTGGCAATTAAATTTTAATGAGAGTTTTAGCAGAGAAACTACACTCAAAAAATAGCAACCACCATTCTTGAAGAATATACTATAGAAATACCTGAAATAATAAAATATTTTCTTACATATAGTCCATTTTTTCACATGTACAATAAGTTTGTACTCAGATATCCAAAATTGACCTAATACTCATCAAAAATCCACTAAAACAGTAATATTTACATTTTTGTGAATTAATTCCCCTTCTCCTCGTAATTTCACTTGTTCTGGGGCACCCAGACCATCATCCTGGCTTGGGCATTACTTCAGGAAGAAAACAGGAAGATACTTCAGGAAGATACACATGGAGAATATACTTTAAAAGCAGCACCTCTGGGACGGAGGTGAAAAATTGTCTAGCTGTCTTGACATCGTATAAATTGGATGTCTGCTTTCATTAGAACATTAAGTTTTGACTGAATCAGAAGAACAGAAAGATTTCCTCATAGGATTTTTTTTTTTTAACCGCTGATGCTTGCAGAAGGAGAAGGGAGAGACTTAGGTGAAGTCAAATGTTCGAGAAAAGACCTTACAGCCCCTTGCTTGCGGGCACAAGAATTGTTCCCTCAGGGTCCCCAGTCCAAGTGGATTAGTTCATCTTGATCCTCTCAGGAAGAGAAAGAGGTATGCCTCAAGATGACTGTGAGCGAGCAGCCCTGGCAGACACTATCCCTTCCAGGTCTCCTGTAACAATGAGGAGGAGAAGTCATTGTGGATGGGTTGAACTGTGTAGTCAAAGAAAACACAAGCTTTGACGTGAGAAAAATTTCTTTCATGAGTCTAGGTTCCACTGTACTCTGTCTCAGTGACTTTGGCACAAATATCACTGCCGTTATGTAAGGGAGAGGTATTTAGAGATAAAGATCTCCTGGAGGGAGTAAATTTCTCCGTCAAAAGTTTAGCAAAAAGCTGTAACATTGTTAAAACTAACAAATTATTAATGGTAACATTAACTATAATAGTAATATCACACTAATATTATTTAATTTGTATCATATGAAACTTTAGGATATTTGTGTTATTCAAGATTAGTATGAAATTTAATTTTCTATGTGTAAAACACTGGCAGTTAGTATGTACTATTACCAATTTTAGATCAAACATTCAATTAAATCCATGTATATGCCCTTTTTTGGCTTTTGAGATGCTTCTAAGACTCGGTGATCCCTTAAATTATCCTTTTTTCCTAGTGGCAAATTCTGGAATCCTCTGTAAAACTGTGCAATACACTGTATGGAATTATGTGCACCAGCATAAATGTGCGTTGTGATTCTAAGTTCTCAAGTTCAACTATCCTTAGAGTTCGTGTGAAGGCTCTTTTCACTTTCAGCACCCTACTGGTTTTACCTTTAGGAATATTCAACAAAATCAAAGAGAATTGAAAAATTTCTTATAGTGATACCATATTCTGCAACTCCCAATTTCTTATACTCCTAATAATTTTTAGTCTATTCCATTCTGTATCTTGAACATCCCCCAAAATATTATTTTTGAAGTATTTATGCACAGCTGATGGTGGGTTTGGAAAGTGATAGAAACTTTTGAAGTGAGACCTAGTGAAAGAAAGTTAGATCATTGGGGCATGCCATGCAGGAGTCATTGGGACCTAAAGCCTTTCTCTCCCTTTCTTTGACACCTAACTGCCAGAATGAACAGCTTTGGTGTATCAGACGTTCCTGCCATGATGTTTTGCCTGATAACAGCCCTAAAAACAGCACAGTCCACTGACTACGACAGATCTGTAAAAATCACAAGTCAAAATGCACCTTTCCTTTTTAAAATTTATCTCAGGGGTTCAGTCACAGGGATACAAAGCTGATGAACACATGTTCTTGTCTTTTATTTTCAGAAATTTTGTTAAGCTTGACAACTTATTTAAGTTTCCAGCTTTTTGTGAATAAAGAGTGAGAAAGAAGCATCAGCTTAGAAGTCAAATCCAAAGATGGGGCAATTATGTCCAACCAAGAGGAAGATTCTCAGGTTGCTTTCCTGAAGTCAAGGGAAAACAGCACAGACGGTGAAAGAAACAACTGAAGTAAGAGTATAGGAGTCCAGGACCATGACCCAGAATAAGTAGCTTCTAGCACAGCCGTATCTCATACCGATGCTATGTCTGTGGAAGCTGCTCATCTCAAATAAAGGCCTAACAATACAATTGGAGCAAAGGAAATGACATCAACCTGCACCAAGACAGCTGTCTAATTCCATTGGTGTTATATATACATTTCTAGAAGATTTTAGTAAGCTTTCATCTCATTGGCTTTTAGACTTCCAGCAATGAGTTACTTTTTATAGCAATTTTTTCAAAAATACAGGAAATTTGAGCCTCTTCCAGACTAGCTCTGAAACTATGCAAAAATAGTTTCATAGTGGTTGTCTGCCTTAGCAAAACTGCCATAATACGTAACAAATGTGAAGGAAATTTCATTAAACTCACAAAAAACACTGTACAATGATATTGTTGCGACATATGAATGTTGAAACAAATTGTGTAAACATGCGAAAAGATACACCTCTTCTCTGGCCTGGAAAATTTCTATATCCTTACCTTGATCTCAAGATCTTTCTATGATCCTTCATCAGTGTGACTTAATGTGGAAATTACCTTTTTAAAGTAAGCTTTTCAGTGGTACTGCTTTAGCACTCAGCTTTATGCACTCATCTTCCTTGCTGGTGTGAGGCTATCCCCATATTGTCAGTCAAGAGAATTCCCCAAATACTCAGGTTTTTTCAAGAAATATGCTGCTACTTCCGCGTTCTGTGACTTCTTGTTAAGCAGAAGTATTGAATACATGCCCTATTCCCATTTTCATTTTACCCCATGCCATCGTTTAAATTCATATTGAATAAAAATAAAGAAATAGAAAAGAAAACCTACAAGAAAAAAACAAACAGGAACAGAGATACAATGTACAAGAAATAGAAACAAGATCTGGAAACTGGAAGACAGCATAGGTTGTGGCTGACATTCAATGCCAGGGAGAACTACTACCTAACATCGGGAAAGCAAACTAGAAACAAAGTAATGTCCATACAAGGCCCATTGGGAAGTTTTGAAATAGAAGTAATAAGTGATTTTAACTTGGGAAGTCTGGAGAGCAGGACATAGCAGGACGATCTGGATCACAATCTACATTTTTAAAAAGAAATTTGATGTTCTCAGGTACACTTATTCCAAAAAGATCTGGAACTCCTCACTGAAACCTTGAGAGCCAAGAAGAATGGCTGTACTAAAATCAGAGACTTGAACGTTGACGTGCTCTGCTGGGAAACTTCCAACTCATTCATCACCCAGATTCTACGGAGAGAGCATCCGGATTTTTACTTCTCTTGAACAACAAACTGAGAAAACTGATCTGATCGTGAGAGAACCTATAGAGGCTCACAAGATAACTGTGCCTCAACCTACAGTGAAGCTCTAGTTGACAAGGTAGACCCAAGGAGAGTTTTATGGGTGGTTTTAATCATGACCACTGAGACATGACTCTAACATACCAGAATAAAATTTATTTAAAAAGAAAGAAAAGGAAAACTTCAAGACATAAAAGAGACCGGGTGGGAGATTCAGGTTGGGTTAAAGCCCATCTAACACTAGTCCAGGGCGATCTGATAGAGGCACACTTCACTGCTCCTTGTCCAGTGACGAGCTGCTGGTTGGCAAGCCCCATCCTCCTTCCTTGACTCCTTCCCTGCCCCTGAGCAACCCTGCTAGTTAAATCCTTGCTAATTGGCTCAAGATAGCTTCATCATTATCCTAGTCTATTTAAGTCCCTGTACTTCCTAAATAAAGTGAGACTGTGTTTAATGAAACAGGCTCCCAGAGTGTGTACTCTCTCATCCAACCCCTCCTCGGCTGTTCTGGGGGTCCCCGCAGGACGGAGACCCCTACAAGACCAAAACGCTAATATTTTTAGAGATTTAAAGGAAAACATTATATCCAGGAAAGGATGCTCTCAAAAAAAATGAAGTATCCAGTAAGAAAGTGAGTTCTTAGAAGACAAGAATATAATTCATAAATTTAAACAAAAATCCAATAGAAGAGTTGAAAGAACTGTGTAATCACTATCTCATAAAAAATGAAAACTCACAGAGATGCAAAATGTTTGTGGGAGGGGATAAGAATTTGGATCAGGATGTACAAAAGCAGCCCAAATGCACTGAAAGGGAACATTAGCAGAAACAGAGAGGAAGCAGAGGAGTGAGAAATTATTTCATGAAGGTACCTCCTAACTGAATGACACAAATTTACAAATTGAAAGAAGTGACAATAGTAAAATAAAAATGCTATTTTCCTGAAAAGATATTTCTCCATGGAATTTCACAACCATAAAGACAAAAAAAAACCTACAAAAAGCTCCCAGAGAGAGAAATAACAACCAATATACAATATATAGAAATCAAAATGTTAGAAAGTATTTCAAATGCAACAAAAGCAGTTAGAAGAGAGTAGAGCAAGGTCCTCACATTTCTGAGAAAGAAATATTTCAACTAAAATGGATATCCACTGATTACCAACATTCTCCTAGATTTAGTGTATAATTTTATGTCTATCCATCCATACACTCGTGCATTTGTATTCTTAAGAGATTTTATGTCAATTCCCCATGTTGCATTATTAATTAGAAATTATTCTATTTTGCACACTACTATACTATTGCTAATAATAATAATATTGTGGGGAGATTTCACAGATTTTAAGGAAGAACTGGTACTGTTTTAAAAGTATACCAATCAGTGATATATGAGTAAATAAGTTATGAAAGTTAAAAAATTCTGAAATAACTAAATTTGCATTCATATCTGTTACTTTAAGTATATTTATGTGGTATAAATTTACGTTCATTTAATGTAGCGATGTGATATAGTTTTAACTTTGTTTTATCATAGCAATTCACTTATTAGGTCAATGATGAAAATTTATCCTAGGAAAACTGATTGATGTAAAGATAACCCTGTGAGTGTACAAATATGTACCTTCCAGTACTCAGCTAAGGCATTTGAAATTTAACTTTTTTTCTTCTTCTTCTTTCCCAAATTTACTAGTCTTTTGAACTACATGCTTGTAGTTATTTTCTAATATGAACTGGTGGGTAAGGCCAGGTTTAAGAATAACAACAAAGATATAGCAAAATATAGAAAAAAACCTTTTGGTAAATATTCCATTAAAGGGATTGATTGGATTCAGAGAAGAGGCATCAAGATTTAACTACTGCGACCCATTCAAGGAATAGGAAGCTGAGTTAGAGTGGTGACTTAAGTGAAACGATTTAGGTGCGGGAGATTAATATGTTAAGTACTGTACAGTTTCTCTGACTTGGAAAACCCAGAACACAGACATTCTTTGGAACCACATAAAGTGATAGCCGGAATTGGGCAGAGGGAGAGGGAGGGGTGGCAGGGTCAAAAATGGGAAAGGATTGTAAATTTGATACGATGTATATGTGCACAAAATACCCAAATTCATTGTAAACACTATGTATATTATATGTATACTAATATACATATGTATATTAATAAAAATACCAGGAAAAATGGATATCCAGACAAACCACAAAATCAAGGACACATAATGTAACTACCCTTAAAACATAACCTGGTACAATATTTACACAATTTGGTTCACCTCTCCTCACAGCCTAACTGTGCTTACCTTTGAGAACTGGATGTCTAGAATTAAGAAGCTCTTTGTGGCAGACAACCGCAGTTATATCCAAAATGGCAGCCCAGATGACTTCCAGAAGGTCTTAAACTTCGTTAAAATTCAATAATAATTTCCACACTAAGCAGTACACCCCCCAGAACTGTGATAGTGGAAAATTGCATAATAATGGCCAAAAATAACCTGTCCAGGATAAAAAGAAAGTGGCATCCAAATTTCTAGAAAATCTCTTCAAACTCTATGACAAGACATAAACTTCTTCATGTCTTCCTTCTTGTCTTCCTTCATTAGCCTATTTCTCTCCTTCCTTATTCTAACATTGGATTTTTAACTTTTCAATCCCCAGGCACCTGCTTCTTTATTCTTTGAATAAACATGTGCTTTCAGTGTTTAGCTCAGCTTCACAGAGTCCTCTGAGAAGGTACATCACTGAATAGAAAAACATGAAGTTTCTTTCGGGGTTCTTTCCTTAGTAAATGGACCAACAAGTTGTAGGCACCGAAATCATTTTTGGACATTAAATATTTCAAGTGATTTCGCTTTTAGGTGCTTCACCTTATGAAGTTACTGGACGGTGACATACTTCATGAACGTAAAGCAGAAACCGAAGAAAGTAGAAAATTGAGTTTCAAGGTACAGAGAGTCTAACACGAAAGACAGAAGAGCACTTCGGAGATGGTGGCCTATATGTAGTAAACGTAAAGAACAGCCTTTACAAATTAACACAGAGAAACACAGAATTTCAGAACTAAAAAGAAAAAGAACTAACACACACACACACACACACACACACAGAGACACTGAGGTAAATGCTATATTAAGTGTTTTATTGAAGCTACTGAAATGAGAGTTACACTTCTGACAAAGCTAAACTCCTCCTAGGGCACTGAAAGATAATAGTATGCAAAAATTAAAGAGACTAAAGGAAATAAAAAACTTAATAATAAAGGAAATATAGTCATGGGCACCATGTCTTTGAGAGTTGAGTTAGAAAATAACTAAATGAGGGATGGAGAAATGAATCAGCCATTAAAGTGCTTGCCTAGCAAGAGCTAAGTATCTGGTTTTGATTCCCGAGCACCACATAGGTCGGGAGTGGTGGCCCATACCTATAATTCCAGAACTCGGAAGTCTGAGACAGGAGGACTATTTTGAGTCCAAGGTCAGCTGGGCTCCACAGTGAGTTCAGGACCAACCTAGGATATAGAGGAAGACCCTGTCTCAAACAATGATAATAATAATAATAATTAAATAAGATTAATGATATAGTTACACTTGAAGGATAACAAAATGCACTTTGGGAAAAGAAGAACAAAATACATGTTTTTAAAAGCTAAACTTACTTCTAATGATAGAATACTGTTAATGGATAATAAAATATCAGAAAAAAAATCAAGAAATACAAAATAATCAAGTTTTTTGACACATGTAGTAACAAGCCAGAAGAAACTAAAAACTTGAAAGTTGTTGCCTCTGTGGCTGACAAGAAGAAGAAGGAGCAGGTAAGGAACGAATCGTTTCCTGTTGAATATTGTAGAACTAAAATTACGGTCATGTAGCAATTGCCTCAGAAACATCTTCTACATAAGTGTATAAGCTACCAACCAAATAAATATCTTTTGCAGTAAAAATTTTATTGGAAATATTTCTTCTGGCTTGTTAAAAATTTTTCTGCTTGAGACTAAGTGCACAGGGTCAAAATTAATTTGAAAACCAAGAGAATTATCAAAGAGAAAAGACTACTTTTTCTCCCGAAGGATAATTAAGTGATCAATTCTCTTATCCATTTGCCTTTGCAAAATTCATCAGAGAAAATTTAACACTAGATTAGAGAGAGTGCTGAAAATTTCTGACTGCCAAGAATATGAGTTTGGAATCAAAGTTTTCAGGCTAGTTGCTTCAATCTTCCTCACAAGAGAAAGTCCTTGACAAGGAACTTGGCACTGGAGCGAGAAATAAAATCTTCTCTTCATTAAATCCACTTTCATTTAGTGATTGAGAAGGCCAAGCAAACAAGTCAGCAAGAAAAAAAAAAACAAGACAAATTTCTCTAAAATCATCAGGCAATTTGTATCTCTAAGGGTTTGTCCTTTAACTCAATCAATCGTATACTTGCAATAAAAATGAAGCCAGTTACTAGGGAGAAATAAAGGTTGAACATTGATTGTGTAATTATTTCTGACTAGGTCATTGTAACCTGCATAATAATCCTTTTTCTTTTTCAATAGTGGAGATGAAACCCGGGGCCTTCATGCTAAGTTATATTTTTCGTCCATTTTTTTTTAATATTGAGACAGTTATTTTTATAACTTGCTGAATAACCCAGTTTGGGCGGGAACTTGAGATCTCCCTGCCTCAGCTTCCCAGAACTCTGAGATTACAGGCCTATCCCACTGGGCCAGGCTCTGATAATCTTAATCTTTGCGATGGCCTCTGCTTTTTGATTAGCTTGAAAAATTTGTCAGGTAAAGGCTCCATATAACTGAAATGTGTATAGAAATTAAAACAAATAAATATTTAAGCCTCCTTTGAATTATATGTATATTTTACTTGGTTTTCAAAATGTTAACCTGAATCTTAAAGCTTTATTATTATTTTCTGGCATATAATTCACAAATAATTATTTTTATCATTCTTAGAGAAATTTTAAAGCAACTGTTTTCCCCACTATTTTTATTAATATATAAATGTAATACATAGTATTTACAATGAATTTGGGTGTTTCATACATCTATGTATCACATACACTTTACAATCCCTTTCCATTTCCTACCCTCCCCCCCCCCTCCCTGTCCCTTCCCTCAGCTCCGGCTATCACTTCATATGGTTCCAAAGAATGTCTGTGTTCTGGGTTTTCCAAGTCTGAGGAACTATACAGTACTTAACATATTAATCTTCTGCATCTAAATCATTTCACTTAAGTCACCACTCTACCTCAGCTTCCTATTCCTCTAATGGGTTCACGGTAGTTAAATCTTCATTCCTCTTCTCTGAATCCAACCAATCCCTTTATTGGGATATTTACCAAAAGTTTTTTTTCCATATTTTCCTACATCTTTGTTGTTATTAAACCTGGCCTTACCTACCAGTTCACATTAGAAAATAACTATAAGCATGTAGTTCAAAAGACTAGTTAGTTTGGGAAAGAAGAAGAAAAAATAAAAAAATTTTAAAAAATTCGATTGCCTTAGCTGAATACTGGAAGGTGCATATTTGTACATTCACAAGGTTATCTTTACATCAATCAGTTTCCTTAGGATAAACTAAACGTAAGTGTATATGTATCTCTGTTATGTGTTGCTCTTAACTCTTTAGAAAAGATACCCCAAAGAGGTATCCCTGAGTAAAATAAAATATTTATTTTCAGCTTTTTGAGGAATCTTCTACTGCTTTCCATATTGTTTGTGCCAATTGACAGTCCCAGCAGCAATACCGAAGGGGTCCTTTTTCCCTGCAACCTCACCACTACCTATTGCTTTTTGAGCTCTGGGCATATGCTATCTTCTCTAAAATTGGTATCTTAGTGTTATTTTGATTTGCATTTTTCTAATGGCTAAGAATGCTCAATGCTTTTTTCATGAATTTTCTGGCCATTTATACTGCATCTGAGAACTATCTGTTCACTTCAGTTGCCCATTTTTTAATTGGGTTTTTGATTTTGCGGGTGTATTCTTCTTCAGTTCTTTGTAATTCTAGTTAATAACCTCCTGTACAAGGTGTAAGTAGTAAAAATATTTTTTTTCATTTAGTTGGTTCTCTTCACTCTGTTAATTGTTTCTTTTACCATGCAGAAGCTTCTCAGTTTGCTTTAACACCATTTGTTGATTCTACAGGTAATTTCCTTTGCATTGGGTGTCTCATTAAGAAAGTCCTTGCCCACACCTATATCTTTTACATTTTTGCCTAAAAGCAAGTGCGCTGTTTCAGTTTTAAGATCTAGGTCTTGATCAATTTTGATGTGGTTTTTGTACATGGCAATAGATATGTGTCTAGATTCATTCTTTTTCGTGCAGGTAATTAGTTGGTCCAGCACCATTTACTGATGGGGTTCTTCTTTACACCAGTGTATGTTTCTGTCCTTTGGTTAAATGTCCGATAGCTTAGGATACTTGAGGCTGTCTCAGCATCCTCAGTTCTGTTCTATTGGTCAGCCTGTCTGTTTTTGTGCCAATGCCATACAGCTTTTATCACTATTAATTTGTACTATAACGATATCTGGAATCGTAACATCACTTCCTTTTGTCTTGTTGCTCAGGATTGCTTTGGCTCTTCAGGATCTCTTTTGATTCTGTATGAACTTAAGGATGGGTTTTTCAAGTTCTGTGAAAAATGTTGTTGGTATTTTGATAGGAATTGTGTTGTATCTTTATATCAGTTTCACCAGTCGAGATATTTTGACAATTTTCATTCTGACTACCCAGGAATAGGGAAGACTTTCCATTTTCTAGTGTCTCATGTGCTGCTGAGGAAAAAAAAAGTGCTTTCTGTTGATGTTGTCAGAAAAGAATTAGGAAAATCAAAAATAATATCATTTTTGTAGCAGCTATACTGAGATGTGTCACATCGTATAAATTTGTCAAAGTATATTATTTTATGATTTTGAGAATTGCCACAAAATTGTGCCATTCACTACAATTTAGAAGATTTTTGTCATTGAAAAAGAGATCTCATGCCGTATGGTGTGGGCTTTTATCTCACATCATACACAAAAATTGAGTTGTATTAGAACATTTGAGTGACTTTTGGTTAAATTATGTTAAATTTAAATTTAAATGTTTAAAGTTAAATTTAGTTAAATTACGAGGTAAGGGCCCCAAGTCACTGTTTTTTTGTGTGGAAATGACTTGTTCCAACATTGTTTCTCAAGATCAAATAACACACACGCACACACACACACCTCTAACACCCATAGAAACAATACTTTAAACAGGTTAAAATTCTGATTGCCATTTGCATCCAAATTCACTGAGTCTTGGTCATAATACTAGATTTAATCATCAACTTTATGCAATATGCACACTCGGCATAAGTATTTTTCCAAGTTAATACTGGATAAAGCAGTTTTAAAGCTCCAGACTCAATAAAGTTATATTTAATAGGCTTCAGAATCATAATGTGTTACATAAAATTTCCTAACTTACCTCTTCATTACTGCTTTAGTTGTATTGCAACAAGTGAGTTAATTAATGGAAAGAGTCTTATGTCCTGGGATTTATGAAGCTTGATCCAACAGGCAAATATTGGAAAATATTTCTTTAAATCATGGGGACTGTGAGGGCTGGTCAACTTTTATGAATGGGTTTATGTAGAAACTAAGTAAGGACGACTGTTACATGACCTCTTTTGTTCATTACAAATTTTCTGGAAAGAATGTGGATGTCAGAGACCAATTGCTTGCAACTGTGGTGGCTTCAAATTACAAAGCCTACCTTCACTTTCTGAGTTACTACTGAGTGTTGCGAACTTTCTCCTTGTCTCTTGATATCATATAAACTTACACTGGTTAGTCCTTATTTATGCCAAAGTGTTTGTCCCTTAATTCCTTACCATATCATTCATTACGCTCCAAAATCAAGGGCCAACACTATCATCCTAATAGTAGCCAAAGAAAGAAGGCGCTAAAGCTCAATCACAGAGAATCTGTCATACCAAAAGCTTTCCTCCATCCCTATTATACTTACAGGCAGTTTTTGAAATTCTAACTAATAGTAGAGTTCATCACCTATCTGATATTTGATTTTTTTCACTGAAACCTAAAGCTTTAAAATTTGGAGTATTTGATATCTAGCTATTTGATATCTAGTGATTTTTAACAACTTAAGCATAATTTATATCTTCACTAATCATTGCCTATGTCTAATAATATACCAAGATTCTATCATAAATTAAATATAAAATCTTAAATTTGACTTTGGTAACTATGTGGCTCACTGCTTGAAAAAATATATCAAATTTTAATAACAATTCTATGAAAATTGGTTAAGTCATCATTGAAATAAAGATTTAAATAATAAAAAACATTTTAAATATGAAATTGATGACTTTTGGCAAATATAAATACTCATTAACAAATGAAATTACTAGCACAATTAAGATTTAAAATATTTCCATGAAGGTTGTAGTCTCTTCAAGTCCCTCTGCCATCAAATTCCACTCCTCCTCCCAGTCCCAGCGGACCACTAATCTGCTATTACTATAGGTTGATTAATTTTGCCTTTTCCATAATTACACACCAATGGACCCATAGCATCTGCACTCTTCTATGTCTGACTTCTTAACTTGGCAAAAAGTTAATGAGATCTGAAGGTGTGGAGGGCATGAAACTCCATTCTTCTTTATTGCTGAATAGTATTTCATGGCCTTGAAACACCTATTTGTTTATCTCTTCCTTTGTTACTATACCTCTGAATTGTTGCTTGTTTCTTACTGTAAAAAATACAATTACTGTAATATTTGTATGTAAATGTTTGTGTGGATATATTTCAATTTCTCTCAGCTAAATACTCAAGAGTATAATTTTGAAGTCTTCTGATAGATGAATATTTAACCTAAAAAAGGAAAACAACTTCCAAAATCCTTTCCAAGGCAGTTGTATCGTTTTATTTTCCCATCAGGAGCACATCACAGAGGTGGGAGCTGCATTTTCATTTTATAGGCTGAAAAAAAAAGTTTTTTATGATTCTGATGAATAACAGATCTTTCAGAATAAACCTTGAGAATTTAATTTAAAATAGCAAATGCAGTGAAAGAACTCTAGAGAAATATATCCAACTCTGGTCGTATGCATTGATAAAGTTGACCCTTCAAAGTTTTAAAGAATTTGAGTAGTTAGCAGTTCACGAGCCAGACAGCTACAAGAGGGTATTAGCGAGCTCTGCTCAAGAAGCATGAGAGGAGAGAGATTTTTAGGGCAAATGTGGAAGTGAGACTATGGAATATCCTCCTTGGGCACTTGATAGGATGTTTTGAATTTCATTGTCTTTTAAATTCTGATTAGGCTTCAACTTGCTTCCATAGGATTCCAAGCAGTGAATCATCTCAATGTAATGGCCCCCCACCTAATTATTTTAACACCATTTATATTTCAAGGGCAAATGAGAGCTCTGTTCTTGGAGAGAACTCTAAGCCGTGACAGCTGAGTGTATTTGATCCTTAAAGAGGTACGTTTGTGATTTTAAAAATCTGGAGCATTCAGGATTCTTCCCATTCTTTCTCCAAAGGAAAAACGTTTTCTTTCTCCTAGCAGGAGCGGAGAAGGCAGCCGCCTTTTTCTTTTATCTATAAGGGGGGACAATCTCTCCTCTCTATGCCTTGCAGAGGGCAGATGAAGCCACTCAAACAGGGGATTTTTGCCTGTGTCTCCCTAGCGCTCCTCCAGGGGGCATTATGGGCTGGTCGCTAAGCAGATGTGATGATACAATGTAGTGGTAGGAGTATAGTGACAGGAATATAATATAATTCCCTGTAGTTATGCTTAAGCGATTCCATTTTGTGTTACTATGAACTTCTAAATCTCTATGCTATGTGATTGTTGCTGTACAAGATAACTTTGCTGTAACCTCTGTTACCCTATTCAGCTAAACTTTAGGTAGTTCTGTAAAGGGTAAAGTGCCGGTGTCTCGCGATAATTTGTACTTAGAAAAATACCAAAAAAATCAACTGCTTTATCTTGCTTCTATAAATCTGCTTTTTCTACCTTAGAGTTTGTTGAGTAACGGGAATACAACCCTCATGAAATATGTACCAGAGTGCACTAAACTAGTAGGTGGAATATTTAGGTTTATTATAATTGGTTAACTTAGTAGGTGGAATGTTAAGACTCAGGGTAATTTGTTGGTTCTTGACTGATGGTATTACCTCTCCTCCAGCACCCTCTTCCCAAAACCCTTTTTAACCCTCTACTGCTTTGATTCCAGGCTGTTCTCTGTACTCACATTTTGAGGTCAGATTTGGTCAGGCCAGTTGTTAATAAAGACCCTTACCTTGTCCAAATTGGTGTGTGGTGATCTTTTAACTTAGCTCTATAACATAAAACTAACTGGTCTTTGACACAGAGCATTCTGTCTGTCTACTGAGGGCAAATTTATAAAGATCAATATTTAAAACCAAGTGTGTTTTTGCCAATACTCCATATTATAAGCTATTTACACTTAGTCTATCCTATTGGATATGTCATGTTATATGATTTTGGTGTTTCCTTCATATGTGTAATGACTCATGTTGAACATCTTTTACATGCTTAGTCACAGGTGCACATGTTACTATTTCTGTTAAAATAGTTCCTTCATTTTTACAGGTTTTTTTTCCTCCCTATTGAGTTGTGAATCATTTGCTCATTTGGGATAGCTGCCATTTTTACATACGTGCATTATATAATTTCTCTTGATCTCTGGATTACTTTTTAAGTTTCTTACTTGCCTCAACCAAATGGCAGAAATTCATAGTAGTGAATTATTAAAATTAAATATATATGTTGGGTACTAAATTGAGTCCAAAAACAGAATGGACACACACATTTATAGACAATAGATACTTTTTACATATGTCCAATACTTGCCAACATTTCAGAGTTTCCAATGTATAAAACATTATTTTCAAATAAATAAACAAGACCCTGTGGTTCAGGCCTGTAATCCTAACACTCTGGGAAGCTGAGGCAGGAGGATTACAAATTTGAGCCCAGCCTGAGTTACTGAGTGACTTAGTGAGACCCTGCCTCAAAATCTAAAATAAAAAATAGGTTGAGGTTGCAGCTCACTGTAAAGAACCTCAGCTTCATCCTCAGTACAAAATAATAACACTAATTATAGTGACATAAAGCTGAGAAAAGTGGGAGAATTTGAAACCATTTGTAATTCTAATAACAAGCAACGGAATTGCACATGACCAACACAGTTTTAGCAATGTTGCCAGAGCAACTCCATCACAAGAAAAAATTAAAATGATAGTGAAAAGTCTGCATATCTGTTTGGAAGGAAAAAATGCTATGTACACTCTTACTTCACATAAGCCATAAAAATTAGTCCAGTAGACATTACATATCTAACCCTGAAGGCTAAAGGCATTAGTAGGTTGAGATTTCAGTAAGCAAAAAGCATCCATCAGGATATTTTAAAATCTTTCAATATTAACTCTCGGTATGTCTGCAAAAAAATAAGATTTATCTTTAATATAACATGTTACATATTCCAGTGGCCATTGCCCTCAAAATTAGCCCCCTACCCTCGTTTCTGGCTGAGGACAAGCTGCTAAATAAAGGCAGAGAGCCGCAGGCCAACTGAAAGGGTCCTGCCTTGTTCCCAGGCTGAGAGTGGGCAGCGTAGTCCAAAGAACTGAAGAGGTGTATTTATTTTTCTTTCTAATCTCAGTATTTGGTTTTACTTTGCTTTTTAACTGTTTCCTTTTTTACATCCTCCCTTCTCCAGAGTAAAGTTTTTTTTTTTTTTTCCCCCAGGGTTGGCCCAATTTCTGTCAAGGTTTAACCAGGCTTAATTAATTTTCTCAACCTTAGTTAAACTGAGATCATTCCCCACTTGACTAGGAAGGCCTGTCACAGTCTCTACAGGGAGAGGAGGGAACATGGCCTTGCTAAGAGGGGAAAGAATAAGGGTACGGATGCTGGTCAGGGAGCAGTTGCTGGGAGGTTCTCAGACACCAAAACGGACAGAGCTGGGCAAGGTCATCTGGGACGTTTTCCTTCGCTTTGTTCCGATAACAGTTTTTTATCTTTAAATTTTCATTCTGGAATGCTATGGACAAGAGGACAGGTCTTGAAAATGGCCTCTCGGCGCCTTCGTACGTACCTGCATTTCACAGATCTCTTTGAAATGACTGGCCGGGGCTCTCTCCCATCCATGGCATTTAGTATTTTCCTTGTTGCTGCGCTGGGTAGATTTCTTGACTTCCAGCGCTCAGCACAGCGGCCCCTCCCGGCTCTGCTCAGGTCTGTGACATCATTTCGCTCTGCGCTGAAGAGTACTCTTTCCTGGCTTCAGATATGCATCTCATTTTCACATTTAAAAAGTTATCTTACCAATAACCAGTAGCCTAGCATTTCTTTAAAAAACATTTTGAAAGGAACATATGCTGAGCTAAGGTAGAAGGTAATAAAAAGAAAAAGAAGAAACCCTAAAGGATGAAGCAATAGCTTGGGGTGGTGGACACGGCCAGAGGAAGCCAGAGCGCAACCTATACGGGCAGAGTAGCCCTTTATTTCCTGGTCTTCAGAGCAGATTTATAACATTGTAAATTAGATTCTACAAGCCATTTCCAGAGGGAAAGAAAGAGCACAGCAAAAAGGGGTTTAAAAGAAATTTCACCAAGCTCTAGCTGGTACCTTTCATCTTCCCTAAATCTGATGCTCTTCCCAGATGACTTTGGAGTTTTATATAACAGAGAAGCAAAAGGAAAACCCAGCAGTTGAAAATGCAGCCTTCCTTCCCCTCAGTCCTGTCCCCACGCTAATAGGAGCTGTCTGCATCTCACAGTGCACACTCTACTCCTGGATCTGTTCCTGGGAATTCTTTCAGAGTTAATACTAAAATTAAACACCATTGATTTCTACCAAAAATGCAATAAATGCATGAAATATTGAAGAAAAAAGTAATTCCAAAACACAAACATGATACTGCCTTTCAATTTTTGAATAAATTTTCATGAATTTTCTAATACAGGTTAAATCTTGTTGCAGTAACATTGTTTCTTACTTCTAATAGTTTGAAATTATGTACTATGGAGTTTTATTTGAAATAAATTAGCTGTCACTTACGAATTGAAATATTTTATAATCAAAAGATATTTTTGGCATGACCTTTGATCTACATTAAGAGTTTTTATTCTTCAAGCTGAAGTTATTTGTGCTGTTAAATGACGTGCAGAAAACAGATTTCACGCAGCAAAGAGAAGTAAATTAAAATGTAAAGGTTGTGAACAACACTAGGTCTCCATCATCTAAAAGCAATGAATGTTAGATGCTGTAGCAATTAAGGACCAATGAAGAGAAGTAGACCAGAAACTGAAAAAAGAAAAATACAAATTACCAACGCCAGCAGAGGAAGGTATAACTTCATTCCTTAAGTCCTGGAAATCCAAGGGACAATGGGATGCCATTTTTCAACTATAGAAAGAGACAGACAAAGGGATCTATTTGAGAATGCTTGAGGGGATGTATAGCAAATTATTAATGCTAGAGATTGCAATGGGTAGAATTAGAATAGCAAAGAGAAAATTAATTCTATGTTAGAGACTTCTGATATTTCTCATAGGTCTAAAGAGCATGTTTTAGTTACATAGCTTTAAAAAAAATAACAATAGGCTAGAAAAGTAAAGGAAAAAATAAAGATGATAACCTGAACATATACATAGCTCTCCATAATGAGTCCATTTTACTGGTTAAACTCTAATTTTCTAGACTGCAGTTTGTTAAGTAAAATAATTTTTAAATGTACACATTCTCTGATGCACAAAAATCTACTTGTAAGCATCTATACAACTGAAAATGACAATTATATGTAAAGGTACATATTGTAGAGTTTAATGAAGACACGTCACTACAGCAAAAATTCAAAATAATCTGCCCAATAATAATAAGCCAGTTTAATAAATCATAAGGAAACTGCATGATAGTCTCTAGCACAGAAATTACTAATTATGCTTAAAATAATATTTTATGACATTGTGATGTTTATCATATATTGTGAATCAAGAAGTAAATTGTATAACACTTTTTGGAACTGAGCCCACTTCTGTTAAGAATTACAGTTTTAATTTTCTATATTCCATATATATGATGGCATTATGAATTAAAATAAGACTAATGATATTATTAAAGTCTCATTGTTGAAGGAATGATGTAGTTTTACTGCATCGAGACAATCTGGACTTTGTTAAAGTAGCAGTTAAGATCTAAGAAACAATTTGGCCAAAGGAATTTGAATGGTAGGAGACAGGAAACCCTTTCTGTTATGTGTATCTGCAAAAGATAATAAGTAGACTTGAAGAAGAAAGCGTGAAAATTAGAAAAGACAAATGAGAAAAATTTTGACAAAAGATGGCCCAGTAGCCTGAAACACAGAACAAGCTAAGGATTGTTGTTGAGTAACGTTTTGAAAACCTGTGCCTCAGGTAAAATACTTCAAATTGATTACTCAGTGAGACCTTGTTACTGGCTAAGATGACTCCGGGAAGGAATTTAACCGTCGCTTTGCCACCAACGCCTGGCAGACCTGGGTAGCAGCCCTGACACCCAGGAGGGCTGCCGGTGAAGATAGTTCACAGAGCAGCAAGTGAAGAAATAAATGCAGCTGATTTGCAAGCGAAGACACTTTTAAATCTGATTATCAGGATGGAAAAGCAACTATCAAAAGGATCAGAATTTCTGCATTGGAGAGATTTTTACAGGAAAAGAATTACCAGTCTCGACTAAAAGCGACTTTTTACCACTTGGAGTGAAGCTTAAGTCCTCAAAAATCAATAAGCAGGAAGTAGGCTGAGAAAACCCAGCAGCGCCTAAAGGAGACCTGTGCCAGCAAGACGCAGGGAAGAGAATCTCACAGAGACAGCGAGAGCTGCAGAAAGCAAGATGATGCGGCCCGGTCAGCCAGAGCGTTCTGGTCTCAGAGTAAGGCGCTGCTGCAACAGTGTCTGTGTCTCCACACCGCTAGGGGCGCGTTTCTTCCATTCTTCCTTGGTGTGAGCGTTCGTTTGTTCTCCACTGCTGTAAATCGGATGGTGGGGAACAGACTCCTTGCCCTAACAGCTTAGGGAGTCTCCGTAACAAGAGAAATGTCAGCACCAAAATGGCCGGCCGAAGGCATGTCGATCAGAGATCCTGGACTTGGAGTGGGACGCAGTGATAGGATGGAGCTTTGGGGCTACGATCTCTTAGAAAAGGAGTGTTTTTTGTGCGTAAGGAAATTGAGTTGACCGTACTACTCATCACAGCTGTCCACCATGTAGAACAGCACTCAACGTCTTCTCCAAATATGGAGATTAAATCATATGGTACCTTGGTTAACGGGAACATGTGTAAGAGCTGCCGGCAAAATTAGCTCGTATCTTTCCACACAGTAATTTAAAATGAAATCTTCTTTAGCCCCTCCTCCCTCTCCCATCAGTTCCCCTAAAGATCTTGAAATGATCTGGGGCTCAGTGAGTGTGAGGCCCAGCTACTCTTGCGCTGGAGTTGCTGTTATGGAGATCAAATGACGTGAACTTAGCCCTGAACGATGTTCACCTCATCAGTTCTGCCCAACCCTTGAGGATAAAAAATGGATCAGATTTGATATCTTTGATCCCAGCAACTCCAGCGCTCAGACATTGTAGAGGGTTGAGCTATAAGAGCTACTGTCTGAGGGAATGCTCCACCAGCCACAGACCTCAGGTGCCTCTGCAATGGTGCCAACCTCTGGGGGCACAGTGCTTTCCCTCTATGGCATCTATGGTCAAGGTATCCACATAAGGAAAAATGAGAAATGCTGCAAATTCCCACCACCTAGAAGGGACCCAGGGTTTCAAGACAATGACTGAAGCAGAATCCTATTTGGCTCTGTGGCAAAGAGACCGTGTACAGAGCAGCTGCTCCCCTGGACCTATCCTCCTCTGACATTGGGCCCAGAGGAGACAGGAAACCCATCCCTATATGAGCAGGATAAAATGACAAAATAATTCTCTTCTTTATATTTCAAGTGAGATGATAAACCTTTTTCTCTTTCATCACCCAGGTTCATCAAAAGAAGAGGTTTTGTCCAATTCAAATATCAATATCAATATAAGGAAACTTCTACTAACAGATAATTTATTCACTTAGCTTCACTATAATAATTTTATTTAGTGCCTTGTTTGTATTTTGTTTTATTGTCTTAGCATTGCTTGCCTAGCTTTTCTGGTCTTATTCACTGAGAGATGCTTCTTTTTAATTTGCGCAGATGCTGTCAATGAAAACTCTTCGAAATCCATGGGACCTCATGCATACAATGCTTTAGAATTTTTTTTATTCTTCATATAGGTACAATATTCATGTATAATCTTTAGAATATAATCATCCATTGTATTGCTCTTAAAAGCAATCTTTAAAACTTAAAAACTTCCTTATATTTAACAGTTGAGATTACATGGACTTATGTACAAGTACAAGTAAAGTATTATAATTTAAACTACCAATATGTTAAATTGTTTTTGGAGAAATGATTTCTGACAGCTGGCTTCACACATTTGCTAAGCTGTTGGTTGGAGGTATTTTCAGGCAAATGTATTTTCCCCAACTGTGTCTTTATTGTTCAAAATAAAATGTGCTCTGTAATATCAAACCCCATCTTTTCTAAATGATAAGTTTTTGAAAAAGAAAAGAGAAGAAACTTGCCTCACAACCTGGCACATGCAGCAACTATTTTCCTAGTGTTAAAAACTTACTTTTAGTACCCAAAATTTTAAAATTGATTTTTCTTACTCTTAATGTTTCTCAGTTAGGTTCCAATCCCATGATCTTTTGATGTGAGTGGTGGTATAAAATACATCTTTTTTTTCTGCCAGCTTCAAACCTTCTCTTTCTCTTTATTTGCCTACACTTGGTCTCTATTTATAAATCGATTCCAGAATAATTTTGTCAATTGCTATGTCTATTGCAAGATCCAAATTAATCGTGATTTGGTAGGTTCCAGTCCTATCAACATAGCTTTTCTCTAGGGTAGTGATTCACCAATGAAAGAGAACTTACTTCCATATGACTAAATAAAAATAAAGTTAGACCAACAAATTCAGAGGCCCTTGAGCACATCACTTAAGATTTAATAAAAGTATATTCATTAAATGCTGACATTCTTTGGGTGATATTTATCTAATAATATTAGCTGGCATTCTCAGTGGTGATGTTGCCCTAAGATATATCCACATTCTTCCAATTCATAGCAAAAATATTCTCCTATGATGCTCATGTCTGCAGTTATATTCCTACTCCAAATTCTCACCTGCACTCCACTCCCTCCGTGCCCCTCAGAAATCATGTCAGTGGTAGGATGGTAGGCCCACTGTCTCCTCAGACTCCATGACACATCGTGAACTTATCATTTTATTCTTTCTTTTGAAATTTTATAAAGGACAGCCTTACATTGGGAACATAGAACATCATTGCCCCAAAAGACATCTCATGATGGGAACAGAGAATGAAAATTATACTTAATATATTTGACTCAGAGTAAATGGATCTGAGTAATTAACTGCTTTTTAATTATTAGAAAGATCTACCCATAAAATTGCTCAAGTTCCTTGTATGACTAAATTTTGTGTCTCCAAGGGAGATTTTAAATTTTGAATTAATTGTAATTACATGCTTTTCTCTCTTCGGGTCTTCATGTGTCAACAAGTAAACAGTTCTTTTTGCCTTCCTAGTATCCTATGAGAAAGCACATTTCGCTGTGCATGTTCCATGTATGTGAGTATACATGGGTATGGTTGTGCCTGTGTGTATGTTTTTATACACGTTTGTATATGTGTGTTAGCATGGATACACATGTTTTTATATCTATGTGCTCCTGGGTCTTCATGCATTTATCTGTGTTTAGAAGGTATGTGTGGACATCTCCAAAAGTTTCTGTGTTCTTGTTTTGGTCTGCATATGTGTATTTGCATGCAAGTGCTCATACACACACAGTGCATGAAGTGCATTCACCCACATCATGAAGTGGAAGGCTTGTCGTTGAACTGCCATATGTCCTCTTTGCTTTTCAGCTGTGACTCTGCCCCTCAGACTTTCAGGTCATTTGGGGGGTAGGTCATGAAATATTCATCTACAGGGTCTACACCCTATAACAAGACCTTTATACCTTGAATCAGAGGAACACAATGGGCCCAGTGGACTTTGGGACCAATTTTTTTCCTTCAGCCTACCATATTAAACAAAAAAGACTACCGTTAGTTTTATTTAATCATCAATCACTTTAGAAAGCTCAACCCAGTAAGATAATATGGGTAAGTTGAAGAGAAGCTGTTTTCCATTATAATCAGCTACTCAGAGGCCATGCATGACATCCTCTAAAGAGACGCCTCACACTCAGTAGCTTACGCACTCACACATTCACATGCTTACATACTCTACACATATTCACACATGTTCTCAATGAGATCCACACATTCACTCACTGTCACAATCACACAGGCATGCACATTCACACTTACATATGTACATGTATGCACTCATGCACACAGGCCTTTTCCTGGTTGGTCGTCTTTCTTCTTCATCCAACAGCCCCTCATTACTCTGCGCTGGTCTGTCCCAATGTCTGGCTTCTCAGCCTTGCCTCTCTCTGCCCACACCTGTTGTTCCAGTCTAGATGGGTGTCCTGACCCCCACAGCAGCACAGCAACATCCTTAAAGGCCCCCTGGCAACAAAATCTTTACTCAAGACTCTCCTTCCCCTGACACCAAATTTAACACAGAACATTTTTATTCTAGTTTGGTGCCAACTCATGTATTGAGCACCTTTAAATGTGAGTCACTTGATGGGAAGAGGAGAGTTTGAGCATCTTGTCTGCATGGACAGTGGTAGGAAGGGAACCTATGTCTCAGACTCTCCCTTAGACTTGGTAGGCTTGTCTCTCGGTTAGCAGTAACTAGAAACATAACCATGTTTCCGAAACCCTCAGGGTAAACTTCCAGGTTGTATCCTATCATCCTAAAAGTAACACAAGCTATCTGAGAATGTGGAAGGTACTGAGGCATGCATACGTCCCCTACAGTGGCTAGCGGTTACCTGTCAGAGATAGGAAGTTTCTTGTGCGTGCCTCCAAGCTGCACCTTCATACCTGTATGGCCATGCAGAAGTCATACGAGTTTTTGGAATTTCACTCTCCTCATAAATAAATGAGACCAGGAATAATGCCTCCTTCAAAGTGGTTTTGACAATAAGTTGGCCAATACAACTAACAAAGTGAAATGGCATGTTATTACGATTATTTGCTCAGTAGAATGCAGCTGTATCAGCTAAAAAAAAAAAAACACAAGCAAACAAACAAACAAAAAGTCTTTAAAGAAACATGACCCAAGCATTTCCTGCTCTAAAATTCTGCCCATGAGACAGGGAAGCAAGTACCCCAGATGATATCTCTAAAACCAATGGCTATGACCAGAAGTTCACCCAACTCGGATTGTGAATGAGCGGGCTTGAAGGCAAGGCAGCTGGGAATCAAGAAACCTTCAGCCAGTCCCAGGAGATCAGATGCCTACGGAGAAAAAGAAAGCTTTGTGAAATCTGTATGCCCTTGCATCAGGGCCTTGAAGTAAGCTTAATCTCTTGCTTCTCTTCTGCATTGACTGCCTCTTCATCTCCCATGGAGAAGGGTGGATCTCCACATCCTCCTGAGGTAGCAGTGTACCCCGGGACAGGAAGACCCATCAGTCTCTTCTTGCACTTTTGAAAAGGTCATCGGAAATGTTATTATTTCTCTGCTACCACTAGATGGTACTAGCCTGCTGCTTGTCATCGTTTTGTTGTTGTTTTGTGTTTTGTTTACTGCCTCGGAGCTTTCAACCAAAACACCGATTACCTGACATTTTGCAGAAATGGGGCCTAAAAAGACCTTGGACAGTCATCAGAATGTATCTAAGGTGCCGTTTCTTAGACGTGTGGGCACGTCTCTTAAACCTTCATTTTTATAAAGCCCTTCTTTGCCCTCTCCTGGATAATGGAAATCTTTAGCAATCATACAGATGACTCATACGACATTTGCCACTGTGTTTCGGACGTTAGGAAGGCCTGAGAGAGATGTGTGATGCAATGGCTTTCAATTGCACTGAAAGCAGCCAAAGCAGCTTTGGAGACCAACCTTTGCCCTGCGCTCGGGAGTTAGAGCCCACTCCTGACCTATTCCGGCTATCCCCGTCCTCCTGCCTCAGATGCATGGCAAACGCCTGATGCTTTCAATTTCCCGCGCAACCCTTGAATAATCTCTTTTCTGGGAACAAAGACAGAACTGGCTATTGAAATGAGTCATTGGCGATGCTGGGGGTTATTGAGGAGTGCGCCCCAGCATCTGGCTATTCTACACTAATTTAAGAGAATTTGAAGGGCCAACCTCTCCTTGACTCTGAGCCTGTGAGGTTAGATGCCATTAAAGTCCTGATTCACTAGGGTGGACGATGCTAGGGTTAGAATATGTCCCCTCAAAATTCATGTTAGGAACTTGATCCACAAATTTGTATGTTAATGGTGGTTGGCGTGGCACTTTGGGCAAAGTAATTAAGTAAGATGATGTAATGAAAGTAGAGATCCTATGGTGGCAATAATGGCTTTTTTTTTTCTTTACAGTGTTGGAGTTTGAACCCAGATCCTTCACACTAAGATACATCTTAGCCTTTTTTTTGAGAGAAAGAGAGGTGATCTCATTAAGTTATTATGTTGCTCAGACTAGGCTCAAACTTACAGTCCCCACTACAGCCCCACAGAGTGCTAGAATTGTAGGTCTGCATCTCCATGCCCAGCTGCACTTATGACTTATAAGAAAAGGAAGAAGCAACCCACTTTTTAATCATGTGATACTCTATGATGCCATAACAAATAACATACTAGAAAGTATGCCCTTATCAATAGCTGCTACCATGATTTTGAAATTCCCATCTTTTAGCTATATACACATCTTTTCTATGAAATGTTTAGTCTTGGCTATTTTGTAATAGCTACAGAAAACAGACTAAGACACATGAATTGCTGGGATTGAGGAAGACAAAGTCCAGTAATCAACATTATAATTTAGTGAGGCTATAACAACGAATAGGGAAGGCACATCCAGGCATCATGCTAGATGAGGGTTAGTCAGCAGTGATCTATGTGAGATTGAAAGGGCAGCAGGATTCATGAAAAAGTTTGGTTAGATAGAAGTGATGCTTAACTATGGCCCAGACCTAATCTTAATTAAAGCATAATCTCTATTTAGCCACTGAAATCTGAAACAGTAGCTTAATCTTTCTGATCCTTAGTTTCCCTCTCTAAAGTAAACAAAACACTTGTTACAAAACTAGGGAAATTATATATATATATATATATATATATATATATAGAGAGAGAGAGAGAGAGAGAGAGAGAGAGAGAGAGAGAGAGAGAGAGAGAGAGATTGTAACTTTCTGGAATTTAGCAGGAATTCATTAGATATTCTCTTTCCCTCTAAGTATGTATAACAGAAGGTAGCAATCCATACCTGTGTCCTTTCTTGACTGAAACCTAACTACTCAGAAGCTGGTCATCAGCTGCTAAAATTAGTACAAGATGTGGAGAAAATTGAATGGTACACCTTTGCTTTGATTTCTCATGCCAAAAACGAAGGCTTGCATATATTTTGTTTGACCTTGAGAAGGCTATCTTAAAATCTTAGGAGTAGTGACCAGCAGTGAAGCACCTGCTCATTCCAGTCGACTAGTGAAGGAAATATTTTATTTTCTCACATAAGATATTTTTGGAATAATCAGTTGAAGGAAAAGATAGTGAAATTACCTGCCTATACTATGCAAACATTACATACAAACAAAGCAAAACATTAAATTGCAATTAAAAAACTAAATCTATATATTTTCCCATCTCATTTAAAGGAAAACACAGTGAATTTTCCAGATTGTTGCATAGAAATAATTACTACAGAAACACAGTGTAATATTAAGCCAATAATAGAAAAATGATTTTTCCCCTTTGGGTATGGAAGAAAACAGATTTTAGAAGCAATAATTTGAGTTGACTCTCATATATGCTAAGTATATATGGATAGGATTTGTGAAATTTTGTTTTCCTCATGAAAAGTTATTCAACAGCATCTCTGGTGTCATCTAGCAAGCCAGTAGCTGGAGTTGTTGCCAAGCAGTTGAAGGTTGTTAGGCCCACCAGACTCAGATAGAAATCTTGAATCTATAAAGTGCGGCTCTGCTAGCGTCGCTCATGCCACTGGTGAGTGTTGTTAGTTGGCACTGTCAATTACTAGTCTCCATTACTGTTGGCTTCTACTGTGTGGCACAGGTTTATTCCAGATGCTTCAGCTGACTCTAGATTGCTGGTTTCTGCCTTGAGCATTCTTCTGCTGCTGGACTCTGGAGCAATTCAAGAATAACAATTCCTAGTGTTTTTAGCTTTTCCTTTGGAAGCAACCACTCTGCCCACACTACTCCAAGTAAGATTTCTGACAACAGCTAGAACATGGAAGTCACCAAAATACCCATCAATAGACCAATGGACACACAAACTAGTATTTATGCACAATGGAATACTATGCATCTGTAATGTCCAACAGTGTGGAGGCTTTTTCAGGCAAATGGAAGAAACTTGAGAACATCATGCTTAGTGAAGTGAGTCAGAAGCAGAAGGTGAAACATCGAATGGTCTCTGATATGAGAGACCCAGATCACAAGTATCTCATGGAACTTAAAGTGAAAGACAAAGTGAACCGGGTGGGTAAGGTGGGGAGGGAGGGAGGGGTGGGTATGCGGAGGGACAAAAGGAGAGCTGGAAAGTCCTAGTCACCTAGACAAGATACGTATGTACACAAAATGCTCAACTTCATTATATACCTCAAATTTTGAGCTTATACATATCAGTGAAATGGGGGGCAGAGAAGAAAGAACACAGGCTTTTAGAAAAAAAAGGATTACTGAGTAGATTTATATGACCTCCAGAGCCCATGCTACTACCCAAGAAATGAGGAACAGGCAGGTTTACAGGACTACCAGAGTGAGGTTTTATTTAAACAGGACCTGTGCTGCAGCATGGGGGGGGGTGGGGGGTGGGGAAGTGGGTGGGTCGGTATACCACATGGAGCCCTCATAGACCAACCTGAGAAGTGAGAAGGGTACTGCTTATATAGCTACAGTAGCCCCATGATTCATCACAGTCAAGCCTGCTGATTGGTTCAAATGCAAGCCTATTTTCTGAGCCCACAGAGTGGTCCAAATTGGCTTACATTCAAGGTGGTCAGTTCCTTTCTGGAGTAGATACTGAGTATCCAGGACAGTGGCAACTGTCAAGGTGGCTGGAGGTTTATTTGACTGCTTGGTATTATGTTTAGTCAGAAAACGGCAGGCTCCAATCAGAGGAATTTTCAGAAAGGTATCTGTGTTAATCACAGATTACTGGGGTTAGGGGCGTTTCGTGTGGTTAATAACGGACCCAGATTGCTCCTTCTCTGATCTTGGCCACTTTAAGTTGGTTTCCCTTGGCTTCTTTAAGAGCAGGACTATCTGGAGCTAGGAACAGGGGAGGGGTGCCGTGATCTCCTGCCAAGTTGCACTGTGGAGCAGCCCAGGAGGTGGCCACTAGATGACCCTAGAAGGGGTGGGAAACACTAAAATGGATTGCCCTAATCTCTTACTTGGGAGGAGGGAAGGTTGATTGAAGGATGTCAGCAGGAGAGACATGACAGCTGTTACACAAACCACAGCCCTTCTGTTGACAGGGAAAAGGAATTACCTGAGACCTGGGCAGAGATAAAGTATTTCATCAGAGAAATATTTTCAAAAATAAAGGCATTAAGACAGAAATCAGCTATGTGTATGAGTGTGTGGTGAGTGTGTGTGTGTGTGTGTGTAGTAGAAGCAAGAACTTTTTAGAGAGTGAATGTCCTGGACAGTCAATGACAATGCTTCATGGCCATAAAAACAATGATATGGTTTAGATATAAAGCATCTTCTAAAAACAAAAGCCACATGTGTTTGGAAGGTGATTTTCTGGTGAGACACTCTATCCATCGGTGGATTCATCCTCTGATGACTTCCCGGCTGGATGTGCTAGCAGAGGAGCCTGATTAGAGGTGGGTCACTGGGTAGACCTGCAATGGTATATTCGTGTCTCAGCATCTCCGTGTTCTCTCTGCCTCCAGGTTGTCATGAGATGAAGGGCTTCCCTGTGCAAACCCTTCCACCTGGAGCCAGACAACCATGGACTGAAACCTGAAGTCCAAATAAACCCCTCCACTTTTAAGGTGTGAGGTATTTTAAGGTATTTTGTTCCAGTAATGGACTAGTGTGTAGGACAATGAGTAGGGATTTTTTAAAATCTTCCACACGCTCCTGCCCCAGTGTGCCATCACAGGTGCAAAGTAGCAGCCTACCTACTTACAGGGTAAAACGGTGGCCCACACAAATCTTTCTCTTTATAGATCGCTTATCTCAAATACTCATTAAAATTATAGAAATGAAACCCCGTGGTCGTGTCCTCTGCTACAATTTAAAGCTGAAAGCCAGTTCAGGCTGTTTCAGCTGGATATGTGACTAGAACATTGTTCCTTCTCCTTTGGTATTTCATTCAGCTTTACAGGCGGCCTTCTGATTTCACTCACATCTTAATTTCAGGCATTTGTGAGAAATTGCATTGGTTTCAAAATGGCAGGAAGAAAAGATCAAAACTTTTGGGGGCCTAAATTTAGAATGAAATGGGACTTTTGTTTAAATTCAATAGAAGCAGTTAACAAAGGAATATAGAGCGAAAGGATATTTCATTAAAGTTACCCATAATGCTACTGTGAATGGTTCATAGTTTGGGGCATTTAAATGAGTAATATTCACTCGGTGCCTAAGCTAATCTCTATTGTAAATGAAATGCTTAAGGAAATGGTGTTAATTGTTTAACTATATAAATTTTCTCCTTAGGTTCCATCTCATTTATGAAGATTTCCCCTCTGGTCAAGAGATATATGTCCCCTGTGGCATCTGTCTCCATTAATTCTCTGTTCCCTGAATTCTCTTTGACTTTTATACCATACATTTTATCTCTTATAAGCATGTAACATAACATCTTTATTTAATATGTTTCGTGTATTTCTTATATGTATAAATTATATTATAAGATTTAATGTCCTAAAGGTCAACAGTCACAGTCAAAGAGCACTAGAGTCAAAAGAACCTTAGAGACATTAAATTACTGTTTACGATAAACAGTTGTGAACAGCCGCCATGTGTTGTAGCAACTTCTGTGTGCCAAGTAGTATGCCACCCAATTTATTAACATTTTCTAATTTAATTCCATAAAATTCCACATAACCGTTATAGCAAATTAGAGAGGTACAGTGGAGTGGTCAAGAGATAGAGTTGGATATCAGAGAGAAGTGAATTCCAATTTTGGTTCTGTCTTTTATTGATATGATCTTAGACATGTGTATTATCTTAAAGCATTTTAATTTGTTAAGTAACCAGCTTTACAACACTTCATATTATTAAAATGACAAATGAAGTAATGTATATGAAAAAACACTCAAAATGAAAATAGTATTGTTTATTTTTATAGAGGTGATGAAACTGAGGCTCAGACAAATTAATTACTCCATTGGAAGATCACAAGTAAGTAGAACAGACAGCAAGGAGGCAAAGGATATGCATTCTAGACCTGATTTTATGAATATCCACATCCTGTATTTATTATCTCACCCCTAAAAATGTGTCACACCTAATTACTTACACAAGGTGAACTGGTACTAAATTAATTTAGGACAGAAGAATTAATGCCAGGAATTAGAAAGGGTCAGTCTACCCACCAAACAATCTAGACAGAATGGGCCTCAGTGTTCAATTTTATAACCTAGCAAGACCCAGATGCTCTGAGATTTTCAGGAAGTCATGGAAGATCCGTGATCCTCTGGCCTCCTCTGCTCCTGGTCCTTGCTCTGGCGTGCACTAGCTAGATCTTATACATATGGATGTGTAGGAGAAACTAAATTTCATCATTGGCTTTCATTAAGCAAAGTTTAAGGAACCGCTTAACCCTGTAGGTGGTGTGAAGATTATTTTAAATTGAAGGCTCTTTAATTTCAGATACTGAAAGGGCTTCTCCTAGAAGCCCTTTTGCCTTTTTTTCTAAAGCTCTTTTCTCATCCCACAGAAACCATCTCAGCTCTCTATCTTTTCCTTAACAGGTTGACATATCCACCCATCTCTCCCTGTGTAAGGAGTGTCTCCGTCTACAGATTTCTCCATGTATGATGACTTTTTCTTTGTTATTCTGTCCACTGTCAGTTAATTTGTAAACTCATCATTAATGACTTTATTTGATCATTGGACAACTGCTTCTTCTCACAGAAGTTTGATGTATCCTTATAGGTTTTGTGCAGGTTTCCTGAGATAAGAACTGAGAAGCCACAGGGAAATCTAACTCTAAACTACTCTATGATGAAATAAACCATTTTTTTAACTCCTTTATGCAGATTTTTCCAACCAAGACGTCAGACAGCCTAGCAGGCAAAATAAATTTTCTTTTAGTGTAGAACTTTGTTATAATGCTCCATTACCTTCTCTAAAGGTAACTATGGTTATAAGTAATGTTTTCTGTTAAATATTTGTACAGTTATCTGTGTTACTTTTGGCAGGATGCTGCTTCTTGTTCCACTGTGGTTATATTGTTCTCTGCATAACATGGCTTAGGGTATAATCTCATTAAGAAACCAAAATGTTAAATCTTCATTACATGGTTTAGTTGGTTTTGTGATGGATTCTGTTATGGAGGTAGGTTCATACTTAAGAATGTGTGGAGAGGTTTTTGAACGCTTATCTCTCGAGCAGAGGGTTTTCAGTAATTTCGATACTGTTATACTTTTACTTTTTAAAATATTAATAAATTGTTACTTTTTTCATTGCTGGGACACAATGCTAAACACCCAAAATTTAATGGAGGAAAGGGTATTTCTACCTCGCTGTTTCAGGAGGTCTCAGCCCATGCATGGACATCTGGCAAGGGCAGGAAGCATTTGACTAGAGAAGAGATGCTACTGCCTCACAAGAGGAAGGATTGACAATGGGAAGAGGTGAAGGCAAGAGTTTATCCTTCCAGGTCACACCCTCAGAAGCCCTTGGGCTCAGAGATTACTGTAATGTGAATCTGGTCAGCTTCTTCCCCTGAATTAATTTCATTGACTCAAAACCCATCCCACCAAATTAATAATAAATACTATTGACTCTCTGGCTCATAATGGAACCCTTTTGGTCTGAAAGTGTTAATATGGCTTGTAAACTGACCATAAGGGAGCAAGCTTGAGTTTGCAGTCTTGTTCACGCGGACATTAGTGATTCTAGGAAATGTTTAGAATTACAGATAAATGAGTTTCCTGCTAAGCAAGCCATCTGGGATTGCTCCCAGGAAGCTACTAAAAATCAGGAAAGTTTCTTGATGAAACATTCAAATTTCTAATACCAACTGTCAACCTCCCACCAGGTTATCTCCAGGGCATCCCAAATAATGCACACCACCCTCTGACAAGCTGCAGTGTTAAGAGAACAATCAATTTCCCTCTAAACAATTGCCTTTTTCTTGTCACATGGTTTCTAGCTTCTTCTTTCCACTGATATTTCCACAACAGGAAGTCATTTCTTACTGTGTTGGGAATTCCCACCCAAGAATCATTCAGTTGGTGCCTATTATTCCTGTTGCTCAGAGCTAAAATATTAGAAAAATAACTCAGTTAACATGATTTACATATTTGTTGATACCTAATTCTTTCAGGCCTACCAGCTACCATATTTTTTTCAAGAGGAATAGCATGTTTCTTCTTTTGACAAGAATACCAAGTCCCTGTGACTTTGTAGCAGAGCAATTCTATCTTCTTTCTCCATATTTTCTACACACTGATTTTGGAATCTTAGGTCATCTACCTTAGGATAAACATTTAAATTGCAATTACTAGGCCATTTTCCCATAACACACTGTGAATATTCATTGGGGAATTCCAGATGATTTCAAACAAAATATCCATTTCTAAATAATACAGGATAATTATTTCATTCTTTAATTTCTTCAGTTATGTAAATGAGGTATTATTCAATTCATGAACTCTTCATTGAAGAAATAATATTATATAGCATTGTCTTAGAACAAAACATTCTTAAACTCATGCTTCAGAACCAATTCTGAACATTCTTGGTAGTTGATTCTTCAACAAAGTGGCAAATCATTTTTATAGTAACACTAAGATGTTTTAGCTTATGAAATTGTTGATGCAGAGAGAAGTATGTGATCTAAATTTGACTGGATTTTAAGATATCCAGATATCTGGTAAAAACTTTCCTTGGTATATTGTGAGAGTGTTTCTAGAGCAGATGAGCATTTATATTGGTAGACTGAGTAGAGAAGACCCCTCACTAATGGGACAGACATCATCCAATCTGCTGAGTTTCCAGACAGAACAAAAGATGACAGAAAAATCTCTGTCTCTTCTAGAGCTAAGACATGCGCCTTTATTCCCCAGCGATCAGAACTCCAAGACCTTGGATTTTTGGATTCTAGAACTTACATTGCTTTCTTTCACCACCACATCTCTAAGCTTTAGCCTTGAACTGAGGATTACATTATAATCCCCCTTGGTTCTCATTCTTTTGAAATCAGAATGAATTGGACATATCACGAGATCTCTAATGATGTGAGCCAATTTTACTCAACAAATTCCCTCTTCTTTATCCAAGTCCTGAGTATTCTGTAGGGTCAGTTTCCCTGGAGAACTCCAATACACACTGAGAATTGCACAGCGTCTATTATAAAAATCATTTATACCAACAAGCGTTTTTGCAGAAAGAATTTCACGGGCTGTTTCAGAGAAAAATTGGATCACAGGGATATAGAATTTGAATTTTATAAAACTCTAAAGGGGTTAATTTTCTAAAACTCCTTCCAAGAATTCATAACATATGATTGGTAAGTAGAAAGTCCTATCAAAATCAAGACATAAGCAGTTACATTTATATGAGTTCTCAAATAACTAATGTGTTAGAGAATGTCTTCATGGGTTTTTATAAATGACTGACAAGGCCACAAAATTGCAGATAGCAGATACTTCATGCCGATGGGGAAGATGCCACAGAATTTTAATAAGTCATCAAATCTCAACCATTGATTTCTAAGAAATAAGTCTAATGATCAGAAGAGATATGCAGAAGTTAGAATACCAATGCCTACCTGAACTGATTCTATACATCCTTAGGTACATTTCCTTTTCCTTATTTGCATGCATGTGTGTATTGATATGTGCATGTGTGTATGTGCATGGAGATATTGTACCTGCACTGGATTAGACATTAACTAGTCAGAGAGAAGAAAGGTACATAGTCAAAGAGAAAGCATCAGTATACCTTTACTGTTAAATTCGAAGTAATATAATATCTTAAGGAGATGGAAGTATAAAAAGGTAGACTGGTACTTACTTATTAAACATTTAGATCAAGATTTCCAAAATGAGATTTTGTGATAAAATTAAGCCTCACAGAATATTATCTGAACAACTATTTTCACAACTCTCTTATCAGATCTAAATGGATAGAAAGAAGTCGGTTTGTTATAGTAACCACAATGTGGTTATGATATATGTGTACTTATATATATATGTGTGTGTGTGCGCTATATATTTACATACTCACTATATAATTATATATTAAATATTATATGTGAGTTTGATGTACTTATATAAATATTACACAGAATATTTAGAAAATGAAGATAGGATTAGAAATATTAGACCACTTACTACGTGCAATATTTTCGAATAATTTGGAAATCTATTTCATGCTAGTCTTATCTATTAACCCATTTTGTAAAGACAGAAACTAGTTCTCCTTAAATATGGTAACTGGCCTCCAAACAGAGCCCCACAGTGAACCATGGCTGCTGTCGTTCTGGACTGGCTCTACGACTAACTTGAGAAAAATAGAAGGAGGCAAAAGTGAAGTTATTTGTATTGGGAGACTTGACTGAAGGAATTCTTAAGCTACTTTTGGTCTTGATGTCTTGAGAATGCTCTGTCATGAAGCCTGAGTCTCCACGTTAAAAGATTGCCTGCCCAAGGACCGCTCTGCTTAGAGGAAATCTGATTTAGTTAAGTAGGCAGACTGTCAGGTAGAGCAATAACAATGCTGTCTTAAAAGGAAGCAAAACGTTTCTTCTATTCTCTTATGTTCTGTGGCTGGACTTGAGAATTAAGCTGATATAAGAGAAATACCAGGATAAAAGCATATACTATTTAGGCGGCAGCGCATTTCTGTAATCCTAGTACTCAGGAGGCTGAGGAAGGAGGATTACCTTGGGTTCAAGACCAGTCTGGGCTACATAGTGAGCTGAAAACCACTCTGGACTACAGAATAAGAGACCCTGAAGCAGCTATTAAATCTTTGGACCAAAATATGATATACCTATGACAAAAATAAATTTATGGAGAAATGATAAGACAAAAAATGATAGCTATTTAATCTTCTAGGAGTAGTAAATTATGGAAAAGTGTCTAGAAAATATATGGGAGAAATCAGTAGAGAGAACAGTTATTTTAATAAGTTAACTTGGGTAGATAAATCTCAGCACCAATCAAGCACGCCATACCAGCACCCTACCTTTTGTCTGCCTTGATTTTTGAGGGGAGAACTATATTTGACTATGGATAAAGCATATAGTATTATCTAATGATTTGTGTAGAAGTATTAAATTTTCCATTTTAAAATTTTTTATCTTAATACTAAAAATATCAGCAGCAAAAAAGAAAGAAAAACGAGGAAAAAGAAAAAAGAAAGAAAGAGAGAAAAAACAACAGGCCACATGTTAGACACACCTACTTATTACCAGGTACAATGAGGGCACTTTCTTATGGGAAATTTTATGACTTGAATTAAAAAACAGAGAGGAAAATTCCTTCTTACATATAATGTTTCTGAAATGTCAACACACAAAAATAATAGCTATGTCAAAGTGACATGTTTTGAAACAATATGTTTGTTTTCATCCCATTCCCAGCCAACCAATATGCACCATGTATACCATGTGTAAATTGTAGGTACAGCTGTCTCAGACCTTGCAACCCAAGGGTTCATCAGCCAGTATCCTCAAGGGACAACCATGTGACTCCATGTGAAGGAGAGTCACTCAACAGATGCATGTCTAAACTCCTGACCTATAAAATCATGAGCCATAATAAAATAGTTGTTGTTGTAAGCCTCTATTGTGTATTTCACTCTGTGGCCAGAATTATCTATTGCAAGGACGTTGCTTTAACTCCATAGTTTCATAGTAGCCAAGCCAGAAGAAATTGAAGATTCCCAGCATTCAGTTCATGAGTCAATGTTGGTGTGCTGAAGCTGTATTTATGGTGAGAGTTGAGGGTTACCTAGTCCTATTCTGTTCAAAATTCAAAAATTTCCCATGAAACCTTCTTATTTTATTAAAGACATCAAGAATGACCTTAATCTTATCTATTGTGTTATACCTCGCCTTGAATGGTTTCACAACTTTTCCCTTGGGAATAAATAAAGAAGAAAAAGGCTAGTAGGATTTGGCTTTAAGGTAAACTTGCTAAATAATAATAAGAAATGTTCAGTTATTTTGAACTTCAGGAAACAACATATCTTTTCCTAGTAAATACATGAACCATTCAGTATTTGGAATGTAATTGTTTGAATCTGATATGTGCCCCAAGGAGGCAATTGTTTGAAGGCTTGGTCCTGAGGTAATGGTACTGGTAAAATCTTAAGAAGGTGAAGCCTAATGGGGCTCCTTCCTTGAAGAAGACATTAGAAACTCAGCATTTCTACCTCCCCCCTGCTTTGCTGTTGCATGATGGATGAGCGAAACATGCCTCCTCTGACATATGCTTCTGAAAAGATGCACTCTTTTGCTACAGGCCCAAAACAGTAAGGATGAATGATTATGAGCGGAAACCTCCGAAACTGTGAGCCAAATAAAACTTTTATGTTTCAAGTTGGTTTATTTTAGGTATTTGTTACAGTGACAGAAAGCAGACTAACAATAAATATACTAAAATCTTCTTATGCATTTACTTGAATTCCTAAATTAACTGAGGGTCTTACATTAAAGAATGTCAGCAACTATTGGTTGGATGTCAGTTTATGGGAAGAAGAGTCTTAAATTCTAAGGGAAAAGAAGACATTTCTTACACCACACGAATACATAGGATCAGCCTTTCCCAGTCCATTGTTTTTTCTAATAGTCCACACTCCTAACACACAAGAAGACGTGGTAATTCCTGTGGCTTGAAACCACCAAAGTCTCTGCTTTCCAGGTAGCATCTATTTCACATGTTAGGAAAATAACTTATGTTCTTGAACATAATTTATGAAATGCCATATTTTTAGCACTTGGAACACAGCCTCGTGTTGGAGATGTAAAAAAAGAACTCTCAAAGCCTCAGTACAGGACCCTTGAAGAGACGTAATAATTTTCAAACTAAGTTAGTCAGAATGTTCGGTAAATTAAGTAAGCGATTTGACAACTTAGTAGAAATAAACAATAGCAGGAAGAGTTGACCCATTACGTAAGATGACAACAGAACATGAAGACAAAATGAGTCACTTGCCGAGTTTTAGTATAAGAAAATCAACAATTATTTATAAAGGGTACTAAAATAAAGTACATATCTACTTGAGGTCAATTTCTTGTATACGTCAAACAAAATGAATTTCAATGAATTGAATAGAAAGGAAAATATGACAAACCAGCTATTTTTTTATTAAGCCAAACATTAAAGAGATATTAAAATGTAAAACAATATCACTACTGTTACTATTTTATGGAGAATATCACTTCTTAATTTTTAGACTACTATGAATAAATCTATACAATATATACTACAAAAAAAAGATTTCCAAAAGTCATTGATAATAACCCCCCATCACACTCGGCCCATGCAAGCAAGACTATCGAAGTGAAGTACGAACATCAGATACATTATAGTGACTTCAATTTACTGAGAGATCCCACAATTCGGCATGCAGATTGCCCTCAGTTTACATGGGATTGCAACTCTATAAGGCAATCTTAAACTGAAATAGGTTTTAAAAATACTATAACTCAAAATGCATTTTGCTGGGCATGGCAGCCCACACCTGCAGTCCCATTACCCCAGAAGGGGCAGGGAGGAGGATCACAACTTTGAATCTAATGTGGGAAATGTAGCAACTTCTCAAAACTTGCCTCAAAAAAAAAAAAATTGAGCAAGTGGCTCTCTGCCACTGCCCATCATTAAAAGAAGATCATACTGCATATTGCTCACCCAGGAGAAGATCCGAATTCAAAAACTGAAGCATGCTCTCTCATATATGCCTACTGCTTTTGAACTCCTAAAAGTTTTTTAAAAATCCGGGCTTCAAACCATGTTAGCCTGGGCACTTTCTATACTCTGTTTAAGAAGGAAAGATAGCATACAGCTATTTTGGACACACAGTTCAAATTTTTAATTTTAAATCCCCCACCAACAAAATGAAAAAATGTAAAAATGGTGGGAGGCTGATGAAAAAAAAATCTTTTGTATGAAAAATTCCCAAGTGAATATCTTGAAGATGCTTTATAAAATCAGGTGCTAGTATTTTAATTTGCAGGCTCTATGATTATTTCGAGAGAGAGAGAGAGAGAGAGAGAGAGAGAGAGAACAATTTTCTTTTTACTCTTCCAAGTTGTCAGCTGCAGATCCTATAACAGAGGACAGATTAACAAGAGAAAATCAAACAGGTTTATTTCTGTCTTACTTTATCTTTACTAGGACAGAATACTTGACATCTGCAACTTTAAGAAGGAAAGATTTATTTTAGCTCACAGTTTTAAAAGGTCACAGGCCACTAACAAGCAGGAAGCTGGAAAATGGCAGAACACGTAGTAGGGCCAGAGCTGGAGGGAGAAGAGAGCTCAGGCAGGCAGGAAAGGCAGAACCAGCACACAACCCCCCAGGTCAAGCAGCCAGGCTCCACCCCGCAACAGTGTGCCTTATCCATAGGTATACGAGCCTTTGGAGAGATGCTCCAGATCCAAACCATAACAGTTCCCATGTATTTTGGACATGTTGCATACAAGAGTACTCAGAAATAAATCATACAAAATGGTAGCTTAGAATTCCAGCTTATATTGCACCTTCAACAGAAAACATCACACTTTTAGACAAGTGGCAAGACCAAAAAGCAACACCCGAGTTATTAAAGAAAGCAAATTGCAGGGAGACAGATCTCTGAAAAAACAATAGTGCATAAAAGCTAGTTGGTAGTGTTTGTTGTGAGGGTTCCCCTGGCACAGTCTCTAGAGTTGTACACTGGTGTCTTCTCTGGTAGAGAGACGTGGGGACACCTTGGCAAATTTATGTCCTGCTCTTTACCAAATAGGAGAAAGGCAAATTGCTTTTCTTGTGTTCACTTCTCAGTTGTCCTTAAGCCAAATATCTTTGTATCAAACTGGCATGTTTTGGACTGGCCTATGCAGCCACCCTTCGGTGTTTATTTAAATTATATTAAGAAATTTCTGCGATTTGGTCTCTTACTGTTTTTCTGGCAAGTGTTTTCAAGCAACTCATTAAACTATCTGAAGAAAGGAGGTAAATAAGAAAAGGAAAAAGGGAAGAAAAAGGCTCTGGATGACGCGGAGAGCATTATCCACAGCCCTAACCTATCCACCAGGGGGCCGCCTTCACGGTGTTGGCTATGTGCCAGCCGCTTCAGCAGGAAAAGTACTGGGGAAAGATGGCAATATGGAAATCTTGTGGCAAGAAATATCCTTAAGCCTTCTTACATGTTACTCCAGTGCTCAGCCCTGCAGCGTGAAGAGGGGATGGAAAGAGCGCGTTGTCGCTGGTTGTTATTCAGGTGGGGAGTTTGCGGCACGGTAACCTCAGCCTCTGGTGATAATGAAGAAAGTGAATGATTGTGTGCTCTCCAGGAGGCGCCTACCATGGCGCAGTGGCTCCGAACTGAGGAATCTGTAAGGAAAAACGATGCAAAGCTGTTCTGCCTTTTGTGATTCATGACAGGACAGCCTATTCCTAACACATATGCTCTACAGAAGTGGGTTTTTTCCTGGTAATTTACATTTGTTCTGTAGTTTTATTTTTTTAACAATTTTTGTAGTAAAAAATTCACATGACAAAAAATTTAAGGTTTCTTTGATATATACATGAATTCCAAATTTTATCATACATTAGAACCATGAAGTCTGAGGAATTAGTGAGCATCCATGCCCACCCTTTTCTCAGAGTTTCACCCCTTTCCTACCTGACCACTGCCTCTCTTTCTACCCTGTCATTTATGTGAGGGCCTTTTTATGTTACTATTTTTGTGCAGTTCATAAGAAGGACACCCATCTATAGTCAGTCTTTTGTGCTTGGTCCATTTCACTGAGCACTATTGCCTCTACGTGGCTCCATTTTCATTCAGATGCTTCGTATCTTTCTTTATCTTTCTTCTCTTTCAAGTCTTTCTTTTATAGCTGCATAGTATTCCATTATGTATAGGCACCACGTCTTCTTTAACCATTCCTGTATGGATGGGAAGGTAGGTTGCTTCCAGGATTTGTCTATTATGAGCTGAACAGGTACAAGCATGGATATGCATGTGTCTTTTTGATATGTTGACTTTATTTCTTTTGGGAACATGCACAGTAGAGTGGTAGCTGGATCAAATGAAATGTCTATTCTCAGGTTTTTAAGGATCCTCTAGACTGCTTTCCATAATAGTGGTACCAGCTCACATTCCCACCAGTAGTAGAGTAGAATTCCTTTTTTTTTTTTTTTTTTTTTTTGGCACCCACACCAACAATTGTTGTTTTTTGAGTTCTTGATGTAGGCCATTCTCATTGAATGGTGATGTGAAACCTCAGCATTGTTTTTATTTGCATTTCTCTGGTGGAAAAAAGATGATTAAGAACACTTTTTCCTGTGCTTATTGGTCATTTAGACTTCTTTAGTGAAGTTTCTTCTCGTTTCATCTGCCCAATTCTTGATGAGCAAAGAAGTTTTTGATCAAGTGTTAGAAGTCTTTGTCTTGACACCTAACCAACCACTCCATCAAGTTTATTTAGCCACTGGTTACCTCATCGCTAGTCTGAGGATTGTTAGGGTAAGCTGACTTTCACTACAGTAACTTGATATCATGATATTGTACAGTAGTGATTTGAAAAGTGTATTCTGCGGATAAGCAGCACCAGAATCTAGCACACACACATGCACATATGCACACACATGTGTGGACTGAATAGAAACTCCTGGAATGGCTCCCAATATGTGTGTATATATATATATATATATATATATATATATATATATATATACATATATATGAATTATAGGTATAATATATACATATGAATCATATGTATGATTTCATGTAGGTGTATATATTTACAAATACATATACATTTTTAAAGTTTTCATTACAGCAGAATGCAAAATACAAGAGAAGTCACATCACTTTCTAGATAACTGTGGGAAGTGCTAAGTAGGGCTGTTCTTGTCAAGAAGGGCTCTTAATCTTATACTCAATCACTTAGAGATTTCACAGACTACTGAGTCACTTATCTCTGCCCTTCAACATATTTTTTCTGCCCCCGTCAAAGTTACTCAATAAAAATAGAGTCCGCCCAGTTAAACTTGAACTTGTGATAAATAACTCACAACATATTGTTAGTGTATACCAGGCAATGTTTGGGATACACTTACACTTAAAATTTTTTCTTTGCTTATTGAAAATCAGATTTAGCTAGGTGATCTTCATTTTACTTAGAAGCTCTACCCCAGCAACAATGAGGAGAAAACTCTGAACTTTAAGTCAACTCATCACACATTTACTTTCCCTAGGGAGGTACAAACTGAGGGATATTTCTACCATATTCTTTGTTGATAATTTTTTTTAAAAATATACAAATAAGTGGCTTGTGGGTGAAGTGTACCATACCCATCTTTTCCTTCCACGTAGGTGGCCAACTTACTTTGTGTCTTGCCCTGAGAACAAGACTGGGCTACAAATAGGGATACTCATCTATACATGTTACCACATGTTGGGTTGTGTGGCAACATATGTGCGCATGCTTATGGCTTAAGACAGAGAAAAATGCACTTAAAGGCACTGAGGCCAGTTGCTGGAATGCTCAGCCTTCTCAACCATAAAGTGGAGAATTACTTCATGGCTTTTCAAGCCTTAAATAAAAATTAAAAAATAAATTTTTAAAAAAGTACTTGTTAAACCATGAAGTAAGAGTCAACATGATATAGCAGAAAGTACATGGGCAATGGAAGCAAGTAGATTGTAGAATGGATCTCAGTACAGAGCAGTACAAACTGAGCATCTAAATTTCCAAGGGAATGTACTCATCTGTAAGTAGGGAGTATAAAACTCCTGTACTTTGGATCTAGAGTGTCCCCGAAAGACTCATTAATAATTGCTTAGTTCCTACCGCGGGACTATTGGAGAGCGATGGATATTTTTTTAAAAGGCAAAGCCTAGTGAAAGGTCTTCCGGCTATTGAGGGCATGTCCTTAAAGAGGATGGTGGGACCACAGTCTTCCACTGTTTGTGTGTGTGAGTGTGTGTGTGTGTGTGGGGGGGGGGGTGATGAGATGAAAGGGTTTGTTCTGCAATGCACACTCCATCATCATGTGCTGCCTTGTCACAGGCTCAAAAGCAATGGAATCAACTGATCGTGGACTACAACCTCCAAAACTGTGACCCAAAATAAATTGTTCCTCTTTGTTATGGTTTGGAAATGAATGTCCCCCAAAAGTCTCATGTATTTAGATGTAGTGGGATAACTACAGAGCCACGTGTTATTGAGAGATAAGGCTTGACTGGAACAGGTGGATGCTTGGCACTCAAACGAGAGGGATGGTGTCAAGTTGTTGAGATCTTGAGGTCAGGGTTGCCCTGGGCAGAGCTTTTAGGTGTGTGTTGTTGACTTGTGGGCCAGAAAACGAGGGAAAGGTACCCACCTTGGGTGTAGAGGGCCCAACTGGCAACTTGAACTGATAAAAGAATGGAAGGGGAAACACTGTTATAGCTTCTTTCTGGGAAAGTTCTGGCCATGTCCAAGTCTCCAAGCATCAGTTTGCTCCTCACTTACTTGGCTTCTGTCTACAACGGGGTGAGCAGCTTTCCAACGTCTGCCATGTGTTTCCACCGTGCCAGCTGTCCATGAACAGACTGTGTGAGACCTACTGAAACTGTGAGCCAAATAAATCTTTCCTCCCTTAAATTGTGATGCTGGGTATTCTGTCCCAGCAATAAATAAATAAGAGACAGAAAGCTGACACAAATACTACCTCCAATACTAAAATTAAAATCAACAAAATAATGTATGAGAATTTGTAGGAGCTAAGAAGGACTCTGGGGATTATGTGTGCCTATTTTTTCTATGAGCTCAAATTTTAAAACTTTGGGTGGTACAAAGTTCAATATCTTTTCTCCTTTCAAATTACTGAGTGTCCATAGCCTAATTTTAATCAGATAAGAAATAAATTTTATTCTTTTAGAAATAATTAAAATAAACATAGATTTCTTTTTTTTTTTCTTTTTAATTCATCACCTAGATTTTGGTCCCCGATGTCCTTATCAATGATTCAAGGAGCTACTCAGAATGTATTGAAGCAGAGTGTCCAGTTTAAATAATTTAAAAACTGCTTAAATTACTCTCTCATGCTCAGGATGCAAAGCAATCCACATTCTCAGCTCAAAAGACATTGAGGCTGAAAGTATTTGATTTGAATAAAATTAACCAGGAAATACTCAATCTAAATTAATTTGTAAAGCATAATTCATATTGAGTAATATGTATTATTAATTTCTGTTTGCAACTGGATTCGGTATGTAAATATACACATGATTTGTAGCCTATCTGGATGGACCGGACAGAGTAGCAACATGGTTTCCAGACAAATTTATTGGTAGACGTGTGTTGGCAATGATGACCTTTACTACCAAATTAACTACACAAGGCAATCGAGTTGCCAGATCACACATAACATGATTGCTTGTTATTGGGTTTATCCTTTTGTGCTCAGTCATCCTAAGCAAAAGGAATCCTTGAAAGAGATTTGTGGTATATATGAGAAGTCTATATATTTTGTAGTGAAATCTATAGCAAAATGTAGTCGTGAAGAAAACCACATCTGATATGATTATTTTTGTTTCTACTTTGGGTCCCAATCTTGTGACTATTTCACCATTTTCTGTATGTGTATGCATGTGTGGTGCTGAGGAATAAACACAGGGCCTTCACTCTTAGCTACATCTCCAGCCTTTTTCTCCCCCATTTTTTATTAGTATGTATGTGTGATACACAATGATTACATATTGCAAGAACTTTACATATCCTTCCCTGGCCCTTCTGCACCCTTCCACACCTTTCTTATCACCCCGCTCCCAACATTTCATTGATTTGACTCATTTATTTATACTCTGAGTGTCTCATTTGAAAAAACAGTATGGTATTTAATCTTCTGAATCTGATGCACTTCACTAAGCATAAGTTGTTTATTTGAGACAGAGTTCTGCTGAGTAGCCCAGGCTGGTCTTGAACTTGTGATTCTTCTGCCTTAGTCTCCCAAAATGCTAGGATTATAGACCTGTGTTTCTAGACCAGAATTTGACCACTTTTTTTTTTCTTGAATGAATTGACTCTCAGTCAACTGGAGGGAAATAATTGAAAATGTAAACATGCTCAATGTTTAACATTCAGATATGAAAAACTAAAAAGCAGGCAGTCACTGTACTGGAGATACTATAGCGATAGCCACAGCGGTGGTCTGCCACCTGCCTGTGTCTTCAAAGGCCTTTTCTCTGTGTGAATCTCTGTCCTAACCACATCTTATAGGGACGCCAGTCCTAATGAATTTAAATTCACCCACGTGGCCTCATTTTATCTTAATTAACCCTCCAAGGCTCTATCTTTAAATATAGTCTTATTCTGAGCACTGCAAGTTTAGACTTCAACATATTACTTTTGGAAAGTACAGTTCAGCCTGCAGTGGGCCTAACTCATCCTTTTCCTCTTCCTTCCTTGGATTCTGATGAAGAAGCAGTGTCCAGCTGTGCCCTCCTTTTCCTGCCCCACCCCCCAGGGACTGATTGTGTCAGGCCTTTTTCCTCCAAGGCCCACCTGACTTACATGTCATCTTCCTTGGGCCAAACTCTCAACTAACCTTGTATTAGTTACCACGTGCTGCTACAAAAAGATTTAGTGACTCAAATCAACACAGACATTGTCTTGCAGTTCTGGAAGTCAGAAGTCTGAAATGTGTCTCATGGGGCTAAAAGTCAAACTGTAGAAGGGCTATTTCCATTGGAAGCTTGGGGGACAATATAGTCCTTTAACTTGTCCAGCATATACAGTCTGCCCATGTTTGTTGCATCACCTTCTTCCATCTTCAAAGTGAACAGTATCAGGCCTAGAGCTTCATACATGGCTTCTCTCTGATTCTTATCTCTGATTCCCTTTTCCATTTGTGAGAACACTGTGTGTGTGTGTGTGTGTGTGTGTGTGTGTGTGTGTGTGTGTTGCTGAGAGTAGAACCCAGGACCTTTGTTCTACACTGTCAGCCCACTTTTTTGAGACAGGCTCTCCCTAAGTCACTAAATTGTCCAAGCTGGGCTCAAACTTGCAATCCTCCTGTCTCAGCCTTTCCAGAGTTCTGGGTTTACAAAACAGATTAGAAATTTTGTTTCTTATGGTTACCATGACAAATTACCACAAACTGGGCATCTTTAAACAGCAGAAATGAATTGTATTGCTGGTCTGATGGCTATAAGTCCATAATCAAGGCATTAGCAGGGTCATTTTCTCTTTGAGCGCTGTAGGAAAGAAGCATCCACACCTTCTAGCGGTTATGGTAATACTTGATTTACTCTGTTTTGTAGACGCGTCCCTCCAACTTCTGCCTCTATCATCATAAAACATTCTCTTTTGTGTCTCTATGTCCACCAATCATATTTGATTAAAATGCACTCTTGTCTAGTATGAACTGTAATCACTCTAATATGATATCTACAAAGCCTTATTTTCAAATAAAATCACAATCACAGACTCTGAGTGAATATAAATTTGGGGGGAGGCATACTATTTGAACTAGGATAGCAACTTGAAACTTATCTACAACCTTAATTTTCATGTATTCTGTTGATTTTATAGAATATTAGGTATTTGTAAAGTTTTAGGATTGGGACATGGGTATATATCTTAGGAGATGGGGACAGAAGGGCACTATTTTAACAACTTTTAACATAATGAATAAAACAATGATATCTATATCTCTAAGACAACTGTTCATTCTGACACGCTTCTAAAGACAGTTCTCTCCTTACTCACTACTCCTCCCATTGACCTCTGACCTCATGCGAAGTTCTACAAGAAGAGGTACAACCGTAATCAGCCCTATGCAAAATCATGCAAAATTATTTTCTGTAAGTAGACCAATCATACTGCCCTTCAGTGTACAAAAGTCATCCCCAAGCCATGATTTCTTAGTGACTTTCTTCAGATCATCAAGCTGGCTTTCCTCTTCTACCCTAGAGCTCCCTTCATTTAAAGCCTCCATTTGCTCACAGCAGAAGCTTTACTTTAGTCAGTTTTCTATGCACAGAATCTCTTACTAATTCTATTTAAACTCTACAATGCAACCATGCAAAATTCATACATTTCAACTTTTTCTTCCTGGAACATTACCTAAACAAGTTGTAGACCAACTGACGTAACTATTTATAGGTGCACATTCAAAGAAGCTATAAGATAATTGCCTCTAATTTCTGACACTCCTCCAATTGCATCTTGCAATCTGAATGCACATGTAACTCCTTTGATCATTAAAGTAGTATGGAGGTAATTTATCTGACTTACAGGGCTAAGTCACAACTACCCATGCCTGGCTGTGATGGAATGCCCCTTCTCAAGAGATCCCTTCTCACAATAGTACCTTTAGATTCTGGGTTTCATGTGTTGAGAAGCTCATCACATCGAGAGGCAGCAGCCAGTCCCAGAGCCCCAGCTAAATCCATCTTCAGTTATCCCCGCTCATGGACCAGACAAGAGAGTGAAAAAAATAGTAGAATCTAAAAATGCCCCAATCATTCTAGTCTCCAGTCACTTGGATCTTCCCAAATAGTTATAGGAAAAAAAAAAAAAAACCTCTCCATCTATTTTACTTGGAAAATGAATAAATGAATACATGAATTTCATGGTCCCACCTTGCATAGTCCTACTAGCTTCTATAGAAATGTATTTCCTGTTTTTCATGGATATATTGAAAATTTATTTTCCTGGTGTGAAAGTCAAGCTAAACGTGTATTCATTGTATTTGTGATTCAATATATATGAACCTCCAGAGCTGGCAAGCTAATCTACAGATGCATAAATCCCGTTAGTGCAGAGTAAGGGGTTTGTGGTTGTCTGAGAAGCTGCACAAAGTGAAAAGGGCTGGAAACAGTATCCATAGGGATAGGGATGTAGGTACCATGAATGCATATTTTAAATGGGCCCAACTTTCTTCTTAAGAATACAAAGTCTTACTGTAAATAAATCGTATTTGTTTTAAATACAAAAACAATATCACAGCCTGAAGTTCAGAAACTACATGATTAATTTACAAAGAATTGAGAATTTGCATTGTTACTTTGTTATCACTGTGCTTCTTGGTTTCTTGGTGGAAACTGATTTATTATTTAGATAATTAAGAGCTAGTAAAAGCAAATGCTATTCCTTCCAAAAATATAAAGTTATATGGCTTTGTTTTTATAATTGTAAATGTAATTTCTATTCATTGTGTAAGTTTAAAGCACAATATAGCAATTATTCCATAGTTACAGATTTTAGAGCCAACACACATCTACATCCTGACAATCTAGAAAGTTGCAAATGTGGACAGGAGGGAAGCAACAGTACGGCCTTGTAACTGTGCACATCAAGGGGAGTATGTTCAAAGATGAACACCCCTGTCACACATCACTCCAGCTCCCTGCAAACGTTCACAACCAGGAAACAGAGTTCACTCCATTCCATCGTGATTTCTACTTCAAGGGCATTGGTGATCATTATACCATTTGGCATCTGATTCAATGAGCCTTAGCTGAATTTCTCATTTACTGAACAATTCAAGGTTGACAGGTTTTAGTGTCGTCGATTCCTCTTCTATACAAGAAAGATGGAAACATCAAGCCATAATCTTAAGCATCTGGGGGATGCGGGTAAAGATGGAAATAACCTCATTGTGTCTGGATGACTTCTCAGATGTTTCACATTATTTTACCACATCAGCTAGTTAATTCAACCCTACTCTGCCTCAGCCAGGTTAATGTTGCATTGATTTTGATTCATGTGTCTTAATGGGCTTTTATGCAGATCATTTGGTTAAGAAATAAAATAATAATTAGAAAGACCAGACAGAAGCAATTGATTTTGTAAGATTTTGTAATGGTCACCTTACTGAAACCAGTAGGAGCATTCTGCTTTTAATGCCTGTTTAGTTACTAAATACATATTCTGATATGATAAATGCTGTGTCAACAATGTTAATGTAAAGTGGGTCCAAATGAAAATTGCTGCTGCTGTGGGAACATTGATGATGGAAATAACAATTGCTAATATAATAAGATGTCACCCATGGTTCACAGTTTAATAAAACAAATCTCTTCATTTAAAATTGCATAAAGACAGAACCCATTTAGATTTATTTTCAGAACACAAATAAACATGGGATGGGAACTAACACAAAGGTTTTGAGAACTCTGAAACTTTCTTTTTAAAGAAATGTAATTAATTGTTCAGTTGCTTTTGAGGAGTTTTAACAAACACGTCCAACAAAATGCGAGAAAAAAAGAAGTCTGGGAATGACAAAGTTGTTCTAGAGTTCAGAATAAAGCACTTTTATAAAGTGTGGTTAAAGTCTATAAATTCCCTTCAAAATGCACTGGGTTCAACACTTACCTGGTAGTTTCTGTAAAGGCTAATTACTTGGACAGAGATGCTCAGGTTTCCTGCTTGTAAACTGTGCTAAGGATACCCGCCACATAGGATTGTTGTTGGAACATATGAATGGACACAATTAATTCATAACGTCTTTACAGAGCCCCACTATGTACTTGGTGCTATTTTCGATATGGAAAGCATGCTGGTGAGCAATACAAGCAACTTATGCATTGCATAGAGAGTGAGTCACTGAGGAATGCAGTTGTTTGTGAATAATATGGCCCACCTCAAATAGTGGCTACACCACACGGCTGGCTTAAGGTTATCCTTACTAGGGCTTGTAAACTGTCTTGTGCTGTGTGGGGATGAACGTGGCAGAGATGGAAATAGTCCATGCATAGGGAGTAATTTTGAGGAAGAGTCTATGAAATCCATTAATATATTAGAATCTGCGAATAAAGGAAGGTTTGAAAGTAACTTCCAAGTATCGGTCTTTCTTATCAATCATTCAGATGAAGACAAAAAAGGAAGAGGAGGAGGAGGAGGAGGAGTCGACCTTATTTTCAACCAGTGGATCCTGTGCCACTTTAGAGTTTGAGGATGATTTATCACTTAAACCCATTATGTCACTTGAAATAATTTTGTAGGCAGACACGGCTGGTTTCAGATTTGGATAGCAAGTACACAATATATCTCCAGTGTCACTATTGTTACCTTTGTACCAGGTTTTACAAATGCTTAATCTCTAAAAATCTTCTACTGTAATTTTATATCATTCTAAAAAAATGAGCATAACATTAATTACTTCATTATAATGGCGAATAAAGTGAGGCTCAGAAAAGTGAGTTCACTTACTCAAACTTGTGCATCAAGTTAGCAACATAAGGATTCTATTCCAGGTCTTTTCAATGTTAGTATTGCCTTTTCTCAAAAAAATTTTCAAATTTTTAACACCTTCTTCAGATTCAAGTTTACCTGAGAGGAAGGTTGTTACCTACTTAAAAAGGAGAGATCAAGACATTGAAAGAATGACATACCCATCATGTGGTTGGGTGTGTAGCAGGCACAGGGAAAGGTGACAGCATGGACTCTGAGGAACCTTGAACCTGGCACAGGGAGAGACAGAAAGAAGCTTCTGAGAACCTGGGACAACAGAACAAGAGACAAGCTACAGCCACATCTGTGCGGAGAACCAGAGACGGAACAACCGCTTGTTTCTGCACCTCAGGTCAGCCCCCTTTCAGATGTGAAGTCAACCAAGGTCGTGGTGTGAAGTACCTGACCTGGACAAATTTTTACAATACTCTTACTATTCCTGTGTTTAAGAACTTTGTCCAGCTCTGACATTCAGATTTGCCCAGGTCTTGGATGCACAGGAAAGAAAACACCGTCTTCCTTCATACTTCTGCTAGGGAGCTCTGCTTAGCAGGCTCTTTTCCTAAGCCATTCACACGCAAAACGCCCCTCCCTTACGGCTCAGATTAAACTTCCTATTAGCTTAAGAAGGAGCAGATATATGAGATCTTTCAACCTATTACAGACAGTCAGGAAGAACAGCTGATCTACATGCTACTTGTATTAAAAATACATGTGCAATTGCAGCGTAGGCGCCAATGTTACCTTGGTGATTTCCTTCCCTCTCCGCTGAGCTGCAATTGTGCAAGGCTGTGAGCACTGGCATCATACACAGGAAGAAACCGTCTAGACAGCAAAGCCATTACAGGGCAGGGAAAGGCACTGGGCCTCCAATAGGTCCCGTGATGGCGGGATTCAAATGATGTGTGTGGGAAGATTATACTTCCGCACTTTAAACTGAGGTAAGTGAGCCGGTGCACGTCATAATTACCAAAAGGAAGGCCGAATGAGCTAGCTCATCTGAGGAAGGTGGGAACAGTGGCCTCCTTCTTGCCTTCCTGCTCAATTTCCAACGCTGCACAGGATCCTACAGACTGACCATTTTTCTCCTCTGCTAAAATAATGGTTTCTTACAAGTACCAGAAGGTACGGCTGATTTCGAGTGAAACTGACTCAGACTGATGAGGGAAAATGAAAAGTAAATGCAATTTCATTTCCGATCTCTGAAAGCTATTTACAAATGAGATGAACAGACACTCCAGAAATCATGAAAAATACAGTGCGTGATGTCCCCAAGTAGCGGATTAAGGCGGAAGAGTCACTTACTAACATCACCTGAGTGCTCAGCAGCTGTCCGTGAGGCATCCCAGAGGGACGGAAGTGCAGCGGAGCCGACGGGGTCTCGAGTCCGGAAGAGAAGGGACCGCTGCCTCTGATGTCGTGCCTGGTCCCAGATCTGTGGCTGCTGATGCAAGCTTTGATACGGAGTCTCTGCCCTGGGCCTTGAAGTTGCGAGCTTGGTAACAATCTTGTGTGACCCAGAATTGGGTAGGTGTGTTTTCTTTTGAAATCTTCTGTGAATACTCTGACTACTACACTTGGTCATTTTTCTGTTGCCGTAAGAGAGTACCTATGAGTGGGTAGTTTGTAAGCAGCAGGGATTTATTTCTTGATGTTGTGGAGATCAGGATGTCTGATAGCTGCGGCCAACACGTGACATTGGCCTTCTGCTGAGTCATAACCCAGCGGGAGGCTTCAGATGGTGACTGGTGACACAGCCTGTGTAGAAGGCAGGATGAAGTCAGGCCCAACTTACGTTTTCAGCAGATGCCCACTGCAGTGACATATGATCACTGTTATTGAAATAACAGTGAAGGTTCAGCTACAACTCCAGTCTATTTTTATTTATTTATTTATTTATATTTCACCTTGAGAAAGAGTCTTGCTAGGTAACTAACTCGCTCAGGTTGGCCTTGAACTTGGGATCCTCCTGCCTCGTCCTCTCAAAGTGCTGGGATTGCAGGCATGGGCCACAATGTCTGGCTACCTAATCACTTATTACAGGTTTCACCTCTTAATACTCTGATCATGGTGACAAAACTTCTCTACAAACCTTGGAGGAAACAGTAAGATGTAAGAAAACCTTTCTGTGCCTGTCTTCCCTGTGATCACTTGAAAGTTTCGATTTTAAAAGATTCCCTCATCTACCCAGTAAGGCAAACCAACAGTCTTTCTTCTACTGTAACTTATTACCATATTTTATTAAACTCCAGATGTGCATTCTTCAGCTTAAAAGCCTAAGATTGAGATGGATCTTATAATTAAAATCGTACAATCCATATGACTTTTCTTTCTCTAAGGGAGAAAATTTAATACAAACAATCTTGGCTGGTAAGGAACTTTGCCTCTCGCCCCTAACGCCACAAGGAGTGGGCGCTGGTGGAAGTGAGAAGGGTGAAGGTGCCCCATGCTGAGCCCTGAAGACGCTGGGGCTCAGTGCACCAGACGGATGGAGGCCACAGTGACAGGCAGAGCCCGAGGGTTCCATAACATGATCCACGTGGGCTCCGCGGCTCTGTGACCACATGGAAACTGTCTCAGAAAAAGGGAGCTAAGCTTGAATTTGTTTTTATGTTTTCATATTACTGTTTTTTTTATTTCAATCTGTGACAATTTAAAGCATTTTTCAAGCACACCCAGCCAATCTGTAGGGCAGAGCTTTGATGTAAATGATTGATTTACAGGCCAGCAAATAAGGGAAGAAAACCTACCCTATTGGTGAGTGGCCTAAACAATAGACTGGCATCTCTCACTGAAAAGAAAAGAAGATGGAAGACTATGACGGCTTCTTCTGGGAGAGCTCTGTCATCGTGTGCAGACACTGATGTGTTTTGGTCCTTGCATCACTGATCTCCATCGCAGATTTCCTTGAGTCTTTGGGTCCTCACCATCGGCTTTGTACACTGATCTGAGGCATAGAGTTTTACTGGTGATCCTGCTGCAGTCTCGGTCTGGTGTCTCACTGAAGGCCATTGTGGAATCTCTCTTCAGACTTGTAAACTTTCTTAATAAATCCCTTTTATACATATATGTAATGTATATTAATTCGGTTTCTTGAAAAACCCTAACAATACCGTCATACTTGTACACCACCCCCCTGAAAAAGAGTGGTTACATTTTTAACATGCCTTTCAAGTACATGACACTTGAAGTCCTAGGCCGCCATCCACACAGCATCCTCTCCATCATCCAAATTTCTCTGGAAGTGTTTTTATCTTTTCTCTCAAGGCTCTGCAAAACGATGAATGCTGCTTGAAGAAACAAATTTAAGCAAAAGTGTTGATGGATACAACTCTCTCCCCTTCTTTGGGAAGCCTGTACTTAATTCAAAATAATCAACTTTGAATTAAGGAATTTTCCTCGGCACTAGGAAGGATGCTTTGGGCAAGAAGCCCTTTAAGTACCCATCAAACGTAGCATTCAAGCTGTGCCTGAATCTAAAGAGTGTGGACATCAAGAAATGTAAGAGGTTGTATATTTTACCACAAACACCTGCTTAATTTCAAAGAGTGAAGCGTTGTCAGGTAGCAGTCCTTACATTAATGCAGTGAAGTATATAATGGTCACAAACATTTTTTTAAAAGTTTCATTCATCCAGGAGTTATCACCATCATTGTTATTATCATCCCCACTATTATTTTAGGAACCACGACGTCTCCCCTGACACTTTCATCATAGCTTTGGGGTTTCCGACTAAAGAAGAAGAAGAAAAGTAACCCTTTTTTTCACTTGCAATTTGCTTACCAATTAGTTTTTAATGAACACTTTATATTTCTTTCATAATGACTCAGGCCGAGGGTATTTACTCAATCTAATTTCTCCATGGTTTAATGGGAGTATTTGACTAGTTCTTGTAGCAGATTCATCAAGACAAACATTTGTTCTGCTGTCACTTGGGAGACAGTCTGCCAGCCACAGGGAGAAATTAAAAATATGGAAGGCATGGTCACTGCTCTCCAAGGCCATGATATCTAGCTTGAGGGAATCGTTTATATGAGCCAGGCAGGAGCTAAATAACTAATTCAACACAGCAGCACTCACGATGCCACACCACTAAGAAAGAGATTGGAAATTCTGGGCTGAGTGTGTTTCAGAGGCAAATGGTTCACCTTTCAAGTCCTTGGATATGTTGAATCAAAATGACGGTGCTTTGAATATGTTTTTTATTTGCCTTCCCTTGTCCCCCTTGGAGAAATTTTCTCTTTCCATTTCCTGTGCTCCTGAGAAGTGTCAACTCTGAGTCCTTACTGGACTGGCCTCTGATTCAGGTTGGGTCGACTCTTCTCTCTACTGACAGAACTGCGCCCAGGTAGGCACGGCACTGGACTTGGGGCAAAGTCCTTCCCTGGATTTCCAGATTCATACACATGTGGAAGGGGCATCTCTTCTGAAATGGTGAAACAGGCAAAATGTGAATATATGCTTGTTAAAAGATGCTCCTTTCTCATGGAAAATGGAGCCAAAATCCAGAAGGACTCCAAAAGGAGAGGGATTCTCTTGACATCTTTGGAGCACTAAATGTGAGTCCTCCTTCTAGGGTTACAGGCCCATAAATCCTCTTCATGCTTCTTCTTCAAGGACAGTCTTATCTCCTTTTGGGGGCATAATTGTCACTTGTTACTCTGTGTGGCGAGGATCAGAATAGTCACTAATGATTCATTCATTTTATACAGTCTTTTTATCTCTCTGTGTTCCATTTATATTTGTGATTTTCTTACAACTTATTTAAATTCACTCATCTTCTTTCTGCAGTGTCTAATCTGCTCTTAATCCTATTTAGATGTAATATTTTCCACATCTAGAACTTTTTTTCTGAGACGGGGTCTCACTCTGTTGCCCAGGCTGGTCCTAAACTCACTATGGAGTCCAGGCTGGCCTTGGACTCAGGGCAATCCTCTTGCCTCAGTATCCCAAGTGCTGGGATTACAGGAGTGTGCCACCATGCCCAGCTCATGCGTTGCTGGGGAACTGAACTCTGGTACTTAGTGCTTGACTAAGCAATTGCTAGGCAAGCGCTTTAACCACTGAGCCATTCCTCCAGCTCCTAGAACTTTGACTTAATGAGCAAAGGCAATCTTCCTGCCTCAGTCTCCCATGTAGCTAGGACAACAGGTGTAGCTTAAGTTATATTTTGGTCTTCTAAAGCTATCATCCATTTTTCCTTGCTGCATGTTCATATTTTGATCTAGACCTTGACTATATAAAATATACTTCGATTAGCTGTTTTAAGATCCCTGTGTACTAATAACATCGTTTCTACCATTTCTTGATAGATCTGTTTTTATTGAGCTATTTCTTTCAGTTAGAGGTCATATTTTCTTGTTTTGTGGCTCCTGTGGCAAATTTTTATTGAATGCTAAGTGTTGTGGATTTTGTGTTATGCTTTGGCACACAGGTAATTTACTTGAGGTCGAGTGTGATTTCTTCAATGTTTCCTTTCAAGCTTTGTTAGGGTAGGTCTGGAGCAAGCTTTTGTTTAGAGCTAATTTAGCCCAGTTACTTAACAATTCCTCCCTGAACATCCACCTGATGCTCCTCTACAAGTAGGAATCCTGTGCGGATTCCGGAAGTGATCCTCTCATCTTCTCTCCCAGGGCCATAAACTTCCACCTTTCTCTATACAGATTACTACTCACCCAAGGCTTCCAAAGCCCCTTTCTCTCCCCCTCCCCCTCCCCTCTTTCTCTCCCTTCCCCCAACTCTCTACGTCTCTTTCTCCCTGTGTGTGTATGCAGCTGTCTCCTCTCCACCATTATCCCACACTGAACATTCTAACTGCCACAAGTCTGACGTCTGTTTGCCCCACTCAGTACGGCCCCCGGGCTTTGTTTTGGTCCCTTTTCTTGCTCTGTGCATCACAGCTGCCTTCTAAGCTGGAGCAATTATATAGCTCACTTTATTGACTTCCGTTCTCTTGGGATCCCAGTCTTGTGCTACCGGTGTGTTCAATGTTGGAAAGTTATTTCCTATATTTTGTTTGGGTTTCTAGCTTGCTGTGGAGGGAAGGAAAATCCCAGTTTAATTAATCCCACATGGTTAGAAACACACGTCACAACTCTTAACTTTTCAACTACTCCTTATCAAAGCTTTTTTCTGAGGCCATCATGGACACTTTTTACCAAGAAATAAGATCTTGCCCAAATATTAATAAAGTTGTTCTGACATCTCTCAATTCTTCATCACTACATATAACCCTCTGACTTTATACTTGAACTAATCTCAAACACCAAAAGCGGGGAGACAAACGGAGATCGTATAAAATTCATAGGGCTGGGGAACTAGCTCAGAAATTAAAGTGCTTACTTAGCAAGCACAAGGCCCAAGTTTGATTCCCCAGCACCGCATAAGCCAGGTGTGCTGGTACATGCCTATAACTCCAGCTCTCAGGAACCTGAGGCAGGTGGATTTCTGTGTGTTTGAAGTCAGCCTGGACTACAGAGTGAGACCCTGTGCAGTGAATAAATAAATAACAAATAAATAAAGAATTCATAGTCTGTGGTGAAGATCAAATGAGATAAATTGTATAAGCACTAGTATATAATGATTATTCTACATACAGCAACTGTTAGTACTAGTTAGTACTAGTACTAGTACTTACAGTACTAGTACTGTAAGCCCTAGTATATAATGATTATTCTACATACGGCAACTGTTAGTACTAGTGAGTAAATCACAGGAAAGGAAGCATTGTTTTACATTGTTTACTTGAGAGGAAGTTGGCTTAATTACTTATTATTGCTGGGATGTAATACCCCACATCCATAATTTTAGGGAACAAAGATTTATTTTAGCTCACAGTTTCACAAAGTCTCACACATTTTACTCATGGGCACCCAACAAACACATAGCAGAAGTCTAGTCAAAGAAAAGCTCTTCAGGGCGAGGCCGGTAGAAAGTTAAGTGAGGGAGGAGCCAATCGATGCCTGGAGACCAAGGGGCACAAGTCAACTGCACCCACTTGAGCACTCTGCCCTAGGTGCTTCTTAATCTCAACAAATCGCCATAATCCCTCAGGGTCAAACCAGTCTCAGCTCGCTTCCCAACAGCACACAGCTCCATGGGAATGTCATCACATCCAAATACATAAGGCTTTGGGGAGATATTCCAGATTCAAATCATACTAGAAGTCAATATGAACAATTTCATTTTTTTTCTAAAAATAAACACAAATGCTAACCCAGAAACACATTTTTGGGAGGTATTCATTCAGTGCCAATGTTCTGTTCAAAGTTTTAGTAGCTATCAAAGTTTCTAAGCAGGTCAAAGGTTCTTTGCAATATCATGCTATTCAAACTTTTTGTTTTGTCTATCAGATTCTGAAATAACAATGAAAACTGCACACACGCTGCATAATTAGTATTGAAAAGTGGTGTCAAGCAAGGCAGCCAGTTGTTGTCATCTGAGTCCCGTGACTGCGTCATCCCAGAATGAGAGCATGGGAGGAAGGAAAGCCTAAACCACTGCTGAACTTGAAAGACAAGACACATACATTACATTTGTCTTGATTCCTGGAAACAAAAGAAGAATTTGGTGATTGTTTTCCACTAAAAATTGACATGCATTAATTATATATATAGAACATCTCGCTTGATATTTTTATTTTCAAGATGTCATGGCTTACATTTAAAACAACATTCCCTTCAAACAGTACATTAATAGGTCACAATTACTCTTCTAAAATGATAGATTTAAATATTTCGGTATTTTGAATCTTTTACAGAACAACTATTTCCTAAGTATCTTTAAGTCCAGGTATTGTGCCAAGTTTTTTGCACGTGTTTTTTTCTTTCTATGTTTATTGTCATTTTATAGATGAAGAAACTGAAGCCAGCAGAAGCATAATGTCTCATCAGAACACAAACCATGAAAGGATATTTCTCAATAAACAGGATTAAGCGATTATTCTCAAGATCCCCTTTCCTTTGAGTTTTTTTTTTAATCTATGAAAATAGTAATAATCCAATGTGGGTCTCAAAAGATCACAAAAGCATTGGCCACAGTGGTATGTGAGTGACTTATCACCTCTAAGAGGTAGTGAAATAATGCTGCCAATGCACCACCAAGCTTCTGATCCCAGTAGGACAGCCCCAGGGGTAACACGTTTTTCCAGAAGCCTTCTGCAATTTTGCCAAATGACTCAGGAATTATATATATATATATATATATATATATATATATATATATATATATATATATATTAAAAGATGCAATAGAAACATTTTATTTTTTGCCGTGTTCCTATTTGCTCACTAGTTCTCTATAGAGGTTCAAACAAAGAATTTACTACAGGGTGTGTATATTCGTGCAAATAACACTGGTTCTCCGCAAATCTACACCCTTTTGTTCTTCCAGCTGCTGGAAATTTTTTTTTTACTCTTGTAGTTGTTTTTCTTTAAGAATTTTGATGCAAATTTATGGCTGGTCGATTTTCTGTTTTCTTCCCAGGCTCTTAAGTTCTGTCTGAGGGAAAGAGACCTGTTCCCTGTTGCTTCCTGCAGGTGGAGGCTCTTCCGCTGATAGAGACATAACAGCTGTGTTGTGGTATTCTTACTGGAGAGATGTTGCGTAATTTTTGCTGGAATGAGAAGACACAATTTCATGACCAGTGCACAGAGACTATGAAAAGAAGAAGTACTCAGCAGGAGCAAATTTGTGGCCACACCATAGAAGGTATAATAAATTTCTTTCTGTATTTGTCTTGGTTTATTTTATATGATTATAAGAAAATACCAGACACTGAGAAATTTATAAAAATAGATGTATTCCTCGTGGCCCTGGAGGCTAGGTATTCCAAGATCATGATGTAAGTAGCTTCTATCTCTGGTCTCTTCATTGAAGATGGTGCTTTAAAGATAACAGAAGATGAACTTGGCAGCATATTTGAACATAGCCAGGACAACATATCTTTACCATATCTTTACATTATAGATAAGCAGAGGAGTGAAAAAGGGTCTATGCTGGTTTCTTCAGTCCTTAATAAGGCACCAACCTATCCATGAAGATAGATTTGTCATGATTTAGTCAATTCTGAAAGGCCTCGCCTCTTTGTACCACAATAACAGAGATTAAGTTTCAACATACATTTTGGAGGAGACATATTCAAATCACAGCATTAGTGAAGGAGGGTAATACACGTTACTACAAAATAAAGAGACCTCTTCCCTCAGTCTTTATCGATTCTGCCTCTTTCTGTGCCATGCCCAGTGGTGTTGCTGATGGCCTCACTGATGTTGTCGGGCAGATAATTGCCAGACAGTCTTCTGATTGTGTTAAGATGCGGAGCCTTGAGTACATTAAGGAAGCCCTTTGTCTTTCTTTTTTTTATATACATAGAAAACAAGTGCTTTTCCGAGATAACCACAGAATTCCCAAAGAGATTTTTTTTCAAATAGTCTGGTCATTCCTCCTCCATCTCTGTCGCTGGGCCAGCCCATTTTCCTGACCTCTGAACACAGGAGTGCTTCCAGGTTTGCTATCTGGTTGGTTCTGTATCTATACTCATTGCATTGTTAACCTGGTCCATACTCAGGGCTCAGAATCGCATTTATACAATGTTTCCTCCACATTGTCAACATGAGCTTTTTTCTTGAAAAGTTAGACTTAACGTGTCCAGTTGCTTAGTCTCCATCTGCTGATAGGTGTTTAAGCAGCCAAGCCCTAACCTGCACATGTTAAGACCTCATGTCTACTCTAACTCTAGCTCCTCCTGCAGTCTTCCCCACTTCAGTCAGGGTGACATGTTAATTCCAGGTGCTCAGGTCAAAAGGACTCAAGAGTGACACTATCTCCCTCTTCCACCCGACAGATTATAAGCTGTCAGACAATTGTGACAGCTCAGTCTTCAAAATGCACCTATAGCCTGAGAATTCTCACCAGATCCACTGCTGGTACCTTGGGCAAGCCACCTCATCTCTTGCCTACATCACCACACAGCCTCCTGGATTCATCCTTGTCTAGCACTCAGTGTCTAAAACATAGTAGCAGCCGTACTTGTATTTAAACGTCAGGGAAATTATTCTAATTCTGTGCTGAAAATCTTCCAGTGGCTTATGCTTTCCTACAGAGCAAATTCCAGAGCTCTTTTCCCAGGTTGCAGAACATTACATGATCTTTTTCCCTCTCCCCAAAGTCGTGATTCTGAGCTAATCTTTCGCAACGTGCCCCCTTTCATATTAGTGCACTCCACCGGCCTGGCCTTCTTACAATTCCTGTTTCCGGGATTTTGCAACTTATTCATCTCTCTCTGTTACGAGTGCTCTGTCCTGGGTACCATCCATCATGCCTCCAAATCCTGGCGCCAAGATTTCACTCAAAACAGCTCTCATGTGAATAAATAGAGACCAATCAAATGAGAACAAGAAATGACTACTTGTCCAAAACTTCATATACAAAAACAGCCACTATCATTGGCCTTTTAGCAGAGACTCAAAGGCAGGCAGATAGGAAGGAAAAAGTAACAGTGGTAAAACAGGAAGGCCCCGGTGGGTCATGATTAGAGGCTGCTGAGTGAAGGAGCGGTGGTCAGTCGAAACAGAAGGCAGGCATCCCATTGATTATGTGAAACATATGTGGCGTTCTGTGGTTGTTCCTGAATTAGAAGCAGGATCACAAATTGGGGAGGCTTTGTATTTATTAATAAAGTCTCATCCGTTTAGACTGATTACTGCAGCTATTATTATTATTTTGGCTTCCTGGGTTGCTACCAGAGCAAGCAAGATAAATTCCTCTAATTCTTACAGAAAGCAGGCTAAATTACTAGGTTGTTTGTTACAGAGAAGGAGATGGCTTCCCAGGGCTGTTGCTGTATATCATGGGTTAGAGCTCCATGTGCACATATGTTCTGACCATGTCCATCAGCATATGTAGTCTGTCACGCTTCAGGGAAGACTACTCTTGTAGGGTCAGCTGAAATGACACCTCTTTCCACTACTTTGTTTTCTTTTTGATACTTGCCACTATCCATCCCATATTTTGCTTAGTTATTTGGTATGTATCTCTCACTAAAATGTAAACTACTTGAGAAAGGAGTTTTGACTCTTTTGGGAAAAATTAATACATTCCAATTTGTAAAAATCTCAATTTATAGAAAGTCCATATCTGTTTGATCAGTCACAGAAGTCTATGGGTACTATTGAATAAAATATGTATGAAGACCCTATTATTGGGACAAGAGGAATGGTTCAACAGTTGGAGTGCTTGCCTAGCAAGCCCTATGTCAAGTGCTAAGTACCCGACTTTGATTCCCCAGCACCACATAAGGGGGGGGAGAGATGGCACATGCGTGTAATCCCTGCACTTGGAAGGCTGGGGCAGCAGAATTATCACGAGTCCAAGGCCAGCCTTGGCTCCAAAGTGACTTCAGGACAAGGCAAGGCTATAGAGCGAGACCCTGTCCCAAAAAAGAGCCTGCTATACTAAGGAAGAGTAACACTGGTAACTCTGACAAGGAGAAACCTACTAGTCAGCACCTCAGGCAGGTTATAGTAATTAGCGTCAACAGAGGTCAGTCATGTGGGTGTTCTGTAGTCCTTAGTGTGACACAATGTGGTCTTCATTTCATGTGCGTGGTCCTCTTCCCTTGAATCTGTGAATATGATATATATGAGATGATAAAAAATTGGACAAATTCAAATTGTAGGACATTCAGCAAACTACATTACCAGTGTTCCTTAAAGGCACTAAGGTAATTAACAGCAAGGAAAGACAGAGAAATTACCATAATTTAGTGGAAGTAAGTCTTGAATTTGACTTCGGGCAGGGAAAAAAAAAAGGGGGTTTTTTTCCCATGGAAAACTGATGAAATCTAAATAAAATTTTGACTTTGGTAATACCATTATGCTGGTATTAATTTCTCAGTGTTAATCATTGTTCTGGGGTTAAGATGTAAACACCAGGAGATGTCAGGTACATGGAGATTTGCACAAATCTAAAATTATTTCAGGGCCTGGGGAAATGGCTCAGCGGTTAAGGCTATAGAGTGAAACCCTAAATAAATAAATAAATAAATAAATAAATAAATAAATATAAATAAAATCATTTCAATGTGAAAAGTTTTAAAACTTAAAAATGCTTTCAGAAGAAAAAAATACAGCTACATGGCATCTGTGCAGCCATTCCAGTTGCACTTGTCAGAAACCTACAAAGTGCCGAGCACTATTGGAAGGGCTGGGGACATGATAACAAATGACAGTTCACCTGTACATTTAGGAGCTTGCACAGGGTTCGGAGAGAGATAAGTACTCTGTGTTAAATCTGCTAAGATTGGTGTCTGAGCAACAGAAAGTATAGGGAAAAAATAAAATTCAACTGATCGGAAAGGAGTCAGTGTCAGAGGGTCCTTTTTAGAGAACATGATTCTTGGGTTGGTTTGTAAAAACTGGGTATTTACCCAAGTGGGGGTGGGGGGAGCTCCTTTGGAGAAGAGAGGTTGGTCTGGCTTGGAGGACAGTCCGGAAGTAGGCAAGACACTCTCACGCAGGAACTTCCTCAGAGTGGGCACAATGCATCACTCTCCTAGCAATCATCCTTCACCCAGGTGCACTGCTTTCCCAAGAGGCATTTTGTCTGTTTGTTGCACTACTTTAAAATTGATCCTTCACTCTGTATTGATTCAAGGGAACAAACCAATATACTTGAATTTCACCATTAAAGAGAGACATGTCTTTTAAAGAATTCCAGTTACTTTGAAAATTTTCAAAGTAATCCATTCATATTTTAAAACTAGATCACAACTTAAAACATTATTGCATTTAGATGATATCTAATTTTATTAAACAGAATTGCTAAAAGAGATGTTTAGGAAGCTTTCCAATGTCCAAAAAAGGATGAGAGAAGTACTCTATCTTCCTGAGTAGCATTTTAGCATTGGTGGAGTTTTAATGAATTCCCTGCTTGGGAACTCTGGAGCTAGTGAGATCTGGTATAGAGTACATTATACATTTTTTTAAAAATTGTTTTTTCTGTATGTCAGAACGTTTTGACTTCTTTAAAAATGTTTCTGGCTGAAAAGAGACTGTCCCTTCTGGAGCTAGCCAATGCTTAAAAGTACCAAGGAACTCAGATGGAGCAGATCTTTAGTATATTCCGGAACTAAGTTGCAGCCACACCCTCTTTATCTAACCCATACACTCCAGGAAACATTTCTCTCCTTAATTATCCCAGAGCCAGGTAATAGGCAACTAGAAACCATTCAGATAAAACAAAGTCCACCGGAACTTGTCGATGCAACCAAATCAGACACCTTCTTTCTTCCTTACTTTGCCTTTCCTGCAGATGCCCCAGGAAAGACCGTGGCCTGAATCTGTCTCTTATCCTCTCCTGTTTCCCACGCAGCCCTGACTGGCAGGCTGTGCTTTGTCTTTCTAGGGCATCTCTGAGTATTAAAAAACCTTGCAGTCACTCCAGCTTCTCCATGTCGCCATTCCATCACCTTTATGAATTAAGACCGAGCCAAAACCCACAAAGATCATTTACAGATCTCAAGGGATGAACACAGCGTTCTCACACGTTTTTCGTTTAGTTCTGCTCCTTCTCCTCAGTTGCTGTGGAAGGTCAGTAGAGTCGTGTTGGTGAGAAACCAGGGAATAATAAAGTTAATATAAAAATAGATTTTATTCATTTGTCTCTATTCTTAGTATGCTACCCTTGTTTATCAATAATTAGTTATGTATGAACTTTTAAATACACATAATGATGATACAATATTACTAAGATATTAACTTGAGTAATTTGATGTAAGATTTAAGCATTTTTGCCCACAAAATATCAATTTCATACTTAAACTAATATATTTATGGTTAATGAGACAGTAATGGTCTCACTTATAATGATGAATTTTATTACATTTTTCCAACAGAACAAAGACAATCTCATTTCCAATGAGCTTATTTTTAAAGATAGAAATCTGAATACATCAGTTTCTTCTGTGCCTCAGTAACCTAACTGAAAAGAAAGATACAAAGAAAGAGTGCCACAGATACCGTTGCTTGTCTCAGTTTATGTTACAGCCATCGTGATGAGCTTTCTCACCTTTCATTTTTATTTGCTATGTGTCTCGTTAATATAAAAGGGCTTCAGTACATGTGTAACTTGTATTTATGACAAAGGGTGCTAAAATGTATATTTCCGTAGATGGAAAAGAAGATAAGCTTTCTAAGGTTTTTTTTTTTAAAGGAGATGAACCCATAACATACCCTGCCAACAGAAAAAGAGGCAAAGTTGGCATTGTTTCTAACCAAACCAGCAAGCTGAACCAATTCAGGGAGAACTGTGTGAGCCAGCCAAAGACTGGGTTCTCACTTGGAGGCCTAGCTAGCTAATGTATTTGTGCTGTGTGTGGCCCTAAAGAGTGTTTTCCAGGCAGCTGGAGGAATAGCACAACAGTTGGTGTGCTTTGCTTAGCAAGTGAAAGGCCCTCATTTTGATTTCTCAGCACCACCTAAGCCAAAAATAGTGCTGCACACCTGTACTCCCCAGGACTCAGGAGGCTGAGGCAGGAGGCTGTGAGTTTGAGGCCAGCCTAAGCTACATAGTACACTCAGCACCAGCCTAGACTACAGAGAGAGACCTTGTTTCAAAAAAAGGAAAGAAAAAAAGAAAAGAAAAGAAAAAGAAAAAGAAAAAGAAAAAATAGTTTCTTTGTCCAGTGCTCAGAAAACTGGATTAGGTTATTGAATGTGTAGTACCATAGAATTCTGTTCTTACATCGGAACAAATTCTATAATTGTATTTCAAAAGCCTATACATCTGTTTATCTTCTCCACTAAAGTATCAAGAAACATCTTCATTCATCATCAAGTCCCTGACATAATGCCTCACACGAAGTAGAGCTCAATATATTTTTGTTGAAGAGAAAAATAAATGAATAACACTTTTTCATGAAAAACACTGAACAGGTGGCCTGGTAAAACGTTTCTTCATGCGGGAAAGGATTCAGAGTGCCCAACTGACAAGTGGGATTTACTAAACTTATCTTTCACTCTAACAACAGCATATTTCGCAATCAGGAGGGCTTGGATCACATCTTACCAAAATTATTGTCATCATTTGAAAAATATTTCTTTGAGGTGCTCTCTTCTTAAAACTCTGTCCAATTTGCTAATGAAAGCAAAAATGTTTGGGGGAAAACAGAAAGTGGATAGACAATGTAACAACCAAACATCATTCTTTTTCTTCTTCTTTTATAATTGTTTTTGAATAAATGCAATTTTCCCAACATTTTTTGCCAAAGCACTCTTAAACATTGCTTACATGCTTTTTGTAACTATTTGCTTTTTACTTTTGAAATCATCTTAAAATAAAGAAGGATTGCTTCTGAGAGTTATGCAGTCTCGAGGGCAGCTAGAAATTCATTTATCACTTTAATTTTGAAAGATAAACAAGGGTGTAGAGCAAAGCCTCTCTATTATATTGGCACAGTTATGCATTAGCTGGGGCTTTGGTCTTACTTGAAGATTCCATGTTAATAGAAACATTGATCTTATTTCCAATATTGCATTCTAACATTATCTTAAATGCAAATTGCTCTTTAGATTTTGTATGTGTCTCTAAATATGGAGAAGTATATTTATACTGTAGTGATACCTAAATCCCACTGCCTACTGGATACTTTTCTGACAACTCTCCTGCTTGGACAAGTAGGCATAGGCTGATTTTCTGAACTCAAACACCAAGTGCAAAGTCAATAAAAGATCTCAAGTGTTGTAATTGTTTATATATCTAAACAACCAGACTGTGGAACACGTGAAATTTTCTTTAGCTCCTATAGAATTTATTAAAATTTGCCTAGATGGATCATCTCACAAGAATATGAATTGGAACTTTACAGCTGGAAGTGAATCCAATTGTATTAAAATGATTTAAATAGTTTTGACACATCTTCCTTTTCTCCCAAAGAGAATTCAAGAGAATTAAATCTGCTTCTCTTTTGGATTTGATTCAATCTAATCTCTCTTGATTGAATTTGAGAGATTTCAGTTCAACTCCTTCCACTTGCTATTACAGTTCTGTAATTATAGTCAATTTTACTCATATTTCACTTGTTCTTTTAATAAGCTTTATTTAATTTTTATTTTAACCACTTTTTAAAGGCAACTAATACAAATAAACCAAATACACCAAGCCTGCTGTCAAGTGCGAAACAAAGTGCAGAAGATACACACAGAAACTATAGCACAGCCAACCAGATAATTAGACATTTCCTCACAGAGTGTTCCAGGTGGTTGGAGGACAAGTGGAGAAATCCTGCTGCCTGTAGTTGGCAAAGGGCGATAGCCAAGAAAATCTTCCAAGAAAAGATGAAGGTGGACATGGACCTTAAGGATAAGTAGGATTTTCCATGGGGAAAAGGTGGGAAAGGAAATCTCGACCAAAAATAAAATAAAATAAAACGCAGTCAGGAGGATTTTGAGAATAGGGAATAGGGAAGACATATGTAATGGAGAAACTGGAAATGACCCTGACAGGTAATCACAGACAAAGGCATGAAGGGTCATATTCCTACTGGAGAGTTTTGAATTTGACCCAAGCATCATTGTGACACACTTGTTTCACATCCTACCATGATCCCTTTAAAACAAATGTAGAGAAATATTTTGCAAAGAAAAAATTTAGGCAACTTCATATGATTAGGTATGACTCAAAATGGTTTCTGGTCAAAAAAGCTTTGAAAAATGATGGAGTATGCATACTGAAGCTAATTTTAGGATTTTTACAAAATCTTTAACTTGTTTATTATCTTTGTATTTCTTGAAAAAAGAGAGTGTGCAACTTTCTGCACACTTTTTTATTATGAAAACTTTTTCTCCCTTCGCATAATATCTCACGGAATTAGTGTTTTCAAAGCACTCTTTGGAACATGCAATGCTCAGTTACGTTGTAGCCAATGAGGACATCATTTATGAAAATATTGTTCTGGTTATGTCAGGAAATTAACTGTAGCGGCACAGAGGTAAGCCATGTGTACCTCCTGGACTGGCCTGGGCTTGGTCTAGTGGGTCACTTGGACACCTGTAATCGTAATCTCCTAGAGTCTCAGAATTTATTCTGATGGAAGTCTGTCAGAAGGGACACATCTAATAGGAAAATCAATGTCCCTTTTACTCCTTGTTAACATAGAAAATTCGAGTTTCTAGTGAATTAATGACCAACTGGATCAAGAATCATCAGCTCCCCTCGTTACCCATGTTTCCCCTGGAGGAGAGCCGGTATGTGAAGATTTATTAACACTGGGTAATCACCAAACAAGCTATGTTTGTCTTTGTATTATATTTCTTTGCTGATATTTGAATAGGGATTCATGTGACATTTAGTATATTGATGATGTCCTAACTAAACTAGTGGAGTAGCACTGTAGCACTGTCAAGACTTGATTTTGAAGAAGCTGGAAAGGTACCCAGCATTTCCTGCCTTATTCTCCATACTGGAAAAAGATGGCAGCACCAGAAAGGCGTGTTTGCCTCAGTTTTCATGAAGTAGAGTGCTCTTTCCTAGCCTGGAGGGGTTCTTTAGAGAAGGAGGCTCTGTGTAGTTGTGGATTTGGTTTTAGTAGACTCATGTCATGGTTATGAAGTTTTTTTTTTAACTCCTAGAGCTGTGGGGTGCTAAACAATTTATTTTTTCCATTGTAAAATGCCAATATCCTGCCACCAGGAAAATTCTGTAATTTCATCTGAAATAATACATTCTTTCCTACAAAGCACCATGGATGTTGTGGAAGTGGTTTTTTTGTGCTCTTTCTCTGCTCCAAAGGGCTGATGAACTTAGAAGACAGGGTGTACAACACATACGAGAGAAGAAGAAAAATGACCTTGAAGCAAATAAGGGAACAGCAACCTTCTAACCCAAATCAGCTGCCACCCAGGGGCAAAGGGGCTCTTGAAGATGAGCCACGGTGGAAGGATGGAAGACGTGGGAAGAGCTAATAACTCTCACAGTGGAGAAACTTAGGTGCAATTTGTACTGTAGGTCAAAAGCCAGGAAGCTGAGCTATGCGGTGAAGTGGGCAGGAGAAACAGAGAGAGAGAGAGAGAGAGAGAGAGCACCTTAAAGGAAACTTGATTCTCCGATTATGGTTTCACATGGAAAACAGACAGACGAAGAAAAGGATTAGTGCAGTCAGTATCCGGTTCTTTAATCAAAAGGTACACTTTAATTCTATGGCAAATTTTATCAGAAAATGCTATGAATAAACTGTAATGGAATTTTTTTATACCTGTGAATAGTTTTCAACATTATTAACCATCAGAGAAGTACAAGTGAAAACTCAAGTCAAAAGTACAACTCCACTTAAAGTGGCTGTCACTGAAGACAAAATTACCATAAACTGGTGAGGATGCAGAGAAACAGGTTCTCTCAAACGCAGTTGGTGGGAATGAACATCAGTTCCCTCACTACAGAGAATATCTTGGAAGTTCCTCAAAAAATCCCAAAAAGTCTGTCCCATAACCCAGCTGCCCTATGTATATAAAGTAGATAGCCTTCTTCTGGATGACCATATATCTAAATAAAATGAGAAAAACATGCTAGGCACCTCGTTCCTGTGTTTATTGTGGCAACATTTATATAGCGAAAAGGCACACAATAGACAAAGATGCCCACTAATGCATTGCTGGATAATGACAATTGTGGCATATCTACACATGGCATATTATTCATTCCTAAGGAAAAATGATATTCTATCATTTGAAGCAAGATGGGTGAACTTCAAACGTCATGTTAAGACACAGAAAGACAACACCACATTTTCTGTCTCATATATGAAACTCAAAAAAGGTGCACCTTCTGTAGAGAAGCGATTGCTGGAGACCGGAAATGGTAGGGGGAGGACGGAAAAAGGGGATTGTATTGTGATTATCCAAGCAATGTTAGAAGGAATACATTCTGGGGTTCCTTGACACAGTAGGGTGATTGTAGTTCACAGGGACCTGTCATGTATTTCGCAAGGATCATGCTCCAAATATAGAGGAATGATGAGTAAAAGAAAATGATAATTGCCCTGATTTAATCAGAGCATGCTGTATGCACAGGAGGAAATATCACACTGTACCCCATTAATATGCACAATTAACAGGTGCTAATAAAAATTAAATAACAAAGAAATTATTTTTCAAAGTGGGCATAACTACAGAAGCAGCAGGGATTATAAAATCCTGAAAGAATACTAGGAAATTTTTGTGCCACTAAAATTTAAAGACAGATTAAAAGTTCAGGTGCCAGGTCTGAACGACTGGTCAAGTCAGAAGCAACAAGACATAAAATTCTAGAAAGGTCTTGAAATAAGTAAATTGAGTCTGTTGTTCAAAATCCTCCTACATGGATATTAGGCCTAACCTTTTTACAAGGAATAAACTATCCCAATATTTTTATATTTCTCTTAGGAAACTAGGAGAGAGAATATTTCAAAATCATTTCGTGAGATTAGCGTAGCATTGAGTCCCAATCATGGCAAAAATAGTATCAGAAAGGAAATCTATAGTACAATCTTACTCACTCATATGCATGTGAAGATCCTAAACAAAATATTAGCAACTTCAGTAAAGCATTTTTAATAAAATCTTTACCAAACTGAGTTAACACCAAGATTGCAGATCATAACATTTCATTTATATACCATTTTAGAAGAAGACAACTCTGCAGTGACTGCAGCATAGCAGTGGCTTGTGGGGCAGCAGAAGGCGCCCCCCCCCCCCCCCCGCGATGGTCTGGCTGTGATGGTCACAAACACAGTGAGTGAGGAACGGGGCAACCGTTTCAACCTTGGTTGTGGCGATGGGGGCCCTGTACATAGGAGAATTTCATCGTTTACAAATAAATTCTTTAATGAAAAGAGACATAAAAGGAAGATCAGTAGTATTCTCATAGGCCGAACATTAAAAAATTTGAATGAAGTAATAATAATAAGGAATTACAATTGACTGAATAAAATGAGCCCCATGAAATGACACTGACAATGAGTGAATGAACACGATGGGAAAATTGGGAAGGTTCTTTCCTGTAGTAGATCTGATCAATAAATATTGAAGTTTAGTAGAAGTAGCAATGTATTACTATTTTTGCAAACATCATTGTTAAAACCACTCAAAGTAAGAATCATCAACGCATACTTGATCTAGGTGGGAAATAGTCTTCAGTATCTTCACACACATTGCTTATTAATTGCAAAAGGAAAATTAGTGACTTTAATGTGGAACAACTAGAAAGTACGGTGGCTGAGTGACCAAAATGGACTTCACCAATAAAAAGATAACACGTTTTGAATGGATCATTCATGGTTTTTGTTAAAATGTGTCCATGAACAATCATTCAAACCTAAATTCAGGAATATTCTATAAAATATGTGACCTAGATTTTTCAAAAAGTAACAATGTAACTTATATTAAAGATTCAGGTATTGTTTCAGTATGAAAGAGAATAAAACCACTTACCAACAAATGCATTTTTTTCTTTCTAGGCTCGATCCTATACAGAAAAAATAAGTTCATTTTGGGACAAATAATAAGTTGAATTATTGACTCTATATTAGATAAAAATATACCAGTGTTACATTTTGTGAGGTTGATTATTACATCCTGGATATTTAAATAAATAATATTTTTATTGGGAAGTACTAACAGATGAACGTGTGTTCTCCAGTGGTTCAAAAATTATAATAAAAATTAGAGAATAATAAAGCAAACTCACCAAAACAATAAGATTAACTGAATTTGGTAGATTAGGAAGGAGATTTTATACTCTTCTTGCAAATTTCTCTTAAGTTTGAATTTATTCCAAGATTATTTTTGGAAATACTTACAATTGACTATGTACTAATATGAAGAGCATTCAAATTTATAACTGGATAGAGTAAGTTGAAGAATTATGCATATGCCATATACCATTTATGTAAAATAGTAGACATACACATATATACACACGTATGCATGCACATGTCCATACATAGGTCCATGCTTTCTTGGATAACATAACTCAAAGCTAAGAAGTTGGCAGCACTCTGCCTCTAGACAGAGGAATTGAGGGTGAAAGGAATCTTACATTCTACTGTCTTTGATCCTCCTGAATTTTAAACCATTAGTCAATAAATAAATAAATAAGGAAAAGTATATAAATGAGAAAAGATATAAACATCTACCAAAGACATACATTTGTCAAAATGTGTAACAGTGGAAATATCACATACCAATGATAGAATTTGGCTCCACAAGAGAAGAAAATAACATTATTTTAAAATTTCAACTTATCTACACTCTTGAGAACACTGTGGACAGCAGCTCTAATTATAAAATATTCTGGCAAATATGCACTAGGAATCACATTGGTCTTGTGGATTTTCGGTTATACAAAATCCAACTCTGCATCGTCATTTTATACACATAGTAAAACTGTAATGAGGAAAGGCATCACAAACACGGAGATCATAGAACTGACAGCCTTGAATGAAGGAAAGAAAGAATGGGAAGAAAATTAGCAGGTTCCAGCAGCTTCTGTAGTTTAGGAATGTTTATGTCTTAAACTGAGAAGTGAGCATATGGATTTTCTTCTCATTGCCTATATAAGATAATGTACACATTCCACTTATTTTCTATGAAATAATTCATTAAAATAAATAATTTGAAGCAGATAAAAAATTAGAAGCTTTTCATTGAGGATGTTCAGTAATCACCGAAAAGATGAACTGAAAAGGTGGTATACTTCGTACACGTACACATGGAAAAAGAGTCGACTGCAAGATGGTGGGGTTCCTGTTAGGTTGGTCACCTCCTCAGTGTCTCTCTAAAGAGACCTGTGCACAGGAGCAGAAGCAGCAGCTTTGACACAGGAAGCCACAGCTAAACCAAGTTTCAGGGCAGTTGTCTTCAACTTCCACTCAGAATTTCTTCTCCCATCTTCAGACCAGAGGGACTAGTCATGATTTATTTCTTCATTCATTTAACCAACATCGTTTTATGTTTAGACACAGAGAACACAACGAACAAGAAGCCCACAGCCTTCTGACTGTCTTGTCCTCTATGTCCCCTCTCTTTCCTCAGTGAATGTCCATCTTCCAGCAGGACACATGTGTTCTCAGGTTGTACTTTTGCTTTTTCTCATCTTCCACTCCAGTGATAATTGCTGACATTTTACATGCCAGTAATATCAGGCACATATATTAGATGCTTTCTGCACATGTTTGCTTACACATTCCACAGGTACCTGTTAGGGAAATAGAACAATCTTGTCAAGGAGAAACCCCTCTGTACCAGCACAGAAGAGAGAAACCAATTTCAAAAATGAGTCAATATTGTCATGTATATGCCCAAAGAAAGGTAGGGGGAAAGTGTCTACAATGTCTGCAGATAATTTCAGGTTCATTTTTAAAAATACCAGACAAAGCCGTTAAAATGCTCTTATCTTGTGGAAAGACTACAGGCCAGGTCTCTCGTGTGTCTCTGTGTATCTGGTCAGGGCCTTTGAAGTTCATTCTGGGGATATGAGTTTACCATCTCAAGGGCCAGATGGTCATGACCTTGTCTTGTACATTCAAAGTCGGATGCTCGATGGGGACCTTCCAACTGTAAGGAAGGCACAGGAGGGAACAGCCACCTCCTCCTCTTCACTAATCAAAAATAATTTGTTTGTCTTACAGTGATGTTGGAAAGCTTGATCACTTTGCCCTTACCCGTCATAGATAGACGTGTGCTGTAGTTGCGGTCGTCGCTGCTGTTGTTGCTGTCGCTGCTGTTGTTGTTGTTGCTGTTGTGTGTTGCAGCAGTCCCTTCGGCTCTCACTGCAGCCTGCTCTTTGCTCTGAACCCCTTACTTCGGCGTCACAGTGAATCATACTGCCAACAAGCCTTTGCCCAAACCAGAAACTGAGATGTTATCTTTAACTTATTTGTTTGCTTTCCTGCTTCCCTCTTCATGTGGCCATCGGAAGTGTCTGATCTTGCACTTCCTAAGCACTATTTAACCTTTCTCTTTGCATTTACCATCCTACCCACCTGAGGCCACACCATCTACTCCCACTCAGGAGTCCAAAGGGGCCTTTCCATCAAAAGATGAAACGAAACTGGAGTCATGAAAAAACGGGTCTTCAGCTTCTGTCTCTGGACTTGCATTTTAGAAATAAGGATTTTTCTCTTTCCGCATTTTACAACATATTTCTTTTCTTTTTCTCTTTATTATTCTGTGTGGCAGTCTTCCACTCCCAACTATCAGCAAGAAGGTTAGAATGGATCTTAAGACAGCAAACAGCACTGTACCGGTTTTATTTGACCAAGTTCTATTTTCTCTGTGGACTGATGTTCACCGTTTTTATTAAAGAGGAAGAATGGTCCTGATTCTACAGAGTCCCCAGAATGCACCGAGGCAGTAGGCTGCTTGGTAAACGTTCCTCTGGTGATGAATAATAGATGAGGAAGTCTTTTGGACAAGAAAGAAGCTTTCAGGGCTGAAGATGTAAAACTGGTCAGTTTGTGGCACACTTTCGTGTGTGTGTACGTGAAGCTCTCAACAGATCGGCTTTTTCTTGAAAATTAAATCACCAAAGATTTAGGAAGGTATTAGGACACTTCTGGAAGGGATTTTTGGAGTGTGAAGTGATGAAAAAATAAACAACAGTGGATATAACGGTTATGAAACAAGGTGGGCGATGGGGAATACGTGATACAGGGATGCAAAGGGGTTCGCTTACACTTGAATCTCCCTTGGCTCGCTTCTGAGCATGTAACTAGAACACCTGAGGAGGCGCTCAGTGGGGGTGGCTGCCTTCAGTTGCTTATGAGAGTGCAGGCAGGTCATTTGTTTTCTTTATTTCAATCCCTGGTGGGAATTTCCAACTTAGGGAAGCAAAGTTTTGGTTTTTTTTTAATTGAACCCCTTAAATCTTATGAGAAGAAAACATGTCAAACAGTTATAATTTTCCTGGTGTCATTTGTACTGCTATTCTGAAAGCTGTGTCAGTGTTTCCATTGCAAATTAGTTCTTTTAGAGGTTTATAGCTGCCATAAAATACCCTGGGGATGGAAACGTGCCTCCTACACACTTTTTGGTTCACCTGCTGCATGGCATAATTAATAGAGCTACTTTTGCTTTCACTCAGGTTTTATTATCCAAAAATATCAAACAAAAATACTTCTGTGGCCAAGATTTTTTAAATGTTCTTTATCAATGGCATTTTTCCATTTTATGAAAATAGGAAATCAAATTCAAGTGTAGTATGCACAAGTGTCACGGGACCACAGAAAAACCACAGACCTTAACATTTACAGACTTGTAAAACCCATTAGGACCGCATGCACTGGACCAAAAACTAAGGTGCATACTCAGAACTGAGAATGTTCTGTGAGCACCTGTATGGATGAGGTTTTGTTTTCGCTCCATCTTGTTAGTATGAAAATGCTCCCATAAGTCGTAGGCTCTCTGGGACAGTTAAGGTGCATTGTAAACTTGATTGGCTTAGGAGCCAGAAAGAAGATGAATAAAGCACTCTTCAGTGTATGCCTGGGTGTGACATAGAGGCATGACCTTAGGTCTGCAGCATCTGGTTTCTCACCCCTTCTCTGTGGCACTGTTCCTCGGCTCGGCTTCCTGCCTGCCACGAGCTGAGCAGCCTTGCTCCACGGTGCTCTTCCATGTCCTGCCTCTGCTGTGGAGCCAGCCAACCACAAGCTGAATTTCTCACAACTGCAAGCGAAGAAACCACTTCCTTCCTGAAGCTGTATCAAGTACTTGATCTCAGCAACGAGAAATCTGACTAAGATACTCTCCCATTGTCCTCCAAAGACCTCAGAATTCCATTGATAAATGTTTTGATTTTTGCTGTATGTAACAACATCAAGAAAAGTTCGTATATATTTTAGATTACATATAATAACTATAAAAACAGTTAACCATGGAATTTGGAGGTATTCATGTGACCTGTACTATGAGTAATTCAAGACCGTAAAGTACAGCAAGAGTTCTGGAAGAAGATTTATCTATTTTATGAATAAGTATGAAACCATTTAAAATTTCAGTTTTTTCATGAGTAAAAAATGAATAATGATAATCCTTCAGCTTAGTATACTTTGTGCCATTGTAAGTTAACATCTGCATCTGCTGAAAAATTCAAAATATTCTAATAGTATATATTATTAGTCACTGTGACAAAGTACTTAGAAACACAACTTAAAGGAAAAATGGGTTTTTGTTTGTTTTTGTTTTTTTGTTTTCCTGGATCAAGATTTCAGAGTTTTAAGCATAGGATCAGTTGATTCCGATGCTTTTAAAACTGTAGTGAGGCAGAAACCTCACGGTGTAAGGGTGCGACAGCAGAAAACTGCCATCTGCTGGCAACAAGGAACCAGAGAGAAAGGGAAGTGTCCCCCCAAAAAGATACAGCCTTCCAAAGCATTCCCCAGTGACTGAATTTCTCCAATTAGGCCTTTCCTTTCAAAGCATGCCCCCAGTGACTGAATGCCTCCAATTGGGCCCCTGCCTCCAGTAGCCCATTCCTCTATGAACTCATCATGGGTGAGTACACACACTCATTGATGAATTTAATGCCTTCACGATCTAATCAGCTCTCTGTGGGAATCCTATGCTATAACTCCTGTGCTGAGCTTCTCCACTGTTCCCCTACGCACAGCTTGGCTTTCTATGAATGAGCTTCACCTGAAGACACCTCCCCCTTCCCAGCCGTGAACTCCTTCCCAGCCTCAGCAACACTGGCCAGCCTGAACCTTCACAGGCCCCAACATAACTTTGCTGGGCCTGGTAGCTGGCCAACTTATGCCGATCTTGACCCCCAGCAGGTAAGTGTGGCCCTTTACCTATTGCCACTTGCCTGCTCTGTCAGCCTATCAAGCACCTCTACTTTGTCTTCTCTCCCAGTCTCCAACCCGTATGCCAGATAAACCCAGACAATCATGTTGGCTGTTTTACCACACCAAATAAAAGCTCTGTTTATCCTAAACGACAGCTCCATTTACGTCCCTTCTAATCCCCTTCATCCTCTATGTGTTAGCCTTTTCCCCCCTTTTATGCCTGACCCCTTTACTTCGTATCCCTCTACCCCTTACGCCTCATGCCTGGACTTCCTAGCCAGATGTAGTGTCACGGGGCTTTATACCTGGCCTTGTGCTTGGACCTACTACCTAGACGTTAGGTCATGGGGACAATAAACTTTCACTCTAAATTCCCTTGCTGCTGCTCATATTTTAGTTCTTCCAGGGTCTTTCTTTGACCTAACGCTCTCTGGGCCTCTTTTAATCCAATCAAGTTGCAATCAAGTTGCATCACCCAGTATATATAAGCAATATGAGAAAAGTGTAGACAATCTCTCGTCTATGTGATCTTACTTCCACTGTTTTTTCAGTCTCTCTACTGTAGCAGTCACTAACAATCTCCTGCGAATTCAAAGTGATTTCTAGCTATATATGTATGTATATATATATATATATATATATATATATATATATATATATATATACACATATATGTGTGTGTGTATGTATAGTTACATATGTATGTATGCACATACATGAATGTGTGGGTACATGCATACATATATTTTCTCTCTTCAGACACTTTCAGAAATCATGTATTTGTGAATACTTTTAAACAAAATTTTCCTACCTCTAACTATTCCTTTTTAAAAAATATTTCTCTCTTGAGCTATCATTGCCAGCAAGTCCTGACACGCCTTTATAGATCTATATCAATCATCTCTCATGCAGGAAGGTGTTTCTTTCACCAAATAATAAGTTTCTAAGACCACATCCCTCAAAAATTAAAAGAATGCTATACTTCATGTTTACCAGTAACACTCAACAGAGATTATATAATGACTGAAAATGTGAACATACAATATTTTAATTGTAGCCCATAGCTATTGTCACTAGCAAATTTTAGGGTTTTTTGCTAATAATAATTTTACACAATCTTTTACAGATGCTAATTGAACATTGTTTTTCCCATAGAATCTTTTGCTATTTTTTTGATAACTAATTCTGTATCTTTCCAACAACAACCAGTTCTCCATTGCTGCAAAAACAGTCCTATCATTGAATTCAATTCTAATATTAACTAACTAGAATTAGTACAGAACCCACATGTTATGGCCTCAGATCATAGATAAAGCAAAAAGACTTCCTGCTGCCCAATGGACTGCCAATATGGAGTTGCTATGACTCACCTCATTCTGGTTTGATAATTCACTAGAATGATTTCACAACTCAAGAAAACGTGATAGCTGTGATTCTGATTGTATCATAGAGCCCACAATGAAGAAACCATGGAAAGGATACATAGGGCCAAGGATGGAGTTTCTGTACCCTTGCTAGGTCCATCAACCCTCTAACCTATCCAGGTATTCACTGACTTGGAATTTTACTGAGTATTGCTCAAGAGCATTTATGAAGGCTTCATTAAGTACCACGGATGATTTAATTATTGTCTACAGGTAACTAAGCTCAGGCTTCAGTTGTTCTCCTCTCCCCAGAATTCAAGTTATGGCTACACATTCTATAATCTCATGGTTTGTTTGTCTCCTGACTAGTTAATACATTAAAATTATCCAAGACTCCTGGCACGAGCAATCTCATTGATTCTGAGATGTAAACTACAGTAGATCGAATTCTAAGATGGCCCTAAATCCTCCCTCATGCTGGACATGTTCCTATATTAGCCCTTGTTTTTGTGTGTAAGTGAGGTCTGATCATTATGCTACAATGTATTACAAAGTAGATTTTACAAATGTAGTTAAAAACTCTAAATAGTTAACTATGGGTGAGAGAGAGAGAGAGATCGTGCTGGGCAACCCTGACCTAACCAGGTAAGCCCTTAAAAGAGACAAGATGCAACATCAGACACTCCTGCTGATCTTGAAATAAAGTGCTTCAGTCTGAGCAGAAAGGGCTATGCACCAAGGAACTAAGGGCAGCATCTGGGAGCTTTGAGAATTCTGAGCTGAAAGCTAGCAAGAACACAAAGTTTTCAATATTACACCCATGAGAAAATGAATTCTGTTAATAACATGAAAAGCTTAGAAAAGAACACAGAGCTCCAGATGAAAAAAGCAGTAGGTTAACATTTTGAATTCAGCCCTTTGAATCCCATTTACACACCAGACCAGACACTCCTGTACTTACGCCTTTTCTAGTCTTTCAAAATACTGATAATATTTCTCAATCTTGAAGTTAAATTTCCTTTTCTCATGCTGAACTACTTCCTACTTCAAATATACTAACAATGGGTTTAAAATATACATATATGTATTTACTAATTAATTTTTCTGCTATATGCACTTAGAAACCAAACACAGACTCAGAATTTAACAAGCAATCCAGGGCTGCCAACTCAAATTTCTGCAAGCACTAGGCAAATACGACACATAATTGAAATTACCAATGCGTGTGCCATGGACAAGGCTTTAGACACTTGCAGCAGAGCCCGTAAACAGCCTACAGGACACCGACTGGAGTCAGGGCTAGCCATTCACTCCAGGCAGAAACGTGAGCACAAGGGCTGCCAGATCGATTATATTTCCTTACTGCACGTAGAAGATTTGGGACCGGGAGTATCTTCCCTTGCCTAGCATGCACAAAGCCCTGAGATCGATCCCCAGTATCATAAAAACAAAAACAACAAACAGAAAGATCAGATTCTCATTTTTAAAAGAATAAGAGAAAGATGTCATTTGGATCCTTATTTGAACTGATGCATCAGACCATAAATTTTAGGTTTAACCCTACTGGGCACATAAGAAAAGCGTCATTTATTTCCTTGGACAATCGGAGGATCATTTTTTAAAATGTTATTTTTCCTGTAAACTCCCATCAGCAGACCAGCAGAAATCTCTCAAGAGTTTAAAGAAGAAGGAATCTTCTTTAAAAAATAAAGCCTAAGATAGGCACATCTGTACATTTGTACATCTGTAATCCCGGCTACTTGACAGACTGTGGCCGAAGGATTAGGTGTCGAGGTTAGCCTGGTCAATTTAGCAAGATCTAATCTCTAAATCAATAATAAAAAGTGTCTAGGAAGGTAGCTCAGAGGTAAAGCACCTTTGCCTGCTTCCCTCTTTTCAAAAGTGTGCAGTTGTGTTGCTAAATGGAGACCAGACGTGATCATAGACATTCTTACAAGGGGGTGACTGCACACCGTTAACTGTGATTTCATAGGGGAAAAGAAGTAGCTTGCTGTCACAGGAAAGTCCCTGATTGGTTACCTTCCAAATATCACATCAAGCATGAATGGTTTGGAAAGAAGGAAGAGAAATTGTTTTCTGGAACAAAATGGTTTTCTGAAAACCAATCTGAAATTTTCATCAAAAACAAATTTATTAGTTCTATAACATAATGAGTGATCTTAGATTTGAAAAAAAAGTGATCTTGAGCCTAGAAAGTTTGACAGTCGGCCATTTTATTTTATTATTTTCTTTGGTCCTTAAGGTTTTTCTTTCCGAGCATTGGATGAATTAAGAATTCATTAAATTGTGTTCCTTTTCCCATCTGCCTTTCTGTATAACATCATGAAATCAAAGGTGAGAATTACTATCATTAGAGAAAGAAGCGCCACTGATGAGTGCTGGAAACGTTGCTCGCTAATAACTTTTCAATCAAAGCATTACCGAGATCCATCTGTAGCTTTAAAGGAGATTTTCCTCCAAGTTAGGCTAGATTGCAATGCAGCACAAAACTTTGCATTAAACCAGGAATTCTCCAAATTCAATAAGAGAAAATGTAAAGAGATATTTTCTTCCAATGCCTTCAGCTGGCCATCTGCCCTAATCGTGTAGAGGCCTCAAAATTGTTTTCTACTGACAATAATAGGATCTATAAAGAGTATTACTGTGGAGTGATTCGAGAGACTGCAGAGACTTGTGACCTTTCACCTCAGCGGAGCTAAGCTGCCTGGATGCGAATACCAAGTCAGGCACAGGGTAAGAGCCTGAGCTTTTGGGGTGCAGCTCTCTCCTTAACTGCTATGGAGCGCTTCTCAAATTTCTCCCAAGGACAAAGAACAGCTGATGAGCCGCTGATCTGCTCTCCTAGGGCGACTGCATATAGCAGAGATGATGTAATTATTTCAATAATTCAGCAAAATGTAACCGACAGGCTGTTTGCATGGCCTGCCATCCTGTGTGGCCTTGCTCAGGGTTTGTAAGGAGCCAACACTGGGAGCCCACACACAGCTGGAGGAAAGCGAGGCAACCGAAAACCGAGGAACAGAGGGGGACAAAGGAAGTTCCCTAAATCAAGCAGTGTCTGTCCCTAAATGCTTGCCTCACTAGGGAGACTATTCTGCAGCAGGCTAGCCCCTTGTGTCTCCAAGATCAGTCAGCCTCCACACAATGGCCAGGATGCCTAGTAAAGGGGGGGAAGCCTACTCAAATGGAAAGATCTCAGTTCCTAACACAGACCTGCCTTCTCTTACCAGGCCACGCCCCTCCAAGGATGTCAAATAAATTATCTCCATGAGTCCCAGTTTCCTGATCCCTGAGGAAGGAATTAAAATACGTATCTGATAGGACCACCATGTATAGTGATGGAAGGAGCTTTGAAAGGGTTTTGCAAACAGCAAAAAGTTATGAATAGTATTGAATGATAACAAATACAGAATGAATTCTACACAAAGATCCTGGCATCTGGACACTCTAGGGAGGATGGCACATCCATTGAGCAAGAGATGCTGTCTGTGATTATGTTGGAAATGATTATTTACCTAGGCACATGGACACATGTATAAAATGTGAAGAGTTCATTCTTTAAATCGATCTGCACAGCTGTGAGTGTTATAGTTTGGACCTTTGATGTTGCCCAAAGGCTCGTGTGTTCAAAACTTGTTTGCAAGACTGTGGCACTGTTGGAAAGTAGAGGAATCTTTTTTTTAATACTTCATTTGTATATGTTTGAGATATAAATGTATTTATATATTGGTTGCATACAGCTTGGGACTTTGATGTTTATAGCTATTGTTTCTCCCTCTCCCCCCCCCATTTTCTTCCCCCACCAGGTTACCCGCTTCCCCTCCCTCAAGTCCTCTTACCATCTCTGAGAAGTCTACCTCTTTATTTCCTGTCTTATCTCTTATTTTTTGCTCTTTTGGGACTTCTCAAGTGAGATCGGACTATTCCTGACCTTTTGCATAAGATTTACTTTGCTGAACATTGGTATCTTGAGATGTATCCATTTTCTCTCAAGTGTTTCAAATGTATCTTTCCTATGGCAATAAAATGCACTATTTTGTATATATACTACAGTTTTTTATCACTTCATCTTCATACACACACACACACACACACACACACACACACACACAAATACACACACACATATATATGCTGTTCCAGGATTAATTATTCTGAGTTGTGCTGCTTTAAACAAAGGTATGTAAATCAAAACAACACTGAGAGCCTGAGAATCCATCTTATCCCGATAAGAGTGGCTATCATCAAGAATTCAATAACAACAAATGTTGGTAAGGACATAGAAAAAAACCTTCTATACTGTTGTAGGAACAGTCAACTAGTATAACCACTATGAAGATCAGTAGGAACATTCCTTCAAAAATTGAAAATAGAAGTGGGATTTCTATTTCTATTGAGTATCTTTTCAAAAAATAAAAATTAAATTAAAAAGATAAAGATCATCTTTATGGTTTTAAGTTAATTTAATTTTTATCTTTTGAAAAGATTATCAATATTACAGGTAATAGAACGCTCATATTGCAGGTAATAGAATATTTTAATTAATATATTAATATTTTATTTAATATATTTACACAGATAGTCGGTACCTAATTGTCCCCATTTCTCTTTGACCTAGTGTAATAAATTAGGTCATTGCAGATGTGTTCTAGAAGAGATCCTGGGACACGGGCCCTCTATTTGGATCTCTCTCTGCTCTCCTGGGACCACGAGGTGAGCAGATTTCCTTCTCCACAAGCTCCTGATAGAATGTACTGTGCTGCCACAGACCTCCAGCAAGAGGACCAAGTAACCACGGAACAGAAACCTAGGAAACCATGAGCCAAAATAAGCCTTTCCTTCTTTCAGGTGGAGTTTTCTCATGCTTTGTCACCTTGCCAAAAAGCTAACTGACATAGCAAGATATGGCCATGTCAACTCCTCCCCAAAATGTGTCAAGACACCTTTATTGTCGTGTGACCTGCTTCACATGCTCATGCTATGAGGACAGTGGTGGTCTTACAGATGTGCAGTGAGACAGGTGCTAGTACAATTATCTCTTTAGATATTTACACAACTATCTGTGCAAATGTATTAAATCAAATATTAACCTTAGCCCAGAGAGGCAAAGAAACAATTCCAAAGTCACCTAGTTAGTGCTTAGAGGCAAGCTGGAGCCAGGAACAATCCCCATATACCACACCATTGTCTCAGGTGTAAGAAATGGTGTTCAGAGGTCACAATAACATTTCAGTGAGACTAAGTAAACAAAGGAAGAGTCAAGACTTAATATGACTCTTTAAACTTCCAGTCTAAGGATCATAGACCCAATATTATACTGAAGTTACATAATAGATTAGCTCCATTCTTTTTCTCAATTGTAAATTTTAATGAATTCATTAGAAGAGGTCAACATTTGCATACATATCCATATACTCATATATATGTTTATTCAAGAATCTCTATACATAAATAAATACATAAATACATATAAATTTAAATGTATGCAAACATATATGTGCATATATATATACACATACCATGTATATATCCACATAGGTCATGATATGTACATATGTATCCATATACACACACTTACATATGTTTGGATAATTTAAGGACTAAGATGAACATCTTAGATTTAAATTGTTACAAAACTCCACCGATTAATATTTATACAACTAGCACATAGCTGATTGTCCCCATTTCCCTTTGTTCCTACTCTTTCTTCTTTTACTCTGGAACTGCTTGATCTAGGCATTTGTTTCTCCTACGAAGTTCTGTTGTGAGCCCAATCCCACACAGTCGTTCCTCAATAGTTGTCTTTCTCCTTGGTTAGTCTGTTTTCACCTTCTTATTAATTTCTCAAACAGGTGCATGACTCGGCTTTGAGTTCACTTGAATTTAGGAATCCCATTCCCTTCAAAGGGGAAGACCTGTAGCCAACCGAGGCAAGGCTTTAACCCACCACAGACCAGCTCTTTGAGTGATTGGCACTGTCCCATCTCTGTCTCTGACAAAGGCAGAGAAAGAGAACATGAGAGCCACTGGCCCTTCGGGCCATTTGTCCCATATCACAGATGATAACATCCCATGCCCGCCTCTTTCTTGCCATAAACACATTAGTCCTTCCACCTGAGCGTCCCTGAATTACCCTTTCTGCCTGATATGATGACTAGGAAAACTAGTTTGGTAAACAGTAAAGCAGGGTTTCCAGGGAACTATGCATGGGCCTGGAAAACCATCAGTACTGGCACCCAGTTATAAAGGTACTGAACGAAGTGAGAAACAATTTATGCAAAAGGCTCTCACGGTGCTTATCTCGCTAGATAAAGACCAGGATAGGCTCAAATTCTGACCCACTACTTAGCTGAGACCTAAGCATGCCACTTAATTTTCTGATATTCAGTTGCTTCACGTAGTTCAGTTCAGCAGTTGACAGTTGAGATTAATTTGACAAATATTTGTAAATTGCCTATTTGCAAGACCCGTGTATGTTCCTGTGCAAATAGCAAAAACTAAGTTGAATATTTCTGTGATATGAAGTCAGGCAGCAATGCAAAAGTGAAAACGATGCATAGCCAGATAAAAATTCAGTAAAATAACACAAGTAGAATGTCCAGAATACAGGACAGTGTGTGAAACACAGGCACGGTGATTGTATATACCACAGTCACTGTGTCAAATATTTACAAACTTGCATATACAACATCCATACCAATTTCAGTACCTCCACATTTAAGGGGATTAAAGACCCTGTTCACAGAAAACATAACAGTAAAAGTACACCTGACCCGAGCATTCTCAAGGTTGAAAACATGGGAACAACCAAATACTTCGTCATATTCTTTATGTTTCATTTTGCATACACCAAGCCCTATTGAAATTTGACAGGTGGTTTTGGCTTTTAAGAAAGTAGTAGCTATCAAAGTTCAAAGCAGTAATATTCTGGCAGCTGAAATGGCTGCAGGGACTCCAGATGGCATTTTCAAAATGACCCTGAAGGAGTCACTCATTAGAGGGCTGGTTTGACTAGACCCTCTCAGCTAACGGACAGGACTAGTCTTGCAAAAATGAAAAAGGAAATGGAGGCAATTTTCTAAGTAATTTAGGAGAAATGCACTTTCATCTTGATTTTTGAGGAACAATAATTGGACAAATCGTTGTCCCAGTAGTAGAGACCACGCTCCCGTGGAGGGCATGTGGAGCGAGGGTGTGGAATGGGAAGAACATTATTACCCAGTATGCTCATGTTGCACAGAAGACTTTCTGGCTGCTCTGTGCCTGCATCCATGTACTCCTTTTATGGATTCACATAAATACCTCAACACTCTAGCCTTGCTAGTAGTACACGTTCAGTTATACTAATTCATACAACATTTTGTTGGCGGTTATTCTCTTCACATTCGATTCAGCACAGCAGTTATTTCTGAACCTAGAGTGCCGTGAATACGCAAAGTCAGAGAGAAGGGTGAACAAGCATCTAGCAACCACAATGAAAATTCCCCAGGAAAACAGCATCCTTCCTGAGATGTGAACTAGAATTGCATCAAACTTAATTGCATCACATTTTAAAGGAACTGGGAACATTTGCCATTAGTAATCCATTACTGTACAGGATATTTAGCCACTGATCAGCTATAGCCATCATATCTATTCATTAAAATAAGTAAATATATAAATAAATATGTCTTCTATGTAATGACTATAGCCCAAACTCCACGAATAAGGCTGCCAAGCTGAGATTTGTGGGCAAGGGAGTTGCTGGGTGCTGTGCCCACATCGCATCCTTGTCTTTTCTGGGATCCACAGTCTTGTCAGAATAATCACTAAATGTCATACATTAACAAATGAGCTGCACGCAGTATGGAGGATAATAAGGACTTATTATATACAGATGATTCAGTATAGCCCTTCACTTGCGATGTGCTTTTTTTTTAAATAAATTACCCAATTCTCTACATATCAGTTTCTACATCTAGAAAAATAAACATTAATGAGTATTAGTTTATCAACATAAGCGACATAGGATATGGGGCAAAATAGTACTTAGTAAAATTACCTCCCCTTGTGCCTAGCAAATATACATTTCTCATTCCTTCTTACATTTTAGAGTCCACGGTGTGAACAAAAACTACTGAACAGTAGTTTATGCTGAAGCAAAAATCTGTGTATGGTGTCTCTAATTCAGGTCAGGCCTCATTCTAATTTTTAGAAATGATCAAACTTGGTTCCTCCAGCTGTGGTCTCTCTCAAGAAATGCAGGATACCAGAGAACACAGACTAAGCTTCCAAAGTCATCTTGTATACGATTACCCTTAGCCATACCTCGCTGTCTGACCCTTCCACGAAGCTCCACAGTATCAAGGCAGAAGTCAGAAACCACTTGCAGATCTTTGGTCCCTCAAATTTGAGGGGCTGTGGCTGAGTTATTACTAAGCAGTAGCGTGAAGTCTACAGCTTAGGAAGGCATTTCATTTGTTTTGATATTAAATTATTTAAAATCCATTTGTGCATATAAAAGTAAAAAACAATATGGAAAAGTATGAGGAGAAGTAGAAAGTGAAAGTACAGAAAGTTCTACCCCCTCCTGCTTCTGTAAATTGAGGTAGTGCACACAGTAGACAGGAAACCTTAGAGACTTTGAGTTCAAATCAACCTGAATCTAACTTCAAACGTGAAGAGTTAAGTTGGACTGAAATGTCCCTCACTGAATTGCACAGAAGCTAATTTTGCCACTCGAAACACTCAGGGTTTGACATTTGGTGAAAGATGGTTCTAATGGAAAGTAAATTTCTATCTTTATTTTGACTGTCGTTGCTTTGAGGGACTTCGCTAGCCACTTATATTCTAAAACACAAACTTCTGCAAATATGCTTCTCAATTTTTATGAAATTCAAGTTTGGTGTTGGTTATAAAACACCAGCACATTTTTATTGTCATGCACTTATGGACAAGATCTTTCTAATTCTTTAATTTCTCATCATTTTTTTTGAGGGTTACAACCAAAAATATCATCTAACTTTTCAACCCACAAGATGTTCCTCAATTCAAGCAGTAATTATACAGCCATCAAGAATTTTCCAGAAGACTAGCAAATAACAGACATTGAAAGAATCTGCTTCAAATCTGTGTTTGTTGTATGGTAATGCATACAAGGAAACTTTTGAGACACCATCTTGTTCATTAATCCAAGCAGTTTTTGAGCTCCCAGTGATCTCCCATCTCACCCTCCCGAAGCTGAGATTACAGACATGCACACCATGCTTGGTTTATGTGGTGCTGGGGAATCAAATTCAAGGTCTTGCACTTGCTAAGCAAGCACTTTAACCACTGAGCTATTCCAGCCCCCAAAGAAACTCTTTTCACAATCTTTTCATGGATATTTTGTTTCCCCACCACACCATCCTAATCAAGTCTATCCTATTCATGAAGTTCCTCTATAAAGTGGTAAAGATAAAAACATTTTTAACCAAACACCACTGTTGGTCCCTATTGCTTACAAAATGAAGTCCAAGTGCTTGTCTTCCAAGCATTTCCAGGGATAACGAACGTGAGACCCCCCTCCCAGAGAGCGAGAACTTTCTACCTCTCTATCCCTCTGTCTCTAGATAAAGACCTGTTACTCTACATCTTGCCTATTTCTTTTATAACTTCACTCAAAAGGAAAATTACATTTCCAGAGTTTTCTTTCTCTAATCATCAGCAGCATGAGTGTAGTACCAGTTAAAGGACTTCTGTGGTGTTGACCCAGCATCCTTGCTTCTTCATAAGGATCGTGGCAAATTGGTCCACTGAGAATGTTGTTGACTCAACTTCCTGTGTCTGAGGTGTTAGAAATACTCATCATTTTGTGTCTGTATCAGAAATAAAGATTTTTTTTAAAAAACACTAAAGTAAATTTAGTAAAGTATTTTGTGATTTGTATATACCTAAGTCAGTATATACCTAAAGGTTAGTCCATAGAGAATTTTTCTCCTGTGAAGTTAATGGAAATAATGTTCATTCTCCTTACAAATGTAATGGGAATAAACCAGCAGTAGTTAAAACTTAAAGGCCATGGTAGGTCCAAAAAGTTAAAGGACCTAAAAAATACACAACATCGTCTGTGGGCAAAATATTCATTCATGAAACTTGAAGTAAGATGACCCATTATCTTCCAAGTAAATAAATGAAAACAGAACAAAATTTAAAGGGGGGGGGGCGCAGTGGATGATCTGCATGGCTGAGACAAGATGGGTGGGGTGATAGACACATTATTGTCACCATTCCTGCCACTCAGTCTGACAAAGCACTGGCACTCTACCACTTGAGTCTCTCATAGCTTCTTTCCTTGGTTTCTTTCCCTTGGTGCCTATCATGTCAGAAAATCTCCAGAAGTGGCAGACTTTGTTATCAAGGAAAGGATCAGGAAGAAGATGGGGCTATAGAGCCATGGAGAGCCATACGTAAGGTTGCCCAAGAACTTTTTCTCGGAGTTCAACTGTTTCTAGTAATGCTCAAAAATTCTACCCACATTTGTTAAAGAAGAACTTTTGAACAACTGGGCTTTAAAATAATGCTATTCTATCCATGTTTCCACTTACCTAAAGGAGATATTAAATATGTATTAGAAATAGGTATCTCAAAAGTCTTCACCGTGATTAGTCTGGGAAGAGTACAATTTACTTTTCGTCTAATCAAAACCGAAATTTCAGCGTATATTTGGAGTTTTTTGAAGATTATATTGTACATTAAGTATTTCTCCATAAATTTGTTAGAAGATTGAACTTTCAAATAGAAATTTTGCTTGGGTATATTCATTTACACTTGTAATTTCTGAAGCCTAGAATCAGAGTTAGAAGACACCATAAAGATTAACTGGTCTTGGTGCTTCATCTGATAGATAAGATAATATCTTTCTTACTTTTTGTTGCTGGGACACAATATCAGAAGACCGCCGTTTAAACGAGGAAAGATTTATTTTTGCTCAAAGTTTTAGAAGGTCTCAGTCCATTAATGGTGACCAGCAATGGTGGAAGGGTCCTGCATAGGCCCTAGCCAGAGAGTAGTTAACCATGGTATGGTTATGACAGGAAGCTGAGAGGGCAAAGGGTGGCGCTAGTGAGGGAGTTACATCCTTCCAGGTCATGGCCCAGTGATCTGCCCCATCTGGCCAGGCTCCACCTCATAGCAGTTGAGAAAGTAATGGATTAACCTCTATGATTAAAGCACTTTTCATACACGTGAGGGGATATTCCAGATCTGAACCCTGACAGGAATTCAAAGCCCAGAAGCAGAAATTAAACTTTACTATTTTGATTCTGTTGTTATCGTTGGGTTTAACTGAACACAACTTCTTTCAGAGGACCTATGAACTCAGAACCCACTCACAACTTACAGAGGTCACTTGCGCTGATTACAATCCCACTGTGAGCCCCAATTCCTTGGCTCTTGTTATGTGCACATCCTTTGACACTGACTTGGCAGCTCATTCTGGGAAAGAGCATAGTGTGCTTTCCTTCCCCTTTGAGTTAAGCTTTAGTTTTGTTCACGAAGTTTATTTTACCCAATAAACTGAGGGAGAAATGACGGAGAGGAAGCAGACAGGAGCCCAGGTGATAAGCATCTCTTTCTTGTGCTGAATTTTACTCTCGATCATTTGATATGTGCTTTACTGTGTCATCTGCCTTCTCAAAGAAAACAATCCAGGAGGTCCTGAGCACCTGAAAAACACTGTTTCCTACCTATTTCTTGACTTCCTCTGAGCTCCTCGAATTTGGACATATATATGTCATATGAACTTTAGAGTTACAGATATGGACTTAAATACTAGATCGGCCCCACTTTGCTGCTGATTCACTTTGGACAAATTCCTTTGCCTTAGCCTCTGAGTCTCACTTTTTCTACAAAATGGATTCATTAGGTCACTAGTTACTATGAAGAGCAGGTCGTGCGGCATATGGACAAACATGGCACTGTGTTTATCTTTCTCTGCAACGAGCAGGTGAGGGAACCTCCCTTATCCTTTAGTTTTTAATCCTTATTAAAGATATTACTCAAAATGTCCTCCTTGTGCTAGCACACCACTAACAGTAAAATTCACAGCTTCTTGATGCCCACCTTCCTTACACAGGAAAAGGCATTGGTGAAATTTAAAAATGTAAATCCTTAAATTACTTAGTGACGGTAAAGGCTAAAGTGCCTAAAGCCAGACCAGATTCTGGCTTCCTTTGCCACCTTCCACGCTCTGTCAGACGTGGGCTTTTTCTTATGTGACTTCAACTGCGTTCTCTGCTTCTAATGGACATTTGAGGAGACCTTGACACTCTCATCCAGCCCCCTGGGTATAGGGGTTCAGAGCTTGCTTTGTAGGTCAAGTAAGGTCCCTGAGTAATTTTGGTTCTGACTCAGAGTAAAGAGTAAGAAGTCCATTTTCCCTTGATGTTAAGACACGGCCCAGTCCACTTACAATTCTATTCAACAATTTTCCTCATGTACATACCCCATTCGCAGCATCCTTTAGAGTTAATTTTCCCATTTTTTTTGCAGCTGTCTAAACTTAACCCTTTCATCAAAAGGAGTTCAAAAATGATTCCATAAAGTGAAAGAAATTTCTACTTCCATCAAGCTACGGTAACCTAATTTCTCTGTACAGTTTGTTTAAATTTTGGATAAATAGCTGCTTTTTATGTTTACATAATAATACCTCTTTTCATTAATCCAATCTTTATATTACTCTACTTCTGTTTACTTTCATGGAGGTCATAGTATTAGTCTTTTAACTAATATTCGAACTAAATTTGCTCATGTTTTGCACAAGTTTCCACTTCTGCTCCCTTGCATGGTTCTCTCCTCCCACCTCCCCCAAATTCCAGCTACCTAACCTGCCCTACCTTCTACCACCTGCCTTCGGGTAACATATCTCAAAACTTGGACCTGTATATTTCTCTGATTACATATCTTTGTTCCCATCTTTCTAAGCTGTCATTTCCCCTTTGGTTTATTTGATATTTGGGGGCCTCTAGATTGACATCCCAGCCTCTCTTTTAGTTCTCCCTTAAGTAGAAAATAACTGGACCTCTGGTAATTGTTTGTTTAAAAAACAATTGAAAAGTTGCTAGCTTTCAAAAATTTATGTATAAGATTTTTAGAAAAACACTCTCTTGTAGATTGGCTAACTGGGAAATTTAGTGCTAAGTCAAAATGGACCAAATGGAACTTTAAGGTTAAAATAATCAGTGATTCTTTTGCAGAGAAAGACATGGAAATTGGAACACTAAGTGTCTGTGCCTCCAAATCCAGATGCTCAGTTCAGGATGCCCTCTCTTTGACTCTGTCATGAGGATCACATTGGTACAGGCATCAAAAAAAAAAAAAACCTAAAAAATCTTTGTCAACTATGATGCGAAACTTTGTAGACTAGCTTGTGCTTGACCCAGAGTGGTCAACAGAGCATGGCATCATATACAGGTGACAGCGAGAGTGATTATTTACCTGAAACCGGTAGCAAAGGCTATGTTTGGAAAATATAGACTGGAAAAAAACACATCACCATGGTAACAAATTACTTTTATATTCACATAGAGCAAAAATAGATCTCTCTCTTCCTCCCTGAGAAGCACATATTTTAAAGTACAAGGAAGATTAAAGGTGATATGCAGAAACAGCTGCATGAATATATTTTCATTTTTCTTCATTTACTTTACACCAATGTCAGTATAAATCTGAAAGGCAGAAATAATTTTGAACTGGGAGAATTTCAATTTCAGAGAATAGAAGCAGCTTAGGAGTGAAGCTTATAAATCAGTCAGAAGCTCTATTTTGACTGTAATGTAATGATGACAGAATTGAACTTATCAAAACAAAATGTTCCTGGCATCAGTCACCAAGGAAAATATCATTCCTTCGTGTAACTTTTTTTCTTTCTATTTAGGAAGCCCCCAAATGTTCTACTCCTTTTTTTGGCCAACCAAAAAGAATTCTTCAGTTCAAATTACACAGAAGGTAAATTCTATTTTCAGGAGTGATTACCTCACAGCCTCTTTTCTTTCTTTCTAGTTCCAGGAATTGCTACTCAAAATGGCAACTTCTGTGGAACACTGCAGGAGTCTGGGAAGAAGCAAAGATGCTAAAATCCAATTTTCTCCTCTGCGTTCTTGGGAGTGCAATTCTTGAGTTCTCCCCACCGTTACCATCTTACCCTCCAGGTCAGAGCTTTTTATTGGCTTAAACGGGACCACTGATGTGTTCCAGGCAAGTGGGCAGTGACACTTAAATATTGTAATTTCACAGGGCTTACGTAGTTGATATTTTATCTGCTATTTTGCTCGCTGGGCTTTCCTCTAACACACTGAAACTTTTGTAAGTTTCCTCCAAATTCGTCACCATCTTCTCTTATCTTCATAGATAAGAGATAGAAAGCCTTCACCTTTGGTAATGGGTTGTGTTTCTACGTATTCAACTAAATATGGCCAAACGGTTTATCACCTCCCATAACCTGGTAAGCATCTGGTAAGCAGCAAGTCTACTTTCTGTAGGAATGTTTATTTCAGCAATTGGCTCTTTAATGAACCTAAACAGGAGTTCCGGAGCATTCCTCTTACCCTCTCCTCTCCACTCCTGTCCTCTCCTCTCTCTCTCTCTCTCTCTCTCTCTCTCTCTGTCTCCCTCTTCCCCCTTTCTTCCCACCATCACCTCAGCCTATCAGTCACAGAGTTTAATCAATTGCAACCTTTTCTTCTAGATCATACTGATTGCTGCTATAATTCAATGTGGTCTCACATTTATTCACACATTATTGCAATAATCACAGAAATCACTTCCACGTTGTTATCTTCTCCTTCCTGTGTCTGAGCCTTTCTACATATGACTTTGATAGTTGGCTCATTGTAGCTCAAGTGTTTGTGTATGTACCTCTGTTTTGCTGTTAGATTGTGGCTTTCTTATGTAAACATAGTTTTTTTCAATGCCCCTCCCCATCTAGCTCAAGCTTCACAACTGCTGATTTGCTGAAAATGAATTGTGTTTAAAGAACAACTAAATACACTTTCCAATCACTCTGATTGCTTGGCAATAAGATCTGGTTATATGTGAGTTCAGACAGGATCCACGAGTATAATTTCTTCCATTTATATTTTCTGAGACTTTGATTCTTATGTTTTAATGTTAAATTTGACATGGGGACAAAATCTGTATCTCAAACACTTGTTTTTTTTAATTTTAACTATAAGCAAGGATAACTTGAAGACATGTGTACTCAAACTATCTGTAAACATGTCTTTTAATTATGATTATTTTCATATGTTGTAGATACTAGTTCCCAAAGTCATGCTAGCATTATTATTATCATTATCATTATTGTGCCTACTTTGTAGTTTATCTCTTCACTCTGTTTTAAGTTTCCACTGTTGTACAAGGGATTTTTAATTTTGTATAATTTCATTTGTTCATATTTAGTGTCACTTATTGTGCAATTAAGGTTCTATTCAGAAATATTTTCATGTCTTCAAGAGTCTTATCTATTTTATCTTCCAGCAGATTTAGTGCTTGTTTTTATATATAGGTCGGTTTTTTTGTTTGGTTGGTTGGTTGGTTTTTTTTACTACAGAGTGAAAGACACAGTCTAGATTTATTCTTCTACATGTAGATAACTATTTTCCAGCACCATTTGTAAAAGAGGCTGTTTTTCTTCAGGCTGTATTTATGGTCCTTTTGGTGAACATCAGATGGCAGCTGTTGCCTGGTGTTTTTGCACACTAAATTCTGTTCCCTTGACCCACATTTCTATTTCGCACCTGTACCACAAGGTTTTTATGGCTGTTGATTTGTAATATAACTTGAAATCTAGGAATACAATGCCTTCTGCTTTGTTCTTGTTGCTTAAGAATGATCCGATTATTCTGGATCACTTCTGATTCAACATACATTTTAAGGCTTGTTTTTAGTTATCTGGAAAATACTATTGGTATTTTGATTAGATTACATTTAATTTGTACATGATTTTTGATAGTATAGCTGATTAGGAAATATTAGTTCCACCCAGTTTGAAATAGATGATCACTTTCCATTTTCTAATATCCTCCCTAATTTCTTCTTCTTTTGCTTTTATTTTTGCTTTTGAGTACTACAGTGTTTTGTCAAATAAGTCTTTTATTTTCTTGAATAGGTTAATTCCTAGGTATTTAATTTCTTAGGTATACTAAATAGGAATGTTTTCTTTTTCTTTCTCAGTGGGTTCATTGTTGGTGTAAAGGAATGCTTCTGATGTTTGTGATTGATTTGGTATGCCAAACACTGGAGAGTTTCTTTTATTTGTTCTAAAAGTGTTTTGTTGGAGTTTTAAAGTCTTATATGTAAAGAATCATGTAACTTTTCAAATAATAATAGTATGACTTCTTTCTAGTGAGTATCTTTCTTTTTTCTGTTTCTTTCTTGATTTCCTTGGGTAATTTTTAAGTCCTCTATTTGTCACAAGTGGTAAACGTGGACATCCTTGTTTCATTCCTGATTTTAGAGGAAATACTTTCAGTTTTTCCCCCATTTAGTATGAGGTTTGCAGTGGCTTTGTCACAAACAGCTTTTATCAGTTCAGGTAAAGTCTTTCTGAACCTAATTCGTCAAGGCTTTATTTTTTTAATCATGAATCAGTGTTGGATTTTGTCAAAGGCTTTTTCTGAACCTACTGAGATGAGGATAAGGTTTTCCATTCTTATTTCTATTTCTGTGATGCGTATTGTTTATTAAATTATGTATGCTGAGCCATCCTTATGTCCCTCAGATGAAGCTAACTTGTTCCTGGTGTATGAGTTTTTTAATATTTCTGTTGCATTTTGTTTGAAAGTATTTGTTGAGGATTTTTGCATCAAAGTTTCTTGAAAAAAAAATATAACCTGTCGTTATTTTTTCTTTCACTTTAACCTCTCGTTCATTTTGAGTATTAGGATACTGCTACCTTCCAGGAATGAACTTCACAATGTTCCTTCCCTCCAATTTCAGGGAAGAGTTTCAGATGTGAGATGTGTTAGTGAGGTTCTCTTGAAATTCTATGATTCACCCAACACAAATCCTGGGACTTTTATTGTTGGTAAGGCTTTTATTATTTCCTTTATTTCATTACCTGTTTGTCTTTTCATATATTCTTGATTTGACTTTGGTAATTCATACGTATTTAGAAATTATTCATTTCCTCTAGTTTCTCCAATTTATTAGAATGTGCATCTTTGAAATAATTTGTTATAATCCTCTGACTATCAGCAACATGATTCTGCCTTTCTCATTTCTAATAGCATAAATATGAGTTTCCTCTTTCCTTGCCTTGGCAGGCTTTGCTAAGAACCAACGTTGGTCTTTTGTACCGCTCTTTTGTCTCGATTTTATTACTTTCTTCTCTGGTCTTTATAGTTTCTTTCCTTCATTTATTTCTGGATTTAGATTGCTCTTGGTTTTTTTTTTTTGGCACTTCAGATAAATTATTTGATTACTTTTGAGAATTGCTCTATTCTTAATGTGTACATTCATAGCTATAAACTTTCTTAGAACTACTTTCATTGTTTTCCAAAGGTATTTCCACATCATGCTTCTATTACCACTGGGGTCTACGAACTTTTACATTTCTCTTCTGATTTCTTTTGAGATCCACTTATTATTCAATAATGTAATATTTAATCTCCACATGTTTGCATAATTTCTGTGCTCTCTATTGCTATTGGTTTCTACTTTTTACCTCACTATTCTGACCTGATAGTGTGCAAGGGATTATTTAAATTCTTTTGTATTTATTTAAGAATGTTTAAGACATGCGCTATTTTAAAAATGTTTCCACATGCTACTGAATAATACATGTATTCTGTTGCTATTGAATGAAATAGATATTAGTTAAGTCCGTGTGTTCAGTGGTATGGTTCAACTCTGATATTTCTTTGGGTTTTTAGTTTTTGCTTGTTTCATCTTGTTTCATTTTGTCTGGTCGTCCTATTTGTAGGAATGTGGTAGAGAAGGCCTCTGCTATAATTGTATTAGGGTCTATCTCTTCTTTTATGTCTCATAATTTTTAATTATTATGTCTTCCTGTTGAATTGTTTTCTTTACCAGTATGTGTTAATAATAGCCACCTTCATCTCTTCTGCTCAATTTTGGTTTGAAGTCTGCTGTGTCTGAAAATAGGGTACATTCTTTTGCTTGAGTTTGGTCTCAGTTGCATGGAGTATTGTTTTACAGTCTTACACTTTCAATTTTTGTGTTTATTTGTGGATGAGGTGTGTCTGTTTCACAAAACATATACCTGAGTTTTGCTGGTCTATGTACATTTTGATTGGAGGGATAAGACCATTAATTTTGAGAATTATTATTGTAAACTATTTATTGAATCCTGTCATTGCAATGTTTTCCCAGTGCTGATTACTTTACATTTTTACTCCTTTTCTCTTTTGTAACGGCTTTCTCTTTAATATATATACTTTCCATTCAGCTCTTTGGTGCCAATAGCATCCCTGTCTCAGTATAGGATGCCCTTAAGTATTTTCTGTGTTGCAGATTTAGTAGTCATGAAGTTCTTTAGAACATTTTTGTCATACAAAATTTTATTTCTTCAACAATCATGAAAGGTAATTTTCCAGAATATAGAGGCTTGAGTTGAAAAATTATTTTCTTTTAGGGCTTGAAAATCTTTACTTCAAGCTGTGAAAAAAAGAAGAAAAGATTGAAAATTCGGTTAAATAAAAGAAAGTACATAGAAGAGATAGAAGTAACAGAAAAATGCAGATAAGAAAAAGAAAAAATAAGAAAAAGGATAAAACAGAGCAAAAAACAGAAAAGGAAAGAGAAAAGAGACATAAAGCAAAGCAGCCTTAAGAAAAGCAAAGAAGTAATTAATTCAAGTTTCCTCCATACTGAAGTGTTTACATGAGTAGGTTGTTTTTGTATATTGTTTTTGCTTTTTCAGGGCATGTAGTACTGGAAACCACCAGTACTGCAGAGGAATAATGAGGCACAGCTAGGCTCGGCAGCCTCTCCTCACCCACTTACTGCTGAGTGAATGCTGAGTGCTGACCCACCCTTCCCTCTGGATGGGGTCAGTCAATGGACTCTTGCCTGCCTCCAGGCTGGACTCACTCCAGAAGCTTTTAGTCTTTGTACCCTTTATTGTGTCTGGAGCCACCGCTAGCGTAGATTACCTTTGTGGCTTGTGAACTCACTGCCCATCCGCTCTGGGCTTACCTTGCATTTGCAAAAAGAAATGCCCATTCATGGGAGTTTGGGTTAGCATTCTAAACTATGTCACTCTGTTCTCTATATCATCTTCATTTCTTGCAGTTGCTTCATGATTTTTAGCTTTTCTATCTGCTGTTTCTTGATTTACAGAGCTTTTCCTTTTTACTATGATGTTGTTTTCTATGTGTCTTTAATACATCTTCTATAAGGACTATAGTTTGCTTCCAGTGTGTACTCTACCACTTTTTATTCTCAAATATATTTATTATCAAATATTGTAGTTACATTTGTATTTTTATTGTTTTACAATTTGCTGGATTTGATTTCTTATTTTACTAAAGATTATTATATGTATGCCCGTAAGACTTATAATTCTTTTTGACATGCCCTTGTTGCTATCATAGAAATATAAGAAAATACATGTACCTCCTCTATTATCTAATACATTTGCACAAAATTGATATTGTTCTCGTTGAATATCCTTTGGAATTTATTAGTAAAGCTATTCTTTCAGGATGCTCTTCAATTGCAATTTTTATTTCTTTACTGGATACAAAAGTAGTATATATATATATATGCATATAGAAAGACAGATATTCTCAGAAATGAATTTGAGTTTTTAAAAAGACATCATGAAAGTAAAAAAAAAGACAAAAAGTTAATCATTGGGAGACATGTACATAGAAAGTTACTAAAATTATTAAAATAAAAAACACCTTCAAGGTATATATCATTCTCATGAATTAGATGTCAATACTGTAGAAATGTCCTCACTCAAACCTATAGATTAATTGCAGTACTAATAAACAATTAACGGAGTTTCAGTATAGGAATTATAAGATAATTCTAAAATAAAATTTGAAGACTAGTGAATATAATCACGAAGAAATCCAAATGTTGAAGTACTTCCAATACTAGATATCAAGGCTTGTTATAAAGCTGTGGTTATTAAGACAACATATTGCAAGGATAAGCAAACAGAACAATAAGCCAGGAGAGAGTGCACACAACTAGATGCATGTTAACAGACATCTGACTTATTACAAGGATGTTTTGACAACATCATAAGAAGCAATGGTCTCCCCATTACATGGTGTAGGGCCTATTAAATGTCTGCATGGAAACCATATATCTGTGTGTGTGTGTGTGTGTGTGTGTGTGTGTGTGTTTGTGTTTGTGTGTGTGTGTGTGTGTGCATATAATCTAGACTCCTCATTCTTTTCATCACCAGAAAACAATTCTTCATATTTGAAGTCTAATGAAAAAAAAATATTTGTCTCATTATCCATGCTAGTTCTAGGATCTCAACTCTACAAATATCAAAATTCTCATATCCTTTGTATGTAATTATGGTAGTATTTGTATAAATGTTATAAAAATAGTTACTGTTCTGGAGATATTGTTTGGAAAATAATAATAAGGGGGGAAGATTATATATCTTCAGTCCAGATCCAATTTGGGGGGAATATTTTTAATTTACATAAGGTTGAATTCATGAATTTGAAATCACAGCCACAAGGAGCTAGCTGTATGTCTGCACTTAAGATCTGATTTTCATTCAAAGATATTCTCATCTTTTTGAAAAATTATAGAGCTACATAGTAAGATATGTGTATTTTGGGGATATTTTGTGATAAAACAATGTTAATTTTTTCTCCAAAAGTTATTTTTGTTACTGTGTATTTGTGATACACAATACTTACATCCAGCTTGAGGAACTGGCACACACACACACACACACACACACACACGCACACACACAACACAGTGCCTTCATTTTCCCTTCTCCCTCCTCTGCCTCTCACCCTCTGATACTTTGGGTTTCTCGTATTAGAGGAGCCACACACTATTTAATCCTCTAGGTCTGATTCACTTCACTAATAATGGTCTCAAAGTGCCTCCATCATTTTTCTACAAATGACTTATTAAATGCTATCTATTTTTATGGTGGAGTAGTACTGTATCGTGTGTCTATACCAAATTTTCTTTATTTGTTGATCTGCCCATGGACATATTGGCAGCTTCCACAATTCAGTTGTACTGCTGTAAATACAGGTATCTCTGAATGTTAAATCTTTCAGAATTGACTTCTCCATGAGACTTCTCAGCTATCCCAATCAAGTTATACTCTTCCCCTCCATAGTCCACATCTACTTTTCTTGTTTTCTTTTTCCTTAAACTCTAGCCTATTGACTTATTTGATGTCCTCTTGGGACTCTCAGACAAGGATTAGAGTGTGAGCAGTTTTTTGGGGGGAAGTGATATTAAAAAATTCAGGTGGGCAAGTGGGTAAGTGAAACATTAGACCAGAGGGAAAGAGGTCAGTTTAAAAGGTACAGTGTTAACCAGCAGGTTATCTATTGGTCTATAGGACCTCAGGTCTTCTTGGAAAGTCCAGCAGCTTTGCAAAGCACACCTTTTGAAGGTATCCCACCTGCCATGGAGGATAGGACTGCTATATTAGTTCCATACATATTTCTGCTAGCCATTAGATGAGGGTTCCTACCAAAAGTGTCTCTTCTTTTTTGTCATTGGAGCTGGTAGGGAAAATCCTTCATAGTTTCAGGGCTAGCAGTAAGATCTCAAGACACAACTTCTGGGATATGGACTAAGCAAGTTAAACACTACTTTTAGTTCACCTCATTTCCTGACTGACCTCTACCCTAATTAGAGTATCTGCTCTAAAAGGGCAGAGTCTTGGGTAGGAGAGATCTATTTCTGTCTACCATATGGAATATATTCAATAAATATTTATAGAATAAACAAGTGAATAACAACTGAAAGTGACATTTCAGTCGATGTGATGTTCATTTAAATTATATTTCTAGATACATAACTAAACAAATAGAAATAATCTGTGCTTGGTGCCTCAGGGAGCAAAGGCAGTATGATCATGGATTTGAGGCCCACCAGAGGTAAATGGTGGGTTTATGACCAGCCTAGACTGCAAAGTAGGACTCTATCACACACACACACACACACACACACACACAAATATGGTCTATAAAGGGAGAGGATTGAAAAGCTGACTACTCATTTTCTGAATTTAATGGCAGCAATACCCTATGTGGCAAACTCGAAGTTTTTCTCTACAATACAATCCATTAATTTTCCCCTTTGTGTATGTAATTGACCTCTTTCCTAAACCTAGAAAATGTTATGTATGACACAAGATAGTCTATAACGAATCAAAGTATATGTTTACACACACACACACACACACACACACACACATATGCTTAAATTGTCTATAGGTTACTTATAAAATTTAATGCAAAGTAAGTACAATCTAAACACTTTTAAGGTAATAATAATGAAAAACATTTATGTACATCTTCAGTAAAGACAAATTTTTTTCTGCAAAGTTTCAGTCTGTGATTGATTGAATTGATGAATGGCGATGGCTCAGATCTGGAAGGCCAATTGTGTGTGTGTGTGTGTGTGTGTGTGTGTGTGTGTGTGTGTGTGTAAGAGCCCATGCGTGCACCTGTGTGTGAGTGTTCATGTATGCGTGTGCAAGCACTCACTTGTATGTGTGTGTGTGTGTGTGTGTGTGTGTGTGCAAAGTATTCAGCCTAGTACCACTTACTTTTCTGTTTATAACTTACTTAATTTTTCTCAGGGATGATTTTTCTACTTAACAGAGTATAATGTCCAAGGTAGCTTTTCATTTTAATAATAACAATGTTCATAATCATAACAAATGTGACACTTGCAAAATCTTACAAAAATTTTACTTTCAGTGTTTTGAGATATATGGTTGGATAAGTATTCTAAATGTTTATTTTTATAGTCTTTAATAATTAGTAATTAATCTGGCACTGGACTATGAAAATTTATGAACACTAGCCTGCAGTCAAGTTCTAAGAGTCAATTGTAAGATGCCTATTCAGCTCCGGAGGTCACTTCAATCGGCAGCTCCCTGGTGATCAGTGCCTTTCCTCCTTATCAATCACTGGCTACCCATCTAGCTGTCTCTGGGAGAAAAATCAAAATGGATCTTCCGAATAAATAAAACTATTATAGAATTCCAACTCTTTAAAAACCATTTATTTCTCTCAGCTTATGACCACTTCCACCTTTTTCACTAGCTGTTGCATATTGACTTCTCCCGAACCTGGCTTTTTCATTCCTTCATAGATCTAATTCACGCAGCAAAAATCAACCTTTTTTCTTTCCCCTGGCTTTACAACTTGATTAAAATTCTGGAGATTAGCTAAGAAATTTTATTGATGATCACTTATCATATACAAGATCAACTTTTTATTGGTAACAGCATGAATTTATTTATTTTTCCTTTCTTCTTAACTGACTTGCTGACCACATAAAAGCTTTTTGGTTGTGAATTTTTCTCTAGGGGAAAAAAAAAACAAAGGTAGGACTTACTAAAGTAGATAACTGAAGTGATAAATTATATGGATGTGCTACGGCTTGGATATGCTTTGAGTGGGTCTTTCAAGGAATCGTGTGTTAGAGGCTTTATCCTTGGGTGTGATGTTAGAAGGTGATATGGACCTTTAAGTGGAAGATTTTAGGTCATAAAGAATGCTGCCTTCAGAAGTGGTTAAGTTAATTCTTTTGAGTGAAAATTGTTATGAATAAGTCAGACCCCTGAATCATTTGTTGGTTTTGTGTTAAACGCTACTCCCTCCCCCGCTCACATGTGACAGTTATTTGCCATGGGCCTATCCACACAACCAGTGTTATGCTTCTTTGATTCTTAGTCTCCAACACTGCAAGTAAATAAAATTTATTTTTAGATCAAGCCCGTTTGCCTTGGGTATGTTACATAGCTACCTGTTGCCAGTAGGGTTTGAAGGGTAGAAGATCAGGATGGAAACTTTGTTTGCCAAGCTCAAGCCAGATGAATGAACTGTAAAGACAAATGTCAAAAAGCAATTTCAGTCATAAAAGAAAACTAATACTTGTGTCTTGGAGACAGGAGGGTGTGATTGTTGGTCACAATAGAGCAACTTGATTGCATTGAGAAATGCTCAGCAGGTAAGTGAAACACACTCTGGCTGTGTTTAGGTGGCATAATCAGAGATTACAGCATACAAGCCAGCGACCTGAGAGGGAGGACCCACTGTGGATGGCATCATGCAATAGGCCTGTTGCCTTGGTGGAATGGAAGGGAAAGAAGAAGAAAGTTGGCTTGATTTTTGCAAAACTTCATTAAGCTTTGGTGTATGTCTTTGCTATGGTCATTACCTGTGGACATCAGACTTCATTTTCTTCAGCCTTTCAACATAGACTCATGCCAGAAACTCTCCATGGAACTCCCTTCAGTTTCAGAAAGACACTTCCTCCTGATCTCTCTTATCCAGAGGCTTCTACCTCTTGGACAGAGCAGCTAGTGGACCCTCTGTCTCTTAGTGAATAGATGGCTACTGTGAATTGTCCTACCTCTGATCCTGTAAGATCACCTGACAAATTCTCCTGCAAATGCACTTATGTTTTCTATTGATTCCATTCTTCTGGAGAATCCTAACCAATACTGAGTGAAGAAATGAAATTTTGAATATTGCACAAGTCAAAAAATTTATCTAACTTTCAAGTGCATTGTAAATGACCAAGACTAGGGGATTCAAGTCATTAGAATTAAGGGAATTTAAGATTGTTATAAAGAGTAAGAGACAATAAAAAGATATAGTAGATGAAAAACTAGGAGATGGAAAAATCAGAGATGTGTTAAATTAAGATACCACAAAATCAGCACCCTTTCTTATGGTTGATGATATGGTAAATCAGGAAAAAATATATAAGATATTTTTAAATTCTAGAGGATATGTTAGTCAAATATTTTATATTTCTATAAAAACGTGCTAACTGAAGCTCACAGTGACTTCTCTGATGCTCATGTATGAAAAACTTTCTTCTCTTAGCACATTACAACTGTTCTTTTCCAGCCCCTTTCCCTTTCCAGCATAAAACAAAACAAAACGCTGTTCACTAATAATCAGGATAGGAGTCTGTACCTTCTTGCTTATTAATTTTTATACCTCTTTCTTTGTTAATGCAAGCATTAATTCTGAACCTGTGAGAGTTTTGAATTAAAAATCAGGTGTGACAAGGGTCATTAATGGATTTGTCTGGTTTATCAACTCTAGGCTGAATTAGAGAGGAGAATCTGTTGAGTAATGCAGCTTTCAAAATTTTTTCTAAATCAGTAGAAACACCTCTTAAAGCTAGATAATACACAAGATCAATATATAACAGTATTTCATTCTGAAATTTTATTAATGTAAATATTTTGTAGCATACAAAATTGACAGCATATGTTCTTACAATGTATTTTTTTAATGTCATGTTGTGACTCAAACACAAACAAGCCAGCCATCAGTGCTTAAAACCTTAGGGACAGTGGCAGCACCAATAAAGATCTTACTTTTGAGCTGCCATTGTGGGTCATCAAGACTCTGAGGATTAGTTGCATCTCTTCCTTCATGACTTGCTGAATTTATTTCTGAATTTAACAGGTAAAATATATTTTAAACAAAATGTATGGTACATTTTGGTCAGATTTCTGATTACATAATGTTTTATATGAAATAGTTTGCTATTACAAGGTCTAATAAAACTAAGGGAGAAATGTATTTTTCAAAGTAGAAATACTTAGACATCTTTTTTATTTTTAATGAACATTTAATTTTAGAGCAATTTTACATTAAAAATTAAAAGTTAATACTGATAATGCACATCTACCTCACACTTAGTTTTACCAATAAGTCATACCTTACATTAGTTTAGTACATATATACAATTAATACGCCAATACTGAAACACAGTTAAAGTCCTTAACCTATTCATCCATGCCTCCGGCTCCTTTTTCTTGTGAAGGTTTCTCAACCCTCCCTTGCCTTTGATGACCTTGACAGTTTTGAGGGATACTAGTCAGGTATTTGGCAGAATAGTCTTCAATGGAAATTTGTTTATTTTTTTCTCATGATTTGACTGGCAGAAATAAGATCAATGGAAGCCTAAAACTTTAGCCCAACACTATACAGCCAATATTTTCTGCAATACCATATACCTCTGATAAATTCTAATTTATACATTAGGCACAGTAAGAAATTAACAATAGTAACTAAGGACAAGTATAACAGTATATTGTAATCTTGTATGCAAGTCAAATATTTTATTTGGCCTACATCAGTACTCTCACACTTTAAGGCTCTTAAATAAAACAAGAGTGACTTCAACACAAGTACTGCACTGTCCAAGCAGACCTGATAACCAGAATGGCTACCAAGTGACCAAGGGCTTGTGGGGACTCTAGGGTGGCCACTCTACATAAAGGCACGGTCCATATGCTGATCAAGATGGAGCAGAAGGTGAAAGATTTCACCATTACCCTCAGACATGTGCAACTCAAAAGTATAAATTGTTAATTTCTGAAGTTTTCATTTAATGGTTTGGGCCAACGATTGACTGAGGGCTACTGAAGCCACAGGAAGTGATATATTTTTGTGATCGGTACTGTAGACCAGAGTCTGCAAATCATAGCCCACTGTCTGTTTTGGTCAATGAAGTTTTATTGAAAGACAGACAATCCTATTCATTCACTATGTAGTCTATGGCTTCTTTCACAGTACAGTGACAGAGAAATGATCACAAGAGGTGCTATGAGGCTCACACAGCCTTTCAGAATACCTTTGCTAACTTGCCATAGAATAATTGAAAATAAATATTTCAGCATAAAAAGATTTCAAAAATTAAGTTGGATTAAAAAAACAGTCATAAAACGATCCATACCACTTATTCCATTCCTATTCAACTGTAAAACCAATAAAACATCCTATTAATCAGTTATTGACTTTTTCAATAATGCTTTATATAATGACAGAGGTAAAAATTTTCATCAAATTCATGATAATGGTTCCAATTATGAGGAAAGAAGAAAAGAGGACTGAAAGATCACAAAAACAATTCAGCTGGCCAGAGAGTGCTTTTATTCTTTCTTAAAAATACACCTTAAAAAATAAACAAATATACAAACTGTTCATTTTCCATAACTGGCATAGAGATAGGTGTTATATTTTCTCTGCCTTGTTCAGTATTTTAATGTTTTAATTTAAAAAGAATAAAACATTATTATACTGGAGTCCAGAAAGCCTAGATTCTGCGACAGCTGCAAATGGTTTGCCCAGATCCCCGTGCGTGGCCCTTCCAGTGCAGGCCAGGCAACTTCTGATTAGCAGAACTGCCATCTATTTGGCTAATGGATTTCACGGAACCCTCTCAGCCTGTGCGTGTGTTAAGCTGAAGCAGTGAATATTATCCTCCCCTCCCCTAGGAGAGTCTCCCCGAATGGAGTCAGGGCCTATGAGATCAGTAGCGCCTGCTGCCGAGTGAGGGGACTCAAAGGTAAGAGTCCCGCGCTACTTCCCAGAGTTCCCAGCCAACATAACTCAGTGGTAACTTGACTGGTATTTCCAAGAATTTGTTTTCCAAATGAACTATCACACTCAAATCTTCACTTTAGGACTGGGTCTGGGGGAAGTAAAATTATGATAGTCATGTGTATCTTACAAAATGCACACACATTTTTCTGTAATGTTACATTTTTGAAAAGTAGGTTAAACAAAGCCTTATTTCAGAGGACAAAACTGAGGCCTTAGGAGACTAATCTTGGACAGTCATCAAACATAACTTATGAAGGTCCTTTAGTAGGATATAGAATTGGGACTAAGACATAAGTCTGCTGACTTCAAAGTTGACTTTTTCTGCTTTTGGGTCTCCACTTCCAATATGTAAACTGAGGCTGTGTTAAGAGAACTTGAGTCCCTAACAAATGCGCCACTTTGGTTTTACTGTAAACATCTTGGAAATACTCACTCATGTCTCTGTAGGGGTCCTTGTCCTAAATATTCCAAAGACGATAGGTTTTCTGAGTGCCTTTTGGTGAGAACGCTAATCTAGAGTATTTCTGGGGGTCTACTAACAAGGCGCAGAGTTCCCAGTCTCAGGAAAACGGCAGAACAGTCTGTCTTAAAACAGATTGTCTCTCAGTTTTTAAGGTTCACCTTCAAAAAGGCTGTGCATCAAGCTTCCTAAACTAATTGCCTTAACTTTAACATGCCATAGCTTGTTAAAAATTCTCACTACGTATTGATTTCCCATGGCTGCCCTGAAAGGAAGGACACGTTTAATGTATCACAAGAAGAGCCTGTAATAAGATATCATCAGGAGTTGAAGGTAATCAAAGTCTAGATGGCAAAACTCAGTGCTGCAAACTGTTTACTTGTCAGGTTGCGTTTGCTGGCAGCGTCCAAATGTGTGTAATTTCTTGCAAGGCAGGCTTGCAGGATGTGAGGACACGGCAGTAATGAAGAAAATTTGTACAGCGGGTGAACCGTGGGCTGGAGAGTCGGAGCTTGACTTGGTAAGGTCAATACGATGCCGGCATTAGTATTCGTGTGAAATTTCAACTCTAGGAGCAAGCCGCTATACAGTCCACTTGTCAAGATAAAATTTCACAGCCTTGTTCTGTGTCTTTTCTCTACTCATCAGAACTTCCACAAAAATGTGAGAGGCGATTTCAAGGATGGTGACAACAATTTCTTTGCTGAGAGAGCATGCTGAATAAAGTGGCAGGATGTTTCATCAAGTACTTTGCAGTTTATACAGTGTCTTCTCAGTTTTGCTGGCTTAATCTTCATGAGAATTCCATGGATTTGGAAATATGTGTAACAGTGTTCAATTATAATCTTTCCACTAATTATTAAGTGCCTTCTGCATGGAAGGCACTCAGAAAAACTTTAATTGTGAGAAAAAGATAGGCAACCTATTGAGAACTTCATGGCTATCCTTCACTCTGTGAACTTATGCTATGGCCATCTAAGTAAATTACCATCTGGTCCCCAGGTTCTCAGCCACACTTGAAAAGATTAATGCCAAATGCATGGAAACTAGCTTTATAGACATAAGATAACTGCCTCTAAACAGTGGATAAGAGATTTCTATTTGTAGTTTTCATTTTTATGTCAATTATCTTTACATTAATATAAAATTTCTCAAATTGTATTTCAAAGAACATTAGTTTCGAAAGCTATTCATAGGTATGCTTTGATTTTTTAAAAAAGGTTAGTGATCAAGTACGTTTGAGAAGTGCTTTTTAAAACTAGTTTCTGTTTGAAACTAAGTTAAAAATTTCTTAACAGTAGAATATTACAGAGCATTTAATGTACTCACATGCATTTTATTCTTCAAAAGTGGTTACCAGTAATAATGTGTTTAAACAAATGTTCTTAGTAATCCTCTTTTCATGGAACATCTCAGGAGATTAGATTCAGAGAGTACAATATTGAAAATATTCCCAATAGATTGAAGTGAATAATTTCATTTGGCCCTCTTGAATGGGCCTTCAACATCATGCCAGAAAACTGGTAGTTTTCACTCATCTCTAATATCTTTTTTTCTTTCTACCATACTTTCCTGGAAGAAAAATAATTTATTTATACATGGCTTGTTCAGGAAATCAAGGCCTTTTGTCTTTTCTGCTACAGAAATTCATGTTACCTCGGCAGAGCTACAAATTATCAAAAAGGAACATTAAGAACTCACCGTGGTCATTTCCAGAAGTAGTATTTTTTCACTGAATTAATTAACTCCCTAAGCTCTTTTGTCTTTAACAAAAGTATAATAAATAGGTCAGGCTATTGTGCACAGAAAAATAAATGTGAGAAAAATAGCAGACCAGAGATAAGGAAGAGAAACTGCCAATGCTATTTTGTTACATGGTATCATCAGCAATCATAGGAATTTATTCAAGGTAAGATCCAGCAGATGAGCTAAATAGGAGGATGGGGGCAAAAATGAGCCTTTCTGGTCCCATTCATGGGACTTCATTGTCAGTGGGACAGATACAAGTTGAACTGATCATTACAGGTGAGACTGATGTTTTGAAGGAAAATTGAAAGGCTTTACAAATGTGATTAGCACGTAAATCTAACCAGGAAGGGGATCAGGGATGGCTTTTCTCAAGAAATGGCTTTCAGCCTGAGATCTGATCCTAAGTTAGGGAGCAGAAGTCAGCACATTCCAAGCAAAGTGAAGGACATTTACAAAGTTTTCTGTGCTGGAAAGTAAAAGAGAAATTCAGTTAAAGGTAAGTCTTTCCTAGGAGGCCTTCAGACTGTGTCACTGTTTCTTACCTCATTTTTACATACCTGTGAGAGCCATTCATCATCTATTCACTTGTTGATCACAGGAATAATTGCACAAAATTCTGTAAAAGATACATAATGTATCTCAAAATTAATTTACCCCAGTAGCAAGCTATGAGAAAATGAAGAAATGAGGCAAAGACAAATAAATATTCTACATTGTTAAATAGCATCTGAAATATTAGAAATCATGATGGTATTAAGTCAACCCGTGGGGTGTCAGATGGAGGCATGATGGTGAGGACTTCTGCAGAGTAACAAAGTAGAATGTACTCTAGGGCATTTGAAACATGTTGGAAACACCAGAGACAAAGCTAACTCTTAAATGTCAAATATAAAAGATAAAGACCTAGATGTGTACTTAGAGGACTCTTTCCTTGTTCAGTTACATTTCTTCATTGCCCTATTAATTATGTAGATGGAATTATAACGCATAAACATCTTACTCAAGGTTTCTAACAACTCCATGAGGAATATACTACTAGCATGATCACCCTCATTTTACAGATGATAACTGTAAGAGGTTTACCTACTTACCAAAGGTCATAGAGAGTACTGAACTCCTAGTTGGCTAACTCTAGAACCTGTTTCTATGAGTTTTCTGCGGTTTTGTGAAAAATTATCTACAAATTAAATGGCTTAAAACAAAAGAGATTTAGTCTTTCATAATCCTTGAGATCAGAGGTTCAAAATAAAGGTGTCAGAAGAGCCATCCTTACCCCAGGTTTTAAAGCAGGTCTCCAGTTTCTAGTGGCATTCATTGGTTTGAGGATATATCACTCCAATCTTTCCCTGCAGGTTCACGCCGTCTCTCTCTCTCTCTCTCTCTCTCTCTCTCTCTCTCTCTCTCTCTCTCCTCACATGTCTTGTCTGTGTATGTGTGAAGGTATTTTTGATCCCATCTTTTGGGAGGTCACAATTAAAACCATCATAATGCCCTGTGCAAAAATATCCCGCTCTCCAAATGGTGACATGGTTGATGCAGCTACAACTAATTTGAGATAATAACGTAAAAGACTGCACCTGAGGCAAACAACCCAAGTCACATTTTTGAAAAACTATGTTTTGTCTTGGGAGGAGATGTGGATGTATTTGATACTTCCTCTTACTGGTGGAAGCTTTTTAAAAATCAGTTTCCTGTTACTCTTGGCAATAACAAGACAGATTAGGGATTCAAAACTTTGAGTAAAATGCATATCTTGAGACCATGCCACAATGCACCTCGGAATGAAACTCACAGCTGCCTTAGAAATGTTGCAAATTACATGATTTCAATTATGAATTATGACTACTTATTGTTTTTAAAAGTCTAAGCTCTGGGGTCGGTGGGGGAGGGTCAAAAGGAGTGAGGGGAAGGATTTGTAACTTTGTCATGATATGTATTTGCACAGAATGCTCAAGATCACTGTAAACTCTAAGTTTTGCACTTATACATGTCAATAAAAGGGAAGGAAAAAATCTAAGCACTGTAATATATATTTTGTATGCAATACCTCTCATAAATTCTCTAGACACATAATCATCACCTCTGAAAATGACAATGACTTGCTCACCTTTCAAAATTGAACCAAAAGGAAAAAATACAACAATATTCCTTAATTGATCACATGACCTGAATTGCAAATTAGGACTAAGGTAATAAACATGAGTTATTGAGTGCAGATGGGCCAGCAGCAGAGCAACTAATCCTACAGATACTGAAGTGATTTCACAATTGGATGGACAATGGAGGTAGTTATGATAGCTATGGCTGAGGAAAGGAACAGAGCAGGCCTCTGTTAGCCACACACACTTTGTCACATACTTCAGTATGAATAAAGTAGCAATATCTTTCATCCCAGTTGAAAAGTGAAGTGCCTTTGTTTTTTGAGAATGTTTCTTTATTGGCGAGGTTCGAGCTGCTTTGGCTCCTACACGTTCCCTCCTGGGACCTCAGTGCTGTCTGTGACGGCACATCGTTTTCTTATTATAAACTGTCATTCCACGGTGATGAATATAGAAGAATAAATAGAAGTCAGCTTAGCCTGGAAGAGTCTAACAGAAAAAAAGAGGATGAAGGAAATATCAACACACAAACTAAAAATGTCCTGAAATAAATGCAGATTGCCCTTTCAAGATTTTGAATCAAGCGAAAGATTCATCCTGTCTTGTTTTCCAAAGCATCGTTGGCACAAACACAGTCCCTCATCAAAGGTAATTAATTTGGTGTCCTTGATGCAGAACATGAAATTTAGAAACCATAATATCTCACTACTTGGGTAGCATTATTCAAGTTTTACGAGGATAAGAGAATAATTATGCCCACAGACTGACTTCCGAAGATTTTTCTTAGATAGACAAGAGCTGTTTTGCACCTACATTTCTGCCGGGAGGTGTTGGGTTACAGACACCTCTATTTCATAACCTTGACAGTCTTTGACAGTATACTTAAATCCCTCTATTGAGGCTGTAACCAGAAAAGAAAACAAAGACTAACATTTTTTAAAAAACTTATGACTCAATAAATGTATTCACTGTTATAAAATTTACGCCAATTTATTCACTGTGATAGTTGCAAAAGTAATATCTAGTCACTACAGTTAATTTTTAAAAATAAAGTATTATGGAGAATAAGCTCAAAACCTATAATACTACTACCAAGTGATAACACATAATATTTGTGTGCATGCATTTTAGTGGTAATACTTTATATTTAGACATATTTGTATATAAATAGCATTTATTTAATCCCTACTATGTGACAGTGCTAGCGTTGGCATTTGACCAATAATGTTTCATATAAATTTAAAAATGCCTCTGAAAGACTACACAGTAATTCATATAAGAGCACGTGTGTGTGTGTGTGTGTGTGTGTGTGTGTGTGTGTGTGTGTGTCTGTGTCTGTGTGAGATGTGTGTGTGTGATAAGTATGGGACTTGGAATCATATTATTTGGAAATTATTTTATTCTAATTTTCAGAATAGCAATCTCAAGCATTTCCCTCTATCCTTAATTATTCTTAGAAAATATTGTTCTAATAATTGTACAGTATTTTATTGCATGCAAATCTTAAATTTATTTATCCAAACAATTTTGTAATGAGTATCATTGAATATAAATCTTTGGCCTCTGAATAATTTGGCCTTAGAATAATTCCTGGGAAAAAATCACTGTGAGAGCTATAACTATTTTTCGCACTCTTAATATTTATTCGGAATGTGTAGAACTATAGCTTATACATTATTAAGTGTCTACTAGGCTAGAGACCATTTACATGAGAAGTAGGGCTTAGAATACACTGATGAGAAGCAAAAAGAAGAGAATAAAAAATAAGGAAAATCCTCTGACCAAGAAAAGAATAAAGCCAAGGTTGATCCGGGATCTGAAGATTCCGACACACACTGACAACCTGTTTTCTTTTTCCTTTCTTGATTAAATCCATCAAATCTTCCTTTTACATAACTTTTCACAGCTCTTGCTAATTCTGAAATTACAATCTGGAGAGGACCCTACAAAGAAACCCGAAAAGCTGCTCCCTGAATTGTGAGATCTTGCTGCCCCTAGACACCTGTGTTTTCCTCCTTGTATCCAACAAAGGGATGCATCGTGGCCCTGGGAGCCATGAGCATCTCTCCTCTGTGGACTATTGCTCATGTGTACAGAGTTTTGTTAAGTCAAGTGAGGCTAATTAGTTCTATTCGCTCCCTTCTGCTCAAGCTCTACTAAAGAATTTTACATATAACCTTTGCGTAACTGTCAGTCAGAAAAACAATCCTTAATGTCAAATTCACATCATGCTGTGTTTCAATGAAACACTAACCCAAGAGGCTTCCAAAGCACTACAGCTCATCTGTGGCCTCATCTTCATGCTGCTAACCTACGGCATTGCCCGTGATCTTTCTAACTGTGCTTCACAAAACAATCCTGTAATGGTGTCTGCATTTAAAGCCTACATTTCATGCCCCCAAACCCTGCGATTTTGAACATTCAGAAACAAGTTAACAGTTTGGATGACTGATGACCTTTTCCCCTTCATCCTATAGACCTAAGGTTTTGTCCTAATCTCTTTCTCTGTGGTGTGTGTGAAAGCCAGTACAATGACACCCTTTTGCTCACAAACAGACAATATTGAACAGCTAGTATGAGCCAGCCACTCAGATCCTACAAGCTGATACAAGAATAGACTGTGGATCCTGACCTCGAGAAATGTTTAGTAAGTCTCATAAGAATGCGAATGAACAATTATGACAGATGCTTATAAGGACATTGTTCAACATAGGCCCAGCGTAAAACAATGACGCGTCAAAATTAATTTGGAAGGCACAAGAGGCTTTCCAGAAGAAATGGGAAAGTTTCCTACAATCCATAAATGAGAAATAGGACTAGAAGGGAAGGCAATGCACACGTAGAAGAAATGACAGCCTAGAAGATAGGGTCTCTGAGACTGGCTTGCTGTCAGTAGCAAATAAAAACACAGAATGCTCAGGTAAGTTTGAATTTCAGATAAATCAATCACAAATAATGATACAATTTTTAAAACATTTTTGTGATTTATATAAAATTCAAATTTGACTGGATATCTTGGATTGCATCTGGCAACTCGGTGTTGATGAAGATGAACCAGTGATTTATGCACTGCAATGGAACATGATTAAGAGAATAGAAAAAGAGAGAAAGGCAGAGATCAAGTCATGAGAAGCTATTTAAGTGAGTGAATTATATAAAAACATTCCCTGTGGAACAGAAGGGGAAGCAGGATGGCCTGTCAGGAAACAGGCACCATGTGGCTCCAGAACCTGCTTCCTCATGAATGAGATTTAAATGGATATGCCTAAGGATAATTCAATTGGGCCTGGGATAAATCCTCTACATGTAAGCAAATTACCATGATTGCTGAGAAAAGGAAGGAGAAATTGCTTGGGGGTAAATAGGTTGTGGATGATTTAACAGAAGAATATAATTTATTCTGGGCTTTGCAGCAGTAAAGGTTGATGCCATAGCATATGAACTCTTTGCTATCTCAAACTTTTCCTGTGTGTCCAGGCTGCATAGGTTTGTGGGAACTATCAGGAGTGGTAAGTGTTCATATCTGGAGAGGTGACAATTTTCAAAGTCATGGAAACCCCGTGAAAGATGAGCATGTGTGCTCCAGGCATGAGAAATCACCCAGTTTGCAAGCAGGGAAATAACAGAATCATAGTTGTGCTTTAGGAAAGAGAAAAGGCAGTGCAGCAAAATGCTAAGATCGGGGAAGAATTCAAAACAGAGAGAAAAACAAGATCGTGGGAGTAGATCAGAGGTGTTACTTGAAGTTTACTCTGGGGGAACCTCTGGACCCCTCCGCTGCTACTTGGGGGAAAACAGGCTTCCAACTATGTCTGACGACAACGAATGCCATGGCTTTCTCCAATTTATCTGAACATGGTTTTATTTTAGTAACAGTTCTATGGAACTAATAATGGTGACACTCACAATATTGAAGAAGCAATAATTAATATATACCAACTAACCAGAGTAGCTCTAACCAAGATCTCCCTGGCCTTCAGTAACAGGCATGACCAAGATGATGGCAAGGTATTGGAAGGTGCCAGGTGGGAGATCGAAGGCAACCAAATGTAGAAGGAGCTTTGTGTACACATCTCTATCAGATTGCTAGTGTCAACACGATAGTGGATAAAACACATATTTGATATTAAAAGCTCTCCATAATCTGAGCAGAAACCTCATATAAGCTTTACCTGAAACCACACATTATCTTACTCTCATCTGGAGTTAAGTAAGATTATTTTCTGTTCGTCAAAAATACCTTTATTTTTTTCTGTCTCTGAGTGATTGTAAGGAGTGGATTTCTAAAGTATGTTTGAGAAAAGGGCCATTCTCAGGACTGATAGGCAGCCAGCTTGCTCTGGGTCTTACTTACCTCCTCATTACAGGCACACCACCCCTGACACCCACAACTTAAAAGGTGAAATGTTTATTTCAGCTTACTGATTCAGGAAATTACAGTCCACCATGGGCAGCCTGTAATGGTGGGAGGGCATGGCAGAGCCCTAGCTGGAGAAAAGCTGTTCAGGGCATAGCAAAAATAAACAAACAGATAGGAATCCGACAGTGAAATGGGCAGAGCGAGAGAAAGCCAGTTGCATCTTGCAGGTCACGCCCCAGCGATCCCCCACCAATCAGCAGACCCCGCCTCTCGAGTTAACTTTCATGAGTGAATCAACTGGAGCCCTTTGGGAGGGCATTTCAGATCCAAACCACAGCACTAGAAGAACCCCACCCCTTGTGGAAACATTGAAACACATCCATATCCATATAAGAAGTACCCACCACTGTATTGCGAGGTGAAAAGTAGCTCTGGAAATCTACTTTCTCGTGTTCCCCTACTGGTCACGGGGCATAGACTTATATCAAATCAAAAGCTTCATCAGTATTTCATACACACGGCATTTGCTTTCCACTCTCAGAAGTCTGTGCTTTTCTTCCCTCCCGGCCTTGCAAATGCTATTGTTGTTGCTTGCAAGTTAAAACCACCACTATTGCCATCCCATTTGATGCAAAGCATCCTCGTGTCTGACACTTAACCAGAGACCTACATTAATGTCTTTATTTCAGTCCTGCCCTCTCAGAGAGACTCTCAATCACCCTATCCAAGGGGCTCCCATACTCTGTTTGCTCTCTCCATCTATTAGTTTCCTTCTGGCGTTTATAGTAGCTTAAATTAACTTTGTTAGCATGATTTTATTTTGACTTTCATCTACTGTAGAAAATAAGATGTATTGAGACAAGAGTAGCATTTGTCTAATTCACCATTACGTAGTAAAGCAGAGTGTGGGCCAAGAGCAGATTACTGTGGTTTGGGTCTTAAATATCTCCTGTTACAGTTCGAATCTTGACTTTTCCCAAAAGCCTCGTGTATTTGGGTTTGGGGGATTTTCTGTGGAATTTGCATGCTGCTGGGAGGTGGAGTCTGGTCAAGAAGGGTGGATTACTGAGGGTGTAGCAGGTCACTGAACATGTGGTCGATCACTGAGAATGTTTCCTGGACAGGTGTACACCTGCCTCAGCTTCTCCTCCAGACCCTCTTGCAATACCATGATGGTCTCCAGCAGAGTCCCCTGCCACTACCAACTGACCAAGAACAAACTGAAACCTCTGACTCTGAGAAGTAAGATAAATCTTTCTTAGTTTAGGTTTTGTTTGTTGGCTGTCGTGTCCCAGAAATGAGAAAGTGACCAAAACATCCGGCAAAAGCTCCTGTGATAAAGGTTTGGTCTCCAGCCTACCATGGTGCTACTGGGACGTGGTGGAACATTTGGGAGGTAGAAACTAGTGGAAAGAAGTTAGGTCACTGGGAGTGCGGCCTTGAAGAGGATGTTAAGACCCTGCGTCTCTCTCTCTCTCTCTGACCACCACATTTCTACTCCTCTATTCTTCTTGGCTCTCTCATCTCTATCATTTATCTCTCTCTACTCTGTCCCTCAGTCTCTGCTCTCTCTCTCTCTCTCTCTCTCTCTCTCTCTCTCTCTCTCTCTCTCTCCCTCCTTCCCTTCCTCCCTCTGTCTTTGATTGCCAGAAACCTCAAAGCCAGCAAGTTTGGTTCTCTGCTCCTACCTGCCATGATGTTCAGACATGCCTTCTCACAGGCTTCTCAATGGAGCTAAACCACTATAGAGTGAACCCTCTGAAACCATGAGACAAAGCGAAAATTTGCTTCTTCTGGTTTTCCTCATGTGTCTTGTTAAAAGACTCGTTAAAAAGCCAACACAAATGTATTTAGGAGCTACCTGTAGAAAGAAGGGGGCAGGCAAAGGAGCTGCTGAGGCGGTCTAGAAGATTGGTGACCACAGAAGGCCTCCCAGGACTTCGTGGCTACCCTCCTGCCCTGGAGGATAGACATACTTCCCACAATTCACTTTTTTCAGATCTTTCAGGGGTGACTGCACTGAGCTCTTGGTCAGTCAACACAAGAGACCATAATTATGCGAGAGTGGTAACTCAAGTAACTACAGTGTGACATTTATCTGAGGCAGCTCAGAGCTTCCAGGCCTCACATTTATTCAGAAATTTAACTTTTTAAAAGAATGATTGATTCTTTAGATCAACATATTCTGGCACCATGCTTCCAGATTACTTCAAAATAAATACTGCCCTTGCTATGCACATCAGTAGACCAATCAGCAATCTTGAGGGGTAATGGGCAGGTCACATGTGCACATTGCCCACTGCAATGTCCCACATCCTAAGTGACTTCATCTAATGGCTTATTTCCCGTTGCCACAACAGTACGTACTTCATTATAAAATTAGGTGCCACTATAAAATATAAATCCTAAATAATCCAATTATGTTTTTTTCTTCTCTCTAGCATAATTTATATTTTGTATTTTAAAGAAGAAAGAAATATGGGTTTGATCACCTAATAGGGGGTCTTTTAAAATTGATGCAAATATAAATCTCTTCAGCTTTTCACCATAATTTGTAAGAGTCCTGGGGAAGCTTCAGAATGTTAAGAGGAAGAGTGAAATAAGCCCTACATTCATAATCATCTTCCACATTTAGCAAAGGTTACCACTACAGCTGGATTATATAGAAGCACAACAAAAAAGGGCAACTTTTTTTTAGGTTTTTTTCCCATTTTATTGATGTGTATAAGTGCGATACATAAAGTTTACATTGATCTTGAGTATTTTGTGCATATACGTATCATGACAAAATTATTAATCCTTCCCCTTTCCCTTTTTGACCCACCCACTCCCTTCCCCTCCCCTCCAGTTCCATTATTCACCACATTAAGTTCTATGAAAAAATTGTGGTCTGGGTTTCTAGTATCAGAGAAATCATTTGATATTTCACCTTCTGCTTCTGACTCACTTCACTAAGCATGATGGTCTCAAATTGCCTCCATTAACGTACAAAAGCCTCCAACCTATCAGACTTTATAGATGCATAGTATTCCATTGTGTATAAATACTACAATTTATATATTCTTTGGTCTACTGATGGGTATTTTGGTGTCTTCCACATTTTAGCTATTGTCAGTTGTGCTGCTATGAACATGGGTATGCATGTATCTCTGTTATGTGTTGTTTTTAACTCTTTTGGGAAAATTCTCAGGAGAGGTATTGCTGGATCAAAGGGGATATTAATTTCCAGTCTTTTGAGAGCCTTCCATACTGCTTTCCATAGTGGTTGTACCAGTTTACACTCCCACCAGCAGTGCAGGAGGGTTCCTTTCTCCCCACAGCCTCGCCAGCACTGATTGTTGTTTGCCTTTTTGATACACACACCATTCTCTCTGGAATCAGATGGTATCTTAGTGATGTTTTGATTTGCATTTCTCTAAAGGCTAAGGATGTTAATCATCTTTTCATGTATTTATTGCCCATTTGAACTTCTTCATCTGTGAACTGCCTATTCATTTCTTTTGCCAGTTTTTCAATCAAATCTTTGATTTTGAAGTGATTACTTCTCTTTAGTTCCCTATGCATTCCAGTTATGAGCCTCTTATCTGTGGTATTCGTGGTGAATATTTTTTCCCAATTTGTTGGTTCTCTTTTTACACTGTTGATAATTTATTTTGCTATGCAGAAACTTTTTTAATTTGACATAATCCCGTTTGTTAATTCTGGGGGCTATTCCTTTTGCTTTAGGTGTCTTATTAAGAAAGACCATGCCTACACTTATGTCTTTTAGATATTTGCCTAATTTTTCTACCAGGAGGTTCAGTGGTTCAGTTTTAATATCTAGGTCTTCAAACTAGTTTGCCTTAATTTTGGTGCATGGTGACAGGTGTGTGTCTATACTCATTCTTCTGCATGTGGATGGACAATTTTCCCTGCAACATTTGTTGAAGAGGCTATCCTAAAAAAAGGGGGGGCGGGGGGCAACTTCAGACAACTAGATTGAGATAGGTAAACAGATAGTAGATGGATAGATGGATAAAGGAGGTTATATAGATAGATATTTGCTTAGATCTGCATGTACAGATACAGAGCAGAAGCAGAAGGAAGAGAAAAGATGCATAAGCAACCTCCTCTTGGTAACTGACGTGCATATGGGATTTTATAAGTTATGTGTTCTAAGTTTCTTCACTTGATCATCAGGACATTCCTGTGAAAGGTTAAGGCAGGAGTCATTTTCCCACTTTACAATCAAAGAAACAGACTCCATAGACATCTGTGCTTCTCCCAAGGTCATACAAATTGCAGGGAAAGAGTCTTGTGAGATTCCTGCTCATTATTCCATGCCTGCACACATGTATTTGATACAGAAGACCTTCTAAGAAACAAAGTATTTGAGCTGTATATAGTCACTTATCTTAGATCTGGGCATCTGAAAAAAAGCTGTATGTTACAATGGACTATTTGTAAATGATAGATCTTTATTTATAATAGATCTATTATTTGTGGATTATAGTATTTTTCCATAAAAAGCACCTGGTTCAACAGAGTTGGAGAAAGTTTATTGGTTTGGGCTTCAATATTCTTGAGACATGGCATTATTTGCTGTATTCATCTGTAGTCACAAACAGCCACCGGCAGTATCTTACAGCAATTGTGCCAGAAATCACTGCTGCTGTATATTATTTCTCAGATTAAACTAGTACTAAAGCCTTTAACCTACTGCTATGGTTTGGTTTTGGAGTGTCCCCCAAAAGCCTCATATATGTGGCTCTAGTGGGATAACTGAGGAATTATGCACTGCTAAAAGGTAGGGTCTAGGAAGGAGAAGATGCTTTGGGCCTGACGTGAAAGATTTATGCCAATTTGTTGAGATGGGGGTGGGGAGGGTTCCTGAGAAGAGCTTTGAGATGTGTGTTACTGATACGTGGGCCAGAAATTGAGTTAAAGACACCTGGCCTGGGTGTGGGGAGCCCAACTGGCAGTTTGAACTGGGTAAAGGAAGGAAGAAGAAACACTGTTACAGCTTCTTCCTGGGAAAGCTCTGGTCTTGCCTAAGTCTCCAGACATTGACTTGTTCCTGCTGTCACTTGTTTTCTGTCTACAGTGCTGTGGCAGCTCCCCAGCCCTGCCATGTGCTTCCACTGTTGCTCATTGCCTACAAATGAGCTCTGCGAGACCTTCTGAAAACGTAAGCTAAATACATTGTTCCCCCTTTAGTTGTGGATATCCAATATTAATGTCACAGCAGCAAGAAATTAAGACACCCACCTGCACGAAAATTCAACTGCTCAGATTAAATCCAGCATATTAATTTAATGTTCCAGTGTTTCTATATTTTTAATTAATTTCATTTCAAGAAAAAAAAAAAACCTTGGCTTCTTTCTTTCTGCATGTTGTTTGCAATGTGCATCTTTCCAAGAGAAGAAAGTCTAAAGGGGCTTTGGGGCTTTTCTACCTAAGTGTAGAAACTATCACGCACACCTACATGTCTTTACAGAATTGAAGGTGATACAAGTGTACAGAGGAAAAGAGGAGAATAGTGGGTAATTGGTGAATGATATGGTTATTGTTTTTTTTCTTTTTTTACTTGAGAAAAGATATAATTAATTAAGGGAGACTTACCATCAATAAACACATTTCAGAATTTACTCTTGAATAATCTTTCTGAAAAGTGGAGGTGGCAGTAGGAAAACATCTGGAAGCCTGTGTTCAGTCATTGTGGAGCACAGCCAGGCATGGGCAACAGCTCTGCAACATGCATGTGGCTGGAAGGGCAAGCTTACCTGCTGTTTAGCCCAGAATTTTGGAGTTATTTAGTTGCACAAATTTGTCTTTTTATAAAAACTTATATTATTCAAAAATATAGTTACTTTTTAAAGTACCCACATAAGTTCTATCACTATCTATATATAATTAGCCAGTTACCTGTATTTTTTAATGTTCTAAGTTATTCTTGCACTGAGCCAAATAAGTGTTTCTGTGCAACACTATAAGGATTGGTTAAGGGAGTACAATTAGGATGAGACTTATAGTCACGGCAATAAATGATTTAGTTCCTTTTCATACTCTTCTCTTCAGAACTGGCCCATTTATAATACAGATTTTTGAGTACATAATAGGTGTTCAATTGGTGTTTATTAAATAATGAAGTGACTGATGTTATTTTACATGCTATGATTATATTTAATAACTTTCTCAAAGATAGAAACATTGTAAAAAAATAAGAAGGAAATAAGTGAGATTTGTTCATAAGTCTCTCCACAGATAAAACCTCCCTCCCTTGTCACTTGGAACATTCTATCAGTGCCTTTGGAAAAAAATACTTATTTAGAATCGTTTCCCCTTTCTCATTTTTATTAGTACAAATGTGCAGTACACAATCATTACATCGAGCTTGAGAATTTTGCATACTTGTGTACTGTGTTGACTTCCCGTCTCCTTCTCCCCCTTTTCTCCTTCTGTCCCCTTCCCTTGTCACCCCTGATTTCCAACAGCTCACCCCTTTGACTCTATTGTAGATAAAGACTCTTTCTGCTCTGACGTGCACTAGCTTTTTAGCGAATCATTCTGAGTTTCTCCTGATGGCTCACATTAATACTGATAATATAGAAAAAATACCCAAGAATATCTTTGTTAAGCAGAGTTACACTTTTTTATAAATGTCATCATTTATTTGTTATAACTGTCTCCAGCAACTATCTTATAGGATTTTTTGTATATCAACCTGTCCTTAACTTGCTGCTGAGAAGTCTTAATTTACATTTTTACTTTTCAATAACCCTGTACTTTGCCTGAAAATTGAGAACTAATTCAGCTCAGTGATGTGATCTGGCCTTTTGAGATTATTATTTGGATAATTAAGGAGAAACCATCATATGTAGAAAGGCCAAGTGACAAATATCAAACCAAACTGTTGAGTTCTTTTTTTTTCCTTTTTTTTTTTTTGAGCTAGTGTCTCACTCTGTAGTCCAGGCTGATCCTAAATTCACTATAAAGCCCAGGCTGGCCTTGCATTCAAGGCAATCCTCCTGCTTCAGCCTCCTGAGTGCTAGAATTACAGGTGTGTGCCATCATGCTTGGCTTTATGTGCTCCTGGGGAATCAAATTCAGGGTTTTGTGCTTGCAAGACCAGCATTTTAACTGCTGTGCCACTCCTCCAGCCCGTGTTGATCTCGTTTAACCGGTATGATCCTAATTAGACCATTAACTATACAGACATCAATATTAAGTTTACTGCTAATTTCTCAAAACAGTTGACAGTAAATGGTAAACTTTGCCATGGAGCTGAATGTTTGCATCCTCCTAAATTTTATGCCAAAGTGTAATAGCCTCGATGTGATGGTAGTTGGAAACAGGAAAGGATTTTTGGGAAGTAATTAAGTCATAAGGGTGAAGACCTTGTGAGGGGGATTCATGCCTTTATAATGGATCCAGAGAATCGAGTTTTCTCTTTCTCCCCCTGTAAAGATAAAACCAGAAGGTCGCAGTGAGGAAGCAATAAAGTGGACCCTCGCCAGACACCCCATCTGCTGGGGCTTGAGCTTCTAGCCTCTAGACCTGTGAAAAAAAATAAATATTTGTTTACTGATTTTACCCCAATACTTTATAAGGTCTCCTTTATAAATTGTTATTTACTTTTGTCTATGTTTTTACTAACTGTGAGCAATAATTAGGAAATGCAAACCATTATCTTAGTGCTATGTTTTATATTCTCTTAAAAGCATTGCATTTAGACCATGCTTAAGGGGGGAGGGTCTCATCATCTGAGCTTTTCTGAGAATTAAGCAACAGATAACTTCTACATCTGAAGAGTTCAGCACAATTCCTTAATTAGTAAGACCTTGTTAACACTGTGCATATTATACCTACCATTCATACACATGCCAATAAGTATGATTTAACTTTTTCCTTTTTTAACTTTATCTCAAAATAGCACCATAAAATTTCATTCAGTTTTTAAGTAAAAAAAAAAAAAATCCAAAATGAGTAGAATAAGAAAGCATAAAAAAATGGGGAACCAGACAGGAGAGAAACGCCTGGGAATAAAACTGGCCAGTTGTATTTGTCTCCAGTGGTCGGATTCCATGATTTCTTGGGTCCTTGGGATTCTAACTACCTTGAGAACGTGTCATCATGAAGGTTACAGCCTCATAGGGACATAGCTTTAAAACGGCAATCATTCTTGTTCCTTAAGATATAAACAAAGCAAGGTTCTTTTTTCCTAAAAGTTTTCTTAGGACTGTACTTTCTACATTTGCAGAATTAAAGAGATGCTTCTAGTCACTATTGGTCGAAGAGCTTTAGCCTTCTTATTGCCTAGGAATAATGGCTTCCATCACACCAGTGCACTGAGTCACTAATAAAGATCTTCTAGGAGAAACACCATTGTACCTTCTGTGCACAAAGTTTTCTTGAAGTGGCAAGAACACGCTCCTAAGAACAATTTTTTCTTATTTTTCCCAGTGTCTAGCTTTGAAATCGAGACAGAACTCTTGACATTCAGATTCAGATAAAAAAATTGTTGTAGATCCTCCCTCCAGCTTCTATCCATTATAAAATAACTTCTGAGCAATAATAGAGAAATCATAAATCATGAGCTCATACTACAGAGAAACTTTGTCCATAAATCTTATCTCTAATTTCTTCTAAACTTTTTATTATAAATGTATGCTAATGACTTCAAGACAATTGTCTGAATGTTTGTACTAGGTAGTTGATGCACCGTTTAATTAGCCATATAAAAACAGATTTATGGCTTCAAATAGTTGAATGTCTTCCCCATATAGAGGGATGAGAGATGTTTTGGGTAGTTTCTGAGAAGAGATTTGGCTCGAAGAATAGACAAGAATATTCTGACTGAAATAAGATTGTGACAGAAAAAGAAGGATAGTCAAAGAATTTGAAATGAAAGATACCTCAGATAGAAGTGAAGTCACATTCCTACCAAATTTCAAGGAGTGACTCAAAGAGTAGTGCATGTATTGTTCTTGTGTTTCTACAGGAGGCTAGCAATCAAGGGCATATGTGTTCTTTCAACCATGACCGTGACGCTGATTTCCCATATCCATTGTTGTTGAGTGATTGATTTGAGTGATTGTTGAGTGATTATTAATTTGATTGTTTGGTTACTGAATGATTTGAGATCAATGGGAAATGAAGTTTCTTCTCAATATGTCTTGTTTCTTTTATTTGGTGAACTCAACATAGCTGATAGAGATACCAGAATACCTCCAGGTGAAAGTTCAGGATTCTAATACCTAAAACATGGCAGAATTAATTTGAGCCCTTTCCAGGACTCCGGAGTTCCTATTTCGGATTCAAAAATGTGAGTTTTTCCAACACACTATGCAGTTTCCTTATTCTTTTGCTGCATTGTTTCTGTCAGTGATCTTCAAGACTTATTTGGAAGATTTAAAGAAAACTGCTTCCAGAAATTTTTCAGTGAAAGATGAATTCTCAAGTCATAGTCTATTTCCTTCTACACCCTCTGTGTTGATTTCTGTACTTTAATGAGTACTGTGCATTACTTTATGTCTTATTACATGTATTAAAGTGTAATGACTACTGAGGAGACTTATCTAAATGCAAACACTCAACAACACTAAACTATGTCATGAACTCCTTTGTTACTTCACAATCTCCAATGGCACCAGTTATAGTGCTTTATACTACAGCGTATGTGATCAGTCGGGTCAGTTGAATCTAATATTATTTATTATGGCTTGAATCTGGAGTATCCCCCCAAAGCCTTATATATTTGGAATTATGTGCTGTTGGGAGGTGGGGCCTGCCTGGAAGGAGTGGGTGCTTGGAGCTCAACCTGAAAGAGTTGTGTCTACTTGTTGAGATTGGGGTGTTCCCAGGGTACAGCTTCCAGGTTTTTGTTATTGATTTGTGCGCTGGTGTATTGGTTAGGGTTCTAAAAGCGACAAAGTTAAGAGAATTTATGGAGATGGGAACTTATTTGGAGAGCTTTAAGTTTGAAGAGCGAGATAGTCCAAATCATCCGTGTACACGTGGGAATACTGGAGGGTCCCGGTAGCCACTCAGGTTCATTCAGCCGGTGTGACCCTGATGCAGAAGGTGATCCAAGAAAACAGGCAGACAGGAGGCTGATGTGACTCAGTTACCGAGAGCTGCGAAATCCTGACTGGAGCAAGCCAGGAGCAAACCGAAATCTCCACCTCCCCGTCTCAAGGCGGGGCCGGAGCCTTTTTAGGAAGAGGCAGCGACAACAATGTATATTCTTCCCTCCTTCCTTCCTCCCCGACTTCCTGGCCCTCAGTAAACAACACACACCTGAAAGCTATTCCCTGGACATTCCCCAGTCGCAGCGAGTTTACATAATTTCTCCAACGGCCACAGCTGGTAAGTGAGGGAGGGGCATCTACCCATCACTGTTACAGCTTTTTCCTGGGGAAGCTTTGGGGTTTTGCCTAAATCTCCAGATACTCCTCACTTCACTTGACTCCTACTTGACTTGATTTTCTGTCTTCGAAGCCTTGAGCAGCTCTCCAGCACCTGCCATGACTGGGCCCTGCGAGACTTATTTCTAAAACTAGGAGCTAAGATAAATCTATCCTCCCTTAAATTGTGGATGTGGGGTTTTCTGTCTGAGCAGTGAGAAAGAAACTGAGACATTATTCCTGAGAGTGTACATAGCACGTGTAAATGAGACAATTACATGACTTGAGCTAAAGACACTCTGAATCTTGGTTACTCAGTGCTAAGCTGTGTTACTGTAGATGCTTATTTTTAACTTCTGTGAGTCAAATTCCTTCTCTGTAAGTTATTAATTAAAGTATTTACAATTCGAGATCATTGGGAGCATTAAAGATTATGTAAAACATCTACTCAATCGTTTACTATATAGAAGTCACTAAGCTAGCAATGTTTTTGTTATTCTCAATATGTCAGGTTGCTATTATAAAAAAACAGCTGTATAAGTTTGGGATCACAGAGATTTTGCCTGTAGTTCTATTAAATGACTTACCATAAGCTTTTCTTTATTCCAGAAGGCTGCCTTGGATAGCTTACTCAAGTTTATTGCTCTATTTTGTTGACTACAGAAGGTATTTTTCTAAGAAATGTGATAAAATTCCTTGTGCTAAAGAAAATATTTATGTATAGCATACTCAGTGATGCAAACAGCACTTAAATTAACTTTAAAACCTTGACCTCTATCTTCAGGAAACAGCTATTCTACTTGGAATAACAAGACCAAAACACATAAAGGAATGAAAGCAATTTATTACTAACATGCTAACTACTGATAATAGCTTGACAGATTTCAGAAATGGAAACCATCTGTGTCAGTTGGGTTGCACCACCCATCAGGGTGGGTCAATCTCCTTCAGTTGCTGACCTGCCTATCTGTAATTTCTGTAAACATTCCCTGACATGTCCAGAAATCTGCATGGTGAATATGCTATAAGATAATTATTTCAGTCAAATAAAAATGACGATTAATGATCACTCTAGATTTACACCCTCACAATCCAGTCACCTCTGGGTGTCTCATAATCTTATTAAGTTTACAATCAAAATTACCTGTCACAGTGAAAAGATAGGAGGCTGGTCATGGAGACCAGTAGAAGAAACTGGTAAGGTAAGGCTTCTAATAATCTTTTGATTGCAAAGAAAAGAAATCTAACTCTGGATTAGATTAAAGAGACAGAAGAGAAGAGAGAGAGAATGAAAGAGAAAAGAGAGAAGAAGAAAAGAGAAGAGGAGGAGAGGGAGGAGAGTGGGAAGGAGGGAAGGGAAGAGGGGGGACAGGGCGGGGAAGGGAAAGAGAATAGATTGATTCTGTTAAGAGGAAGTCCAATTCTAGCCTCAGACGAGGACAATTGAGAAGACATTGTCAGTGTTCTTTTTCCTTTCAGTTTTGTGTGACTCAGCTGGCCTAACCTTCTCCTAGTCGTATATGGATTCTTACATGTTATAAGGGAACACGGCCAAGGCCAAATTTTCAGGTTTTAAGTTTAGAAGTTTTTCGTAGAAAGAACAGTTTTTGTATCACTGATTTTTATATTTATAGAGGGTTTGTGGGACCTTTTCAAAAATCCACAAGGTCAAAACCCATTAAAATAATATTATATCTCTGTTTTATCATGTTGGTATTTGTATTAGTAGTACTAAAATGGGTAACTTAGTGTTGTTACATTTTCATTGCTGTCACTGAACATCTGACATTCACAACTTAAAACAGAAAAGATTTATTTTAGCTCACAGTTTCAGAAGAATTCAACCCATTCATGGGTGGCCAGCTACAGGGGAAGCACATGGCAGAGTTCCAGCTGGTGGAACAACTCTTCACAGCCTGGCATACAGTTAGCCAAGTGAGCAAAGAAGGGTGAAGCTAGCGTATACTCTTCCAGTCCTGCCCCAGTGGTCCACCCCTTCCAGGTCAAGCCACTGTGTTCTAGTCCTTCCAATCAGGCCCCACCTCTTATCAGCAGGTAGTTCCTCAGTGATTCCACAACATCCAAACACGAGCTTTCTGGAGGACATTCCAGATCCAAACCATAACACTTAGCATCACATTGTATTAGTAGTAGTCATTTTAATCTTCATTGATACAGTCACAATATAAAATTTAAAAATCAATGTTTACTTAAGAATATCTCAGAAGAAAGAGTAAAAAAAAATAACTTTATCAAATTTCAGCTCTGAAGTACATGAAACTTTAATATTCTGTGTAGTGAAATGTAAAATGCACTATATTAAGGGTCGCCAGAGATCAGGTAAGATGTATGTGTGTGGAGGCAGAGAGTGTGTGTGCATTTATTTTAGGGATTTGGCCAGGTGATTATGTAGGAAAATGGACAAGTCCCAGTATGCTCAGTCAGCAGGCTCCAGGCCCAGGAACATCTGATATTTTAGTTTGAATTCAAAAGCAAAATAAAAATGGATGGCTCCACGTAGAATAGCATCAGACAGGAAAAAGTCACCTCATTCAAAGGAGGATTGCTCCTTTGTCTTTTCCAGGCTCAGCTAATGGGGTGAGGCCCACTTGGATTAAGGAGGGCACTCTGCTTTCCTCAGGAGAACCTTCAGCTGGGGGACAATGATGTCCATCACTGAGGTGCTGGGTAGAGCATGGCGGTGATTTGCTAAAGGGTATGCCGCAGTTGTTTTGTGTCAGTGCTGCCACGTTTGCTGCACTGTTTCTTAAGAATCCAAGATCTAGGGCAGTATCTTTTCACCCTCTGGTAACAAGACAATATATGTTGAAATTTGAAGGGGGTGCGTGTGTGTGTGTGTGTGTGTGTGTGTGTGTGTGTGTGTAACTTGGACACTTCCGTTCTCACATGCTATTATTATTAAGGGCATATCTGAAGGCTCTGAAACTTGGGCTTAAAGAAAATATCTTAAAATGAATTTAAAATTGCTGAATACATGCATTTTTTTCAAAAGTCAATCCATCACTTCCCAGGCTTCTTGCACTAGATTTTCATCTCATTTTTGAAATAAAATAAATACAGGATTATAATAATAAATAAATCACACAGCCCATAGCTTCTAGGTGCTAAGTAGATTCATGACTCAATGGGTTTTGCATGTCCTTTCTTCACCTAAACCTAGAGATGCCTGGAGTGGTGAGATTAGGCATCCACAGCATGCTTGATGTCACCACTCACTGATTACACATACACGTAATCAAGAGCCTTGTAAAGGAACTGTCCTTTAAGTTATAGAACTGCTCCTTATGTCCAAAGAATATATTGTTATTGGAAATAAATTTAATACTTTCATTTATGTAAGTGTGCAAATTGTTCCAGCTGCCGTAAGAAAATATATGCCATTTTTTAAGAAGAGTAGTTTATTACAAAAAAATTGTCTTTCTTATATAACCAAGTGACTAAAGAACATGAACACACAAACTGTGTACTCTATATATCTACCAATGTATGTATGTATGTCGATGCTTAAGGCTTCGGGCATGACAGTGAATAACCTTGAGAAAATGAACAGCCAAGTACCCGATGCTCTCTAGCCAGATGTTTTGGATTCAAATCTTACCTCTATAAACCAAGGGAAGGTTAATGAATTTCCTACAGCAGTATTCAGTGACTTATTCCCACCTCTCATCCCTACTGGGTGTTTGCTTCTACCAAATATAACTTACTTATTTCTTCTAACCATAAAATAGGGGAAGGGTCAAGAGATTTTCTAGATGTAAATAAAGTCTCTAGTTTGAGCACCGGAGATGTTGCTGAATGAATACAAAATTTTAGTGACACAGAAGGAACACCTTGCAGATCTATTTTAGAATGTGGAGATGATTGTTGATAACAATGTACTGCACTCCTGAAAATCGCTAGGAGAGTAGATTTAAATGTTCTCTCCACAATAAAAAATAATGCAAGTGTTAATTAACTCAATTGAGCCATAACACAATACACACAGCTAAAAATATGTTGTACATAAAGACAAACACATTACATATTATATTTGTCAATTAATATAATAAATAAATTAAGATTTGAAAATAACGTATCTAATTGGTGAAATTTAATCAAAAGAAAAGTCCCTCCTTATGGCCAAAAAAAACCAAAAGTAAGCCACCATGAGTTCCACAGACACAAGGAAATGAATTCTCCTACCGAGTCTGTGAGGCTAAAGGATGACCCAAGCCTCAGACACAGCTCCATTCCCAACCAAGGTCTTGATAAATACCTTGTGAAATCTTCAGCCTCATAGCTGGTATGATCGTGCCCAGACTCTTGGCCTCCGAAGTGTGACATACTAAATGTGTATCATGTTTTAGTCAATGTTCTGTGGTAACTAGTTTTGTCCCAGTTAGACTCTGATATAGGCTTCTATTTCTTCACCTGTAGAATAAGAATAAAAATAAATACTCCAAAGCATAGTTAAGAAGTAAGAAGTTAACATACATCAAACACTTAAAATAGAAATGTCAGCTCAAGATGTGTCAGATTGCTGAATTTGGACAATGTACCCCCCTGACCCTTAACAAAAAAAGTGAAAGTTGAAGTCAACAGTAGGATTTGTCAGTAATCAGCATAAAAAGCTCACAGAATTTTTGTGTTAAAATCCTCCATTAAAATTATGAAACCCATTATAACATTGATCCTGAAAGCTAAAACTAGGAGATTCTCACATGGTTATCAGGGGAAGCAGCTCTAAGGTTGTGTCACATAGGTATTTCCATTCCTCGAGGCAACGGCAGAGCCCTGCTTATTTGTGCCTCCGTGGTCATGGTCATGGTCATGGTTTTACAACATTGGCACAGACTAGTCACTACAGAGAGGCTCTAAATTTCTCAACGTTTTCTTCAGGTGATTGTGAACCATTTTCATTTCAATATGGCCTATTCACTGTACCAATGGAGAACAGAAGAAAAAATTGTAATGTTAATTAACCTCACATGTAATTGTGGGTGGCAAGGACTTGAATCAGTAGCCTATCCTCAGAAAAGAGCAACAATACTACTGATAATAGATTCTGCTCCTGTGTTCTTTATAACCTTATCATGGTATACAACTATGATAATTTAATCAGATATCACAGAGAGCCAGGAAAAAAGGTTGAAATAATTACAAGAAGTATTTGAAATACAGATTCATGCCAGTTGCTATGAATGTTGAAATGCTACTAAGTTATTAGTGTACCTTGAAATAAAAACAAATTAATACATGAAGAATTAATACTATCAAGATTCAAAACATTTAAATGACATATTTAGAAGATATTCAGGAAAAAAGTGTAGTCAACCTGAAACTACACAAAATTCTATTAAATGCAATAGAGAATATCTACATACCTTTTTGAGATTTTCTATTAAATATTAAAATTTTAATAACCATATGACAGAATAGTGATAAACTTCCTGAAGCAGAAATAATAGTTCAAATAATATCTGGAAAACAATCTATCAAGCTAAAATGTATGTCTTCACAAATGCGAGAAGACACACAACAAATTTGCCGAATAAATATGCATTAGAAGTAACTATAAATTATGAGACATTTGTTTCAAAAGAATTAGATGAATTCATGAGTTTTGTAAATGTTTCATTAACTAGTGCCTGCAAGATTCTTTCAAAAATAAAATTAATGGAGAATATTGGGCTTGGTGATCCTTTTAAAGATGTTGTTACAAAATACACTAGATTATTTCATAAGAGAATAATTTTTGATAAACAATAGTTTATGGAAATTCTCTGCAACACTATACAATATTATGTGGCTCTTCAATGACACCCTAAACAGGTTGTGAAATAAGTTATACATAGAGTTCCATACACAAAATGCATTTACTGAATTATTCATTTACAAATTATAACAGCAGATAAGCCAATAAGTTGAAGGTAGAGAAGCAGGAAACGCTAATCAGCACTACCAATGTACTTAACACCATAGAAAAAAATTAGGAAATAACCTATGACTACACGTTATTGCAGATCAAGACTCCTTCCAAGGACAACTACAATGATTGTGTCCAACAGATTCCCAGTACGACATACACACACACACAAAAAAAAAAAAAATTGAAAGAGCAACTGATAGCATCAGACCCAGAAGCCAGAACTTGTAGTCAAAAATTTCAGAGACTGGAAGAGCAAAGAAGGAAAAACAAGCACATTCTACTTCTCCTTTTGAAGGGAGAAATACAATCATGTTTAAGCAGAGCATGAGTGGCCCAAAGGAAAATAGACTGAAAAACTTAGAAGTTAGGCAGAAGTACAAGTACTTTCGTTGCATTAGAAAGACAAAAACTTTAAGTTCAGACCAAGTCAAAATAAAATGTAGGTACTGCCCAACTCATAATAGCTAAATCTTGGAAGCAGCCTATATGTCCATCAACAGATAAATGGGTAAAAAAATATGGATTACTACTCTGCCATAAAGAAAGATGAACTTTGGGATATCGATCCAGAACCCCTCTGCCTCTCAGCCAGGAGCTTTCTTTTTCTCTCTCTCTTTTCTTTCTGAGAGGATGACCCGCTTGGGTTCCCTCCCTGGTTCTTGGCTAAGTGCTTTCCTTTTCTCATTTTGTTAGTTCAATATACAGTTGCTTGGTGGCTGTGTTTATAGTCCAGTGATTAAATACTTGCCTAGCATGTTCAAGGCCCTGGGTTCAGTTCTCATCACCACATAAAAATTAGCCAGGCTTGATGATGCACACCTGTAATCTCAGCACTCAGGAGCCTGAGGCAATAAGGTTGCCATGAGTCACATAAACACCAAGCAGATGAAAAAGAAAAAAAAAATCTACAATTAGTCATTTTATAACAAGCTGTTAAATACCAAAGATACATAAAAAAGTTAGAATAAAGATATCCAGAGTAAACAGACACCTTGGAAGGACTAAAAATTAACTGGGCCGACTCTTTAGTAAAAATTATAACAGAAGATGGTATAAAATTATTGTACCAAAAAAGTCAAATTAGAATTAAGTAACACTTGAAAATATCCTTGAGAAATAAAGGTAAAATTAAGGTATCTTTAGACAAGCAAAACTGAAAATATGTGTCACTATCAGTCTTTCCTGAAATAAGAATTAAAAAAAAATTCATGAAGCAAATGGAAATCCTAAGCATGAATGCACAAAGCAAGAGGGAGTAATGAGTTGTAAATACCAAAAGTATGTGCACAAACATAGATGAGAATCACTCTACAAAACAAAACTGGCAATAGGTTGCAGAGTTCAGGATAAAACAAAATACATGATAACAACAATGTGAAAAGCAGAATATTGGCGAAGGCAGGTGAAGTGTTCCAGTAAGGTTCGTAGCATTAAGTTCTAAAAAAGAAAATATAGCAGTAAATGTAATATAAATTAAAATAAAAACATAAAACATTCTATTAATCCCCTAAAGAACACATTAAGATAATAGAACAACATAATTGACACTGTTGTCATAAATAAAATAGTATGTACACTAAATGTACAGCATTTGTGCTTTTCATATATGTATAAAATATTTCCCCAAATTGCCAATATATTAGGCTATACAGGAAGGGTCCATAAATTTTCAAAGTAGTGTGAGAGGAGACAGTGGAGTAGTAGTAGGCAGTTAAGGATACGGCCCCCCCAACCCCCTCCCAACACCACACACACACACACACACACACACACACACACACTCACTCACTCACTCACAGAAATGGAGAATTTACCGGAAGGCAGGATTATGGAAAAGACAGCTGGCTATAACTCGTGACCGCCCTATAACTGATCACTCTCTAGAACTTAGTGAAAAGACAGTAGAGAGAAAAATCTTGAAGAGGAAAGTAACTAAGAGTGGGCTGCAGCAGCTGGTTTAAGAGTGGAGAAACTAGCAACCAGCCCTAGCAACCGAGCTGCTTAGCATAGGACAGCCCCTTACCCAGCGACCCAATAAAAGCTGCTAGACAATGAGCTACCAGGCAACCCACGTTCCGGGTCCCCCTTCTGACTAGCAGAAGCTCTGCCCTCTTTCTTTCCAAATAACGCCTTTGCTTCACAGCCCGCCTCCTGTCTTCGAGATTTATTCTTCAAGCCGATGGAGGTGAGAACTCGGCACAGAGGCCTGACAGAATTGGGGCCTGACACCACAAGGACTAACAGTTCTAAAATTATAAGAAAATAATCTCTGATTAAGATTCTCCCTATGTGTTTGGAAATTAAACACTATCATTCTAAATTCATCCATGAATCAAAAAGAAATTGTAAGAAAAGTTTTTAAACTCGGTGGTAAACACAAAATATAACAAAACTTGAGTAGCGTAGTTAAATATTATTTGATTTATGTTATTGGGGGAAAGAAAGGTTGGAAAATCAATTATTTGAAATTCTAACTCAAGCGCTTCAATAAAAATTATTCAAAATAATCACGACTCTGGTTCCACTGCAGACTCCAGTTAAAGTCTCTGACCACCTATAATTCTGAGCAACCGGATATAAACCAGGGTTTCCATGACCCTCTTTGTTCAACTGATAAATAAAACACCTCAAAGAACTCAGGAAAGTAGCTTACTTGACCTTCCTGGGCTTCGTTGTTGTTGTTTAGTTTACAAAAGATACAACTCAGGGTGTTGTGGCGCGGATTGACACATGGGACTCACAGGCAGGGGTGATCAAGAGTTTACTGTCCAGACAGACCAGCGTGCTCGGACCCGACCACCAAAGGAGCCTGTCCGGAACAACTTGGGTCAGGGGTTTTTATACTCACAGTTCAGGGAAGCAAGAAGCGGGGATTTTCACAGAACAGAAGGGGGGTTTTGAAGGAACAAAAGAGAAAGGGGGCAAATATTGTTTCTACATCAGGAAGTTTATGCGTCTATCTAACGTCAGTCTATCGACCATGGAGACTTTGGGATACACAGAAACTTGCAATCAGCCACGGCGACCTCTGGACGCACCGAAACATACTGTGGTTGTTCCTGGCACAGGTGCAGGGTTAGGGCCGAAGCTGAGTTTCTCATGAGCTCAGGGAGAGGGGAGGGTAAATGGAAGAAGATGGTAAGCAGAACTAACTCCATTTTGATTTTGTCTCTTTCAAGGGACAGCCAAATGGAAAAGATAGGGTATAGCAAGGCAGAGGGGAAAACAGTGGTAGAAGTTTCCACGTTCTCACAAGGTGTGCCACTTTCTAACCCCTCATAATATTCACCAACCCTGAGGTTCTCTGGCTCCCACACTTTAAGAGTCTGACAAGGTCTCATCTCTAACTCCTTGCCCAGTCCCCAAGATCTTGGGTAGGTCTTAAAGTTGTAACGCTCTAGTCACTTGACCTTGTTGGTGACTAGCCCCATCATAATGTCCTCAGTCATCTTATTAACATAAACTCAGATGTGACGAAAAGGAGTTCATTCCAAATAACAAAAGAACCTTCTGTCACCCAAGGGTTTCAGGAGCTCAGAGACAAAGACCAATAGAACCTTTGCACCAAACTGTGTACGCTAATTGAGATGAGATGGAAAAATTCCTTGAAAGTAATATGCCTTAATTAAAACTACTTAAGGAAAAAATAGAAAATCTGAAGTTTGTATTTAAATGAGTCTATAATTTTAATCTTTCTTAAGTGTAATCTCCAGACTCAGATGACTTTACCATTTTATTATTGAATGCTTCCAAATATTAAAGATAAGCAGCATCAATCTGTCATGACTTAATGAAGTTGACTTGCTACAGGTTTCAAAATTAGCGGTTGATGAATATTGTAAAATGAAGTTCTTTTTTTTTTTGAGACAGTCGCTCTGTAGCCCAGGCTGGTTCTGAACTTGCTGTGGAGCCCAGGCTGGCCTTGGACACACAGCAATTCTCACTTCTCAGTCTCCCAAGTGCTGGGATTCCATGCATGTACCACCACAACCGGATTATGGGGTGCTAGGAAATCAAACTCAGGTACATGAAGTTCTATTTTTATTGTGATGTTCACCTAGATTTTCTACTTCTGTTATGGACTAAATTAAAGGACTTAAATCTACTATTTTTCTATGGGGATGTTATAAAAATTTAATTTGTGGTTTTAAAAATGTGTGAATATATACTAACCTATATTTATGTATGTACACCGTAGCGTTTTTCACTTGTTTAATCATGTGTTTTGATGAACAAATATTTTCAATTTTAACACAATTCAATTTTTCAATGTTTCTATATTGCTGGCTGCACATTCATTTTTGGAAAATCCTGTGTACATTAGACTTGCTAAGTGAACTCATCTCTCCAGGTACTTATCAGCCCCACCTCAACCAGAGGCAAAGAGTGGCCTGAGGTAGACAAGAAGGTTGGACTCCTGGTGCAATTTCTATCTGCATCTGCCAGCCAACTGTGACCTCATTATTTTGTAAATTCAAAAAATGATTTTGAAATTGAGCAATTACTTCTATACTATGTTATAGAGACTTGTTTAGCTGCAATTTTAAAGAGGCTATTCGAGATTTTTAACTCTACCATCTTCTTTGAATCTAGTTTTGAATAAATTTCTTAAACTCATGACACATTTTTACAACAGCTGGCTCTACTTCATTTTTGGAAGTACTAGATTCATTTGCATCCTGATTATTGCTATGACATTTGACAGCTCACAGTTCTAGCTTCCTTCTAAAAACAATAAATTGAGCTATTTAGCTGAGTTTTGGAGATTTTTCAAGTCATAGATGGAAGACCAAACTGTATTTTTTTGCTTTTTTTTTTTGCTTCTATTCAGGGAAGAATGCATGTCAAGCTTGTGAAAAGTTGCATACAGTTCACAGTGACAATGTTCTACAACAATGTCAGTGTCAACAACGGTTCACAAATCCCATCTCAAAAATACTCCTCAGTCAGAGAGGCCAGCCAAGATTGGTGATGACAAAATAAAGGCATTGAGCAAATCGAAACGATGTTACGTGACACAGAGATGGCAGAAACAGTGACCATCCATCACTCAAGAGTTCGGGACCACCTGAAGAAGCAGGATGAATGAGCAAGCTCTGTATTTAGGTTCCCCTGGAACTCGGAGTTCATTTTGATGGTGCTTGTACATCTGTGATATGCTCATTAATCATGAGGAAAACAATTCCTTCATGAGGTGATTGATAACTGGTAATGAGAAGCGAGTTTATTTACAACAATGTGATGTGCAAAGAGTGTTGGTCCCAATGTGATGATTCGCCTCAAACATCATTGAAAGCAGACATTTATTAGAGGAAGGTTATGTTCTTAGTAAGATGTCATGCTCTTCAAGCACCTACCAAGGAACCAAATAAACAATTTGAATGTGCACTGTCAGCAATTGGACAGTTTGAACGAGTCCATCATCCAGAAACATCCAGGGCTTGTTAATAACCATGTGTAATCACTTCTCAAAAACTATTGGAGCTTGGATGGGATGTGTTGCCACATACGCCTTAAGCATCCAACCTTGCACTGTCAGACTTCCACTTGTTTTTCTCTCTTCATAACTCCTTGGGTATATTTTAATGTTCAATTCAGATGAAGCTGAAAATCAACACCTTGTTCAGTTTCTCACTAACTTAGACAGGTCCTTCTATGAATGAATAGTTGTGAAGCTCACTAAGAGATGGTAAAATGTTACGGAACAAAATGGACAATATATCTTTGATTGTTCTTTATTTTTATATAAATAAATGACACTTGAAACAATAGACAAAATACGTTATAGCTTTACCAACGATCCTATAGAGGGAAAGATTTTGAGCGCTTTCAAAGAAATTATACATGTTTGTAATCTGTGCATGGTGGCACACACCTGTAATAGCAGCACTCTGGAAGGCTGAGGCCGAGGATTAAACGTTTGAGGCTCATGTGAGCAACTTAGTAAGAACCAATCTCCCTAAAAATGATAAATATTTGAAAAGATAAATAGGCTTACTATATTTTAACACTACACAATTGTACATGTATTGAAACATCATGTGATACTTCATAAATATGTGCAATTCCGTATAACAATTTAAAACCACCTCTAAAAGAATGTATGCGTATGTATGTATATATTTTTAATGATATAGATCATACTTCCTTGAGAGAACAGGGAATATGTCAACATATTTCATTTACAAACCTCCAATTTATGTTTTTAAGTTAGCTTCATGGCCTCAAAATATTTTATTTTGCAATTACTGCTTTTTGAAATATATAAAATACAGTTCTATTTACGTTGCCAATCTTTATCTAGAGATTTGACTTGGAAAATATTGAAACTAAATTAGATCAGGCAACAGAAACTTTAGTGAAACCCAAAAGTAATCTGTCTTCGGGGTTGATCTTCAAGATTAGCAAAAGCAATGGGGGCATTGTTCTCTCATCAAGAGCAGAGACAATAGCCAACATCCTGCCAGGCTGGCCCTTCCATACAGAGAGCACACACCAGGAGGCCACGTACTCTATGGGACACCATAAATATTAAACAATCATAAGTGCCACCAGTCCTGAGGAACAGTGGTAGAAGCAAATCTTACTGCTCCCAGCCAGCCACTTAGAATTTTTAAAGCAGCAGAGTTAAAGCACAATTTCAGCTAGAATAATTTTAGATAAGGAATAGGCCTACACATTTTCATGACTCATTTTTATGTTACTTGGTTATCCTCTTACATGTATTTCCCATCCGTGTTCCTACGTGCCTGCTACCTTGTATCAGTAATTTTACACAGCAGCAGAAGGTACAGAAAAAGCAAAGACCAGGAATCTAAAACCAAGAATTTGTTTCTCAACCTCGCTCCAAACTAGCCATCATCTCAAGCAAGTAATTAGTTTGACCTTCCGAGGCCTCAATTATTTGTTGGCCATATAAAAGATTTTGACAACACAATTTCTTTCTTTTTTATTACATGTATATTTCAAGTATGCAAAGTGGCGAGTGAATATGCAATGTGAAATTATTACCACTGTCAAGATAATTAACATATCCATCACTTCACATCGATCATTCTGGAGTGTGTGTGTTCCAAACACTGAGACTCTAACCTCTTAGGAAATTTCAAGTATAAAACATCAGGTTGTTACCTCTATCAATTACACGATTTCAAAAATATTTTTGTAGGGTTAAAATTTTCTGATGGCCAAATCTATAACCCATTAGCAGCTATAATAGTCACTTAGAACTTTCAAAACACACTTAACACAGAATTAGATGACTGAGAAGAGAAGACATTCACTGTGTTACAGTTCTGGAGTCTGGAGGTCCTGGCCCTTCCTCCTGGCCTCTAGCACAATCCCAGCAGTCTGTGTCTTGCTTCGCTTTAGATGCATCACCGCAATCTCTGCTTTCATCTTCAAGTGGTATTTTACTGCACATATGTCTGTCTCTGTGCTCCAATTTTCCTCTTTTATAAGGGAAGACACCAGTTTTATCAGATAAGGCTCACCTTGACTAGACAAGGACCTAATTTTTATATCTGCAACGATCTTATTTACAAATGAAATTACATTTGTAAATATGGGGTTGAGGCATTGACATATTTGGGGGGGAACACAATCCAACTCATATTAGCACCCATCGTTATGAAAGGAGAGTAATTTCACCTATGAAAATTATTCATAACGATCCATCTCTACTATTTTCTCACTTTTTAAGTGGAATCTATGAGGTCATGGTCTTGTGTCCCGGAGCCAGTGGCCTAGTGCCCATCTGACTATCACCTGCCAACTTTGTTACCGATCCTGACTATCTGGTCATTCACTGCATTTTTCAGATTCCATTGTAATGGAGTGTCCATGCCTTTGGGACAGTTTATATAAGACCATCTATCTGGTTTCCCTCCTTTTTTCAGCACTTCATCCCATATCATATATGTATATGACATGTTATGTGCTACCCATCCCATCGCTCTGTGTAAATGGAAGATCTGCTCCAGTTCAGCTGACCAGTACTCCCCATAGCCCTCAGTCCGTCACCCATGCTGCTCACATTGGAACTGTGAAATAATGTTTTCTGTGCCATTTGTCTTTCCTTTCTAGTTTTTTCTAATAAAATCATTTAGATTCAGCCAAAGGATTTAAATTTCAAGTATTCTTAAGACATTGTCGGTTGATTGGTCACTTTTATTTTGTTTGTCTCTAACAGACCAAATGAAAACATGACCTTCTTCCCACAAATTCAGCCAAAATATATTCATCATGACTGATTAGATGGGTAAAGTGACAAGAGTATCGGGAAGAACTCAATGCTTATATTTCATTTCTGTTTGTTTAACACTAAATCAGGATGTAATTCTGAACCCTCTCCTCTTACTGCCCCCCATAAATTAGAATCAATGAAACGTGCTATAATGAATGATCTGCAGTAAATTACTACAGTGGGTTGAATATAAAAAGGCTTTTTTTGTAGAGTAGCAGGTCTTTATTTAGAAACAAAGAGTGGAGTAAAAGCCCCCAGTATCTGGAAGAGGTTTCCAAGTGGGTTTCTCCAAAGCCCTATTTTTTTTTTAAATGAGGAAGGGAACTGCAATTCTGTCCAACACTTTTTTGCACTCTCACTAGTCAGATACAAGAAAATTTCATATCATAAAATATTTAATTCCTTCCAATCTCTAGCAAACAGTGTATGAAATTAAATTACGGATGGCATACACCTTAAATTTTCAAAGACCAATGTTAGTGTACTTTTGTACAATGTATATTTGGACATTAGAAACTCTCTGATATATCTGGAATGCTGTCTCCTATCAGTTTTTCAATTAGGTTTCTAAAATCTCTGTTCTCTTGAAAACAGCAATTAAAACATTCCCAATGGGAAGTCTGTTTATAATATTCCTTGGCTTTCTTGCCACTTTGAAGGAAGAAATAAAAAAGAGGAGAGGGACGGAGAGAAGGAAAGAAGAAGAGAAATTTCAAAGAGCAATTATAGTAACATTTCAAAAGGGGAGATTTGCATATTAAGACATTGACATGACATTGATGTGTTAACTGGTAAATAAGGATCAACTACATCAATCATTTTTCATTAACATAAAAAAGTATGTGAAGCAGGCTACTTTTTTTAAAAAATTGGGTTGCTTAGCCCACGGTTTTGAAGACTAAAAGTGTAAAATCAGATGAAGCCATTTGTTGAGTTTCTTGTAAAGGTAGCAGATGCCACCTTATCATTGTTATAGTATGTAAGTACAAGTGATTACACAGTCACATAAAAACTCACAGAGAAATCTGGGTGGGCTAAGTTTGCGCCTCCTATAATAACCTTCCTAAGGAAACTACAAACGGATCACATAAGAACTACCTTAATCCCTTTCAAATGCACACCCTGAGTGACCTAAGGACTCCTGTTTAGTTCCTGCCTAGTAAAGGTTCTATCAGTTTTTCATATTGTCATGCTAGGAACCAGCTTCCAGTACACAGACCCTTGGTGGACACCAGAACCATACCTATTGTAAAGCATGGCTATACAATTTAGAGAGTCAGCCAAAACATCCAAAACATGCAGGTTTAGGTGGTCTGCAATGAAAATTCTGGCTGAGTCTATCACCATGTGCTCAACCAACAGGAATAAGTTGGATTCTCTCATCCAAGCTGGCAAACAGTTCATGCCAGGGGAATATAGGATAGTAAATGGGACTGACTTGCAGGTCAGGACTGTAACGCTTAGAAAAGGAGAGTAGGGCTGAGGCTGTACCTCAAAGGTAGGGCACTTGCCTAACATGTGGGAGGCCATGGGTTCACTTCCCAGTGTTGAAAAAGCAAATAAATAACAACAAAGGAGAATAAAGGAATGTCTCTATAAGAATAACAGCACCTTACATTTAGAAAGGAAAAACATATTCAAGAGCAAACTAAAGACAGTGCTCTGCCTGGGAAAAGAACCAGACTCCATTATAATAAACGGTGCCCCTCTGAGTGTGGTGATGCACACCTGTAATCTCGGCCTGTAATAGGTTGAGTGAGGAGCATCACAAATTCAAACCCAGGCTGAGCAATTTCGCAACTCAGTGAGACTGTCTCAGAATAAAAAGTAAAAGAAAAAAAAAAAAAAGACTGCGGATGTAGCTCAGTGTGAAGGCTCGGGATTCAGTCCTCAGTCCTGCAACAAACAAGTGGGGATAAAGCCTGGGAGAGGATGTAGTAACTCAGACACTGGATCCAGTTGGGGTCAACATTGATCATGGAGAACAAGGCTATTAGAAACCAGCCAGGCCAGCAGAGTATTGTCAAGAAACACAAACTACAGGCTGAAGAGAGACTCAGGGGCTCGACTACCAGGTGATCTGGTGGTGACAAGAAAAGAGGAAGACCCAGGCCAGGACACGTGGTGATCTGAAGCTTGACAAGCCCTCTTCCGTGTTTCTCTTCAGTGTCTGTTACTGTCTTCTCTCTTCCTTTGTCTCCTCCTCATTTTTTTCTCTTTCTTCTTCTCATATTTCTTCATGTACTTATTCCTTTATCTCTCTTTTGGGAAGATTTTTTCCCATTTCTCATTTCCCATTTTCATAAATGCAATGCACAGTGGTTACATTCAGCTTGAGTATTTTGTGTACGTATATATTGTATCAATGATATAACCCGTATCCCTCTCCCTCATAGGCTCTCCCACTCCCTTTTTCATCCACCCTGACTCCCATTATGACACTCATTTGATTTTATAAAATGTCTGTATTCTGGGTTTCTCATATTAGAGAGAGCCCATGCTTGACTCACTTCACTAAGCATGCTGGTCTCAAGTTGCATCCATATTCCTGCAAAAGCCTCAAATTGATCTCTCTTTATGGAAAAGGAATACTCCCTAGTATTCACACCACAATTTTTACATCCATTGGTCTGTTGGTGTGTATTTCTGCATCTTCCACCATTTAGTTGTCATTAGTTGTGCTGCTGCAAACATGCCTATACGCGTATCTCTGTTATACTTAGTTTTAACTCTTCTGGAAAGATACCCAGAAGAGGTATCACGAGATCAAATGGAATATTTATTTTCAGCTTCTTGAGGAATCTCCATACTGCATTCCATAGTGGCTGTACCAGTTTACTGTCCCACCAGCCATGTAAAAGTATTCCCTTTTCCCTGCAACCTGCATCGATTGATGTTTGCCTTCTTGATGTGCACCATTCTCACTGAGGTACGACGATATTGAGTGATGTTTTGCTTTGCATTTCTCTAATGACTAAGAATGTTGAACATCTTTTCTTGCATCTGCTTGTCTATATTCTCTTTTAAATATTTGACTTTTTTCTATCCTTCCTCTCATTGCCCATCTCCTCCTCCTCTCTACCTCTAGCACTCCTCTGTCTCTGCCTGTCTCACTGCTGTCTCCCTACTGCCTTTGCCCCAACACTAAATCTCCTGTCTCTCCTGCATGTTAAATTATGTCTTTTTCTTAAGTTAATGAGCTATTGAATGAAACTGTAAAAATTTACTAACAGAGAAACTCTTTGGAGTGTTTGTACTTCTTTTTCTTCACTTAAAAAAAGAGGAAGCATAAAAATTTTTTACATATTTTGACTCTTATTTTTTCTAAGTCAGTACATGATTCTTAGTAGAAAGAGAAAAAAATGTTTCTCTTTCTTTTCAAATTTCCTGAGTCATTGCTTGAAATAAAGATCAATAATAATAAAATTCTTTGTGCATTATTAAATCCTATCATTTCCTTGAGTTTCTATCTCTTTGTTACTCCAGAGATGGAAATGATGAGAATTTGACCTGCTATTACAAATGGTAACGATTATATTAATCCAACTTAGGCTTCTTTAAACATTATGGTTGAGCTGAGTGTTTAGTCTAATAATAGCAATAGCTATAAAAGCCATGGTAATAAAAATAAATTGCTAAACCAATAACAAGTTTCAGGAATACATTGTTCCCTCAGCACCGACCGGCAGTTCATTTTAACACAATAAGCTCTTTTCTGAACAAGTAGGACATGCAAAAACTAATTATTGCACGTTCTTTATTCACCCAGATCTCCATGTGTCTTCTGACCTCTGTTACGGAAAGAGCTTTGCAGGTATATCCACTACTATGAGTTTGGCAGAAGCACACAGCGAAAATGAAGAAAAACACAGATTTGAAGAAAACATTGACCGCCATGGGTGTTTTCATTAAAGAGGCTGAACAGCCGGCCCAAAGCTCTTATGGTATCACCATCTGTAACTGAAAAAGGAAAAGCATATCACAAATTTCTCAAAGGGCAAACAGTATAATTTTATTTATTAGGTGTTCAAAACCTTTGACTAGAGAGGCCTATCAGATGCTATCAGCATGTGACATTGGCATGCAGATTGTGGGCATGCTGGTTGTCTAATATGTCACCCTACAAATCTCAGGGAATGCTTGCAAATCTGCATGAGTAAACGCTAGTCATCGTTGTCATCATCTCAATATTCTTTCTCTTTAAAGTCATATGGTGTCAGCTTGGGGCACACGCCAATAATCCTAGCACTCTGGGAAACTTAGGAAGGGAGACGACTAGTTCAAGTTCTGGGCAAGTTAGTGACTGAGCAAGATGTTGTTTGAAAATGAAAATAGAATTAAATAAAAGAAAGAGCTGAGGGTGTAACTCAATGCAAAGACCCTGGGTTCAATTCCTAGTGCTGACTGTTTCATTAATCTTGGTTATCATTGTTTAGAACAGCACTTGTAGAAAGAATGAGTGGTATAGTAAAGACACTGTACAAAGTATCAGAATATAAATAAGTTTATACACACAAAATAAAAAAATGAGAGCTGTATAAGCCAATGAAAAACCAAAGTTTTATTTTTTAAAAAAGCATTGAGAAAAATGTCATTTATGAAAGAAACATATTGTTATAATCATCTCAAACAAGGGAATTTCACTTCATCTATAGTTAAAGTAATTTGGCTTCATCGATAATTAAAGTATATAAAAGAGTATTCGTATTAAAAATAAAGGAAATAGAAGAATTATAAATTTGATTTTGATTAGGGACAGGGGACAATTAGAGAAAGCAAAAGAGGACTTTCCATGTTTAAAATCTATGTCAGATATAATAAAGGAAAATGTATTTTTATATGAAGCATTCTGGACCTGTGAGTATGGCCAGCGTATTATGCACAACCCAGCTTCCAATGCAGTCGCTCGCATGGGAACAGCAGCCCCTGAAGGTCACATGCTGTCCCAGCCTAACTCTCACACTCATCCAGTTATTGGGGTTTCCAGTAGAGTAACAGTTTAGCAAGGTCTTAAGAGTTCATACATCCTGTGATGTGACTGTACCAGAGAAAAGGGTAAGATGTAGTGTGAGGCTCAGTTTTTAGTTTAGATTACTGGTTCTCAAAGCAAGATAGCAGAGATATTAGCATCGCCAGGTCCATGCCATATCTACGTAATCAGTAGCCTGTGAGAGGGCTCAACAACTGTTTTCCCGGTAACACTGATGTGTGCTAACGTCTGAGAATCACTAGTTCAGTTAAAACAAACCACCATCACGTTGCAACTGAATTCACAACCATTTCTCTGTTCAACTTTATTTTCATTGTCATTATGGGCAGCTCTGCCACTTGTTTTTTTGAGGCAGGGTCTCTCTCTATACCCTAGCTCTGTCATTTTGTGTACACAGTGATGATATTCTCTTGTCCCAGGTCCTTTAGTCAATCAACTCTTGAAACTTTATTTTCATTAGAATCTTTTCACCAAGTAGGTAGGGGTCCAGGAAATTTTCAGAGTCCACTGTATGCATAAATTAAAAATGAGAAGAATGTCTACCACAGAGCCTTATGTATCAAGTAAGGGTAGGATGAGATAATCCAATGCTAACTTTGCCCTGACCATGTGCTATCATTAAAAACATTCTGAGAAAAAAGACAAAAATGCAAGATGTCACCTGGAAGCATAAGAAATAAAGAGCAAAATTGTAGATT
>PVKB01000948.1:438381-534340 GCA_004027205.1 Ctenodactylus gundi | reverse complement strand
AGGTGACAAGGGCTTTCCCACTCTCCTTTTGTCCCTCCCCCACCCCTCCCCTCCCTCCCTCCTCCCCTACCCAACCCGCCTGTTTTACTTTGTTTTTTGAGTTCCATAGGAGTTGTGCTGTGGGACTCTCATAGCAGAGAGACCATTGGATGTTTCACCTTCTGCTTCTGACTCACTTCACTAAGCATGATGTTCTCAAGTTTCTTCTATTTGCCTGTAAAAGCCTCCACATTGTTGGACTTTATTGATGCATAGTATTCCATTGTGTATAAATACCACAGTTTGTGTATCCATTGGTCTGTTGATGGGTATTTTGGTGACTTCCATATTTTAGCTATTGTTTGTTGTGCTCCTATGAACATGGGTATACATATATCTCTGTTGTATGTTGTTTTGGCTTCTTTTGGATATATTCCCGGGAGGGGTGTCACTGGATTGAAGGGGACATTTATTTCTAGTCTTTTGACAGCTCTTCATACTGCTTTCCAAAGGGGGTTGTACAAATTTCCATTCCCACCAGCAGTGCAGGAGGGTTCCTTTCTCCCCACAGCCGTGCCAGCATTGATTATTATTTGACTTGTTGATATAGGCCATTTTCACTGGGGTGAGATGGTATCTTAGCGTTGTTTTGATTTGCATTTTTCTTATGGCTAGAGATGTTGAACATCTTTTCATGTATCTATTGGCCTTTTGCATTTCTTCATGAGTGAACTGTCTCTAAATTTCATTTGCCCACTTTTCAATAGAATCCTTTATTTACTTTTTTTCAGCTCCTTGTATATTCTAGGTATAAGCTTCTTATCTGAGATGTTGGTGGTAAATATTTTTTTCCCACTTTGTTGGTTCTCTTTTTATAATGTTAATAGTTTCTTTTGCTGTGCAGAAACTTTTTAATTTGTCATGATCCCATTTGTTGATAATGGGAATAATTTCTTTTGCTCTTGGTGTCTTGTCAAGAAAGTCTTTGCCTACCCCTATGTCTTTTCGAAATTTGCCTAATTTGTCTTCTAGAAGTTTTAATGCTTCTTTTTTAATGTCTAGGTCTTTGATCCACTTTTATTTGATTTTGGTGCATGGTGATAGGTGTGTGGCTAGATTCATTCTTCTACATGTGGATGTCCACTTTTCCCAGCACCATTTGTTGAACAGGCTGTCCTTTTTCCATTGTATGCATTTGGCCCCTTTGTCAAAGATTAAGTAATTGAGGATATTTGGGTTTGTCTCTGCATCTTCAATTCTCTTCCACTGGTCTATCTGTCTATTTTTTTTTTTTTTTTTTTTTTTTTTTTTTTTTTTTTTTTTTTTTTGCCAGTACCAAATTGTTTTTACAACTATGGCTTTATAGTGTAGCCTGATGTCTGGAACTGTAATGCCTCCTGCTTTGGTCTTGTCGCTCAGGATTGCTTTGGCTATTCTTAGTCTCTTTTGGTTCCATATGACTTTAAGAATTGTTGTTTCAAGTTCTTTGAAGAAACTTGTAGGTATTTTGACAGGAATTGCATCGAATCTATATATCAGTTTCGGTAGTATGGTCATTTTGACTATATTTATTTTGCCTATCCAAGAGCAGGGGATATCTTTCTATTTTCTAGTGTCTCCTATAACTTCTTTTGTCAATGTAATGTAGTTTTCTTTATATAGGTCTTTCACTTCCTTGGTTAGGTATACACCTAGCTATTTAAATTTTTGCTGAGCTGTTGAGAATTGAATTGTTTTTTTTGAATTCTTGCTCAATAAGTTCATTATTAGTATAGAGAAAAGCTATTTATTTTTTAGTGCTAATTTTGTAGCCTATGACTTGGCTGAATTTTTTTATTATTTCTGGGAGTTTCATAGTGGAGTTTTTAGGGTCTTCCATGTAGATAATCATATCGTCTCCAAATAAGTAGAGTTTGACCTCCTCCTTTCCGATGCAGATTCCCTTTATTTCATTTTCTTGTCTGATTGCTATGGCCAGTGTTTCAAGAACTATGTTGAATGAAAGTGGTGAGAGTGGGCATCCTTGTCTTGTTCCTGATTTGAGAGGGAACGATTTCAACTTTTCTCCATTTACTATGATATTTGCAGTAGGTTTAGCATATATGGTTTCTATGAGTTTCAGGTAGGGCTCTCCTATACCTATTTTTTCAGTGTTTTTATCATGAGGGTTGCTGGATTTTGTCAAAGGCTTTTATCAATAGAGATGATCATGTGGATTTTGTTTTTGCTTTTGTTGATATGGTGTATTACACTGATTGATTTACGTATGTTGAACCAGCCTTGCATCTCAGGGATGAAGCCCACTTGATCATGGTGTACCATTTTTCTGATTACTTGTTGTATTCTGTTTGCTGGAATCTCATTGAGGATTTTTGCATCTATATTCATTAAGGATATTGGTGTATCATTTTCCTTCCTGGTTAAGTCTTTGTCTTGTTTTGGGACTACTGTGATGCTAGCCTCGTGAAATGAGTTTGGTAGTGTTCTTTCACTTTCTACTTTATGAAATAGTTTGAGAAGAATTGGAGTAAGTTCTTCCCTTAAGTACTGAAAAAATTCTGCTGTGAATCCATCTGGGCCTGGACTTTTGTTTGTAGGTAGAGCTTTTATTACTGCTTCAATTTCTGTGTGCTTGATGGGGTTGTTCAAGATTTTTATATCTTCCTCGTTTAATTTTGGTATTCTATATCTATCTAGAAAGTCATCCATTTCTTCCCAGTTCTCACATTTGTTAGAATATAGGTGTTCAAAGTAATTTCTTATAATATTCTGGATTTCTGTAGTCTGTTGTAATTTCACCCTTTTCATTTCTAAGTGTGCTAATCGTGCCTTTTCTTTCCCTTTCTTGATGAGGTTGGCAAGAGGTTTGTTGATTTTATTAATTCTTTAGAAGAACCAGGTCTTTGACTCATTGATCTCTTTTATTGTCTTTTTAATTTCAATCTCATTTATTTCAGATCTGGTCTTCATAATTTCTTCTCTTATACTGCCTTTTGGGTAAAATTGTTCTTGTTTCTCTAGGTCCTTGAGGTACATCATTAGTGAATTGATTTGTGACTGTTGTGCTGTTTTGATGTGTACATTTATAGCTATGAATTTTCCTCTAAAGATTGCTTTCATTGTGTCCCACAGATTTTGATATGATGTACTTCCATTGTCATTTAACTCTATGAAGTTTTTGATTTCTTCTCTGATTTCTTCCATGATCCATTGTTTGGTCAGTAGTAAGTTATTAAGTTTCCATGTGTTTGTTTATTTTCTTCTGTTTCTGCTGCTGTTGAGTTCTGGTCTTATTCCACTATGGTCTGAGAGTATGCAGGGAACTATTTCTATCCCTTTGTACTTGTGTAAGATTGACTCATGTCCTAGAACATGGTCTATTTTAGAAAATGTTCCATGTACTGCTGAGAAGAACATGTAGTTAGTTGATGTTGGTTGGAAGGCTCTGTAAATGCCTGTTATGTCCAAGTTTTCTATAGTATCTTTCAGCACTTGTATATCTTTGTGGATTTTTTGTTTGGTTGATCTATCTATTTGTGCTAGTGAAGTATTAAAATCTCCTACTATAATTGTGTTGGGGCCTATGTGTCCTTTCAAATCTAGTAGTTTTTGGTTTACATAATTGGGTACTTCAGAGTTGGGTGCATATATATTGATAATTGTGATTTCTTCCTGTTCTAATGTTCCTTTAACCAGTACGTAGTGTCCATCTTTGTCTCTCTTCACCTTTTTTCTTTTGAAATCGGATGAGTCTGAGATTAATATAGCTACCCCTGCTTGTTTTCTGGGACGTGTTGCATGAAATATTGAATTCTATCCTTTTATTTTCAGTGTGTGAGTTTCCTTGTGGGTCAAGTGTGTCTCTTGTAGGCAGCAAATTGCGGGTTTCTGTTTTTTGATCCAGTGAGCTAGTCTATGTCTTTTGATAGGTGAGTTGAGGCCATTCACATTTAGGGTAATTATTGAGGTGTGTTTGGTGTGTCCTGACGTCATTGTAGTTTTTCCCTGTTGTTTACTGGCTTTACTTTTTTCTCAGCTCATTCTCCTCTGGCTTTTATCTCTTTTTTCTCTGGGGTCTCTTGGGTCGTTGGCTTCTCTTTTGTTATCAAAGTTTCCTTTGAGAATTCTCTGCAGTGATGGCTTAGTGGCTGCAAGTTTCTTTAAACTTTCTGTATCATGGAGGATTTTAATTTCTCCCTCTAGTTTAAAAGATAGTTTTGCTGGATATGGTAGTCTTGGTTGAAATTTGTGTTCTTTTAGTGTTTGAATGACATTGCTCCATGATCTCCTGGCTTTTAGAATCTGAGTTGAGAAGTCTGCAGTTATCCTAATGCACTTACAGCTGTAGGTCACCTTCTGCTTTTGTCTTAATGCTTTTAGTATTCTCTGTGTTGGGTTTCTAGTACTTTAATTATGATGTGTCGGGATGAGGTTCTCTTCTGATCAATATTGTTTTGTTTTCTAAATGCCTGCAGTAGTTCAATATTCATATCTCCTCTTAGATTTGGGATATTTTCTTACATAATTTTCTTGAATATGACTTTTATTCCTTTCGTTTTGTCCTCGGTCTTCTCTTGAATTCCCATAATTCTCAGGTTGTTTCTTTTTGAATCGATTGTCTATCAGCTGTTGTAATGATTCACTTTTCTTCTTTTTTTACTTTCCTATCTTTATGGTCTTTCTTTTCCTGCTCCATCATTTTGTCTTCTAGCTCTGATAATCTGTTTTGAAATTGTTCGGTATCATTGCTTATTGTGACCTGTGTGTTTTTCACTTTCTGTATATCTGCATTAATTTATTTTTTAATGTCTCCGTTGTATTCTTCTCTTATTTCTTGTATGGTCTTCATTATCTTCTGGTTCATTTCTTTTTTGATCCCCTCTACTTGCTTCTCCAAGCTTGCTTTTAGCTTAGCTAGGTCTTGGCTTCACTCTTGATCTATGATTTTCATTTCCTGCATCATTTCTTGCTGTAATTCCTGCTTTAATTCCTGCTTTAATTCAATGTATTTCTGGGCCCAGAAGTTACCATCTTTTGTGCCATTTTCATCTTTAGCTTCTGCATTTTCAGAATTTCTGGTATGCTCTTCTGGTATTTCAAAACTTTCTGTAGGAGGTTTATTTCCACGTTTCCTTATGGTTCTGTTGTCTTTGGTTGTCTCTGGTTGTCCCTGGATTCCCCTATATGTTTTTCCCCAGTATGTTTCTTTCTGGCTCTGGGAGAACACAGTCATTGCTAGGGGCAGTGGGGCTATCCCGGCCTAGTTCTCACTGAGCCCGGCCTCAACCATGAAGCCCGAGGCGAGGAGCTTGAAAAATGTCCGCTGAGCCCACTAGCTGCCTCCGTAGTGGCCTGGCCTGGTTCTCACTGAGGCCGGGCTCAGCTGCGCATCCCTAAGGCGAGGGGCATGGAAAATGTCCCTGAAGCTAAACAGTTGCCTCCGAAGCGGCCCTGCCTGGTTCTCTCCTAGTCCAGTCTCAGCCAGAGGTCCCCGAGGCGAGGGGCGTGGAAAATGTCCCACAAGCCTACTAGCCGTCTCAGGAGTGGCCCAGGCCGGCTCTCACTGAATCCAGCCTCAGCCGCAGATCCCCAAGGCGAGGGGCACAGAAAATGTCCACATAGCCGACCAGCTGCCTTAGGAGCAGCCTGGCCTGCTGCTAGCCCTCGGAGGCGCAGGGCGGGGGCATCCTTTTAGTTTTGATTCACTCTCACACTGTCCATGGTTCACTTAGGCTCCTATTGTTTGGTGCTTCTCTTTACATTTGATTCAAAGAATAACTCCCTAAGATCAGCATCTAAATAGTGGGGAAGTAATAATGCCAGAGTTTAAATGTTCGTGCTTGGCAATCACACTTGCCATACTGATTATTTCTCTACATGTCCTACTTTAAGAGTTGGGATAACCTGACAGTGTCCCGTTGAATCTGAAGATAATGTCTCAGATGTAGTCCTCACACACCTTTTCTCTGCTGCGGAGGTCAAATCATTAGACATCTGTGTGAAGCAATAATGTATTCTGACTCCCTACTACTATGTATTTGAGAGAATCAAACCTTAGATCAGGGAGCTTGTAGGTCAAGGGTGTATATGTGTGAATGTGTGTTTCTGAGTAGTGGAGTATGAGGGATGTGGTGGGAAAAGACATCCAGGGATTTCTCTCTACTGTACTCATCCATCATTTTAAAATGGATCCATTTAATATTAAGTGAGCCTCTCTATTCAAAAAGTGTGGAATGAAGTTTTGCAATAGTTAGGCTTCTCTCTGTGTGGGCTTCTCTCTCTGTGATCTGAAGCACATGAAGCTATGTGGGAGCTAAGTAAAGGATTACTTGCTATTTCTCTTTTGTCTTTGTGGATTCCTTAGCATCTGAGGCAACCAGCCCATTGTATAAGTAGTTACTGGTTCTGTCTTTCTGTCTCTGGTTTATGGGCATGATCATTTGCTGATTCTATCAAAAACGTTCCTTCTAAGATCTTAGCTAGTAAGCTGGGTAATGACATGTATATCTCATACATTAAAGGTTCTGTCCACTTTAAGGCGTATAAATTGCCTGTTGTCTAATAATTTTTTCCTTCTTTGTGGTACTGGGATTCAGCCAAGTGCCTTTACCCTGAGGTAAATTCCCAGCTCATTTTCATTTTTGATTTTAAGACAGGGTTTTGCTAATTTGTCAAGTCGCTCATGCAGGACTTGAACTTGTGATTCTCATGCCTCAACCTCCAAGAGTGCTAGGATTACAGGCCAACACCAGAGGCCCAGCTCATAGTTCTTTATTGCTCATATGTTGCAGGAATTGTTTAGAAGTCACACTGTGAAACTTTCTCAGGTCCTCCTCTTGGTCATATTTTTCATCGCCTCTTCTGTGCCCCACTTTAGGCCGTTGTCATCACTGCATTATATTCAGGAGTTTGTCTTACCAGACATTATTCTCTTCTGTGCAAGTGCCATGTTTTAGTTCTGATTTCAGTAATACCTTTTGCAAAATTGATGCAATGTTGTGCCTGTGGTAATTGTTTACTAAGGATTTGGCTTGTCTGACACTTAAGTGGTACAGTAGGGTGAGGTAGAATTATAGCTTTAATCATAGCTGTGGCTCCAAAATCAGACTGATTGCATTTAAATGACCTATCCTCACTTCCCTTCATAATAAATTATATAAACTGAATGAAAGAATGACCATAGATTTAAAAATATTTAACACTTACTTTATGCTAGGTACTTTGTAAGCATGTTACTTACATTAATTCATTTCATTTTACAGTGACCTGGTGGAATGTATTATATGGATAATGAAAGAAACACAGGGAATACAGGCAACCAATTTGGTTCAGACCTAGATAATCTGATCTCTGATTATATCTTTCTTTTTGCATGAGATTAGTTAACTTGTTCTGGTTACTGCCTTGCCAAACTAGACTTTTAACCTGCAGTCTGTGAGATGTAGATGAATGAGTAAAAAGATTCAGATTGGGGGTAGTACTGAGTCCTCTTATACAAGGATTATATTTCAATTAGTAAGTGAAACAGAGCGAGTGATCAGTGAAAACTGAACAATAGAGAACACTGTGTGGACAGTGATTTGAGAGACATCATTGCCTTAATTAGGAAGGAGGAAAAGTGAGAGGGAAAGTGAATCCTAGAGGAGGAAATGCTAGGATGAGATAGTTGAAGAAGACGGGTTTCTGAAAGGAGGGGCTAAGGGTTTACATGGCTTCCAAAGAGGAGAAGAACATGTGGCTAGTGTCCTTGTTCCAAATAGCATAATATCTACCTTCAGAGATGGGACCGCGTGTGTTCAAGTCATGAAATATATGAGGGAGTCCGAATACAGGTTGACTTGTTTTTCTTCTTTCCCATGCATGGAGGCAAATGTTGATGTCCTCAGTCCCTTGACACATAGATCAAAGTATATCGAGAATGTCTTACACGTCTGAGAATGTCATTGAACAGTATGAAGTTTAAAATTGATGCATACGCATACTTTTGATTAACCTTAAGTGAGGCTGTCAGTCATATATAGCTGGATGAACCAATATTGAATAATCTATTAAAATAAGTCACAGTTGAACAAGGAGTATAAATCATGTTATAATATTTCAACCATAATTAGGTGAGACATAAAATCACAAATAGATGAGTTTAGAGAATAACTTTTAGTGTGTATGTAACATCATTGGAATTTCTTAACTTGTTCCATGGGGAGAAATAAGTTGACTGCCTTCCAAGTACTGACTGCTGTCTAGGAAATGGGATGTTGAGGAGTGACTTGTGTAACGTTCACAGAGTGAGCTTTATTTATAAATTCAGTGACATTAGCTGCAGTATTCCTTAAGTTAATGGCAATGGAAATGTACCACCTGCATTTAGCTGGAAGTAACTAGCGCTCCAATTGTAAGATCTAATTGCTTGTCAGGTTATGATACTTTTTCATTTATATCTCCTTTTCCTCCTTTCCTGGGAGCTGGCTACTGGCTTTATTTTCTGAAAATTAATGATGGAAACTAGAACTTGTGGGTGCACAAGGCAGTGTATTTTCAGTCCATTGGTGTTCCTGTTTCCCAACCTACAGAGTAAATTTGATTATTGAGAATAAACGGGAGCCAAGGCAAAACACGATGAAGAAGTTATGTTAAGAGTGTCCAAGTGAAGAAAGTAGTAGCTAGAAAATGGAGATAATTACAGTCCTTACCTCATGTGGTTGTTGTGAAGGGAGAATCATTTGTTAAACCTTAAGAACAGTGTCTCCTGTGTAGCGAGTATTTTAGTACATGTCATTAACTTTCATTGTTATCAGACGGCTAGTTCATATTTTTAATGGATGGTCACCTTGGTAAAATGTGAAATAAGCGTATACACAGATATATGACCTGTCTGGTTGTGTCTTCTTCCAGATACGTGGTGGAATGAAAGAATAAGTAGGATTAAGTAAGTGTTTTTCTTATTTGTGGCGTACGTGCCAGGTCATATTATAAGCTGTATATTCTGCTTAACTTTTATTAAGAGGCTGTGGTTTCCTTTTTTGTGGTCTCTTTTGGTCACTTGGAATTGTACCCAGGACTTTGTGAATGCTAAGCACATGCTCTGCCACAAAGTTCTACCTCAGCCCCTTATTGGTGGTTCTTCATATACTTTTTGATTTATTTCAGATCATATTGTTAATATGTTTTCTTTGCACTTTCATATTGTAAATGAGGACCATGGAACTTTGTGTGCATGTCAAAATAACTCAGCAGACACTTAGTAAACGTGTATTGTGTATACTATTAGGTACTCTGAGTATTTATGTAGTTATTTTTGCATGAAGGGTTTGCTTAAAGTTTATTACATCTTTGACACTGCCTTTGGCTTTGAGGTCATCTGGATTTCTAGAAAATCAGGTAGAGGAGTCACAGTCAGAGAATTCCTGTTGCTTGAGGCATGTTTTGAGGTACTAGCCATTTTTATTCAGAGCCTGGAAGCTTTGACTTGAGCTAACTGGACTGTTGGCCATGAATTATATAGCATGTGAATTCTATCATAAGCTACATGGAGTTATAAACAGTTATGTTATTTTCTCTAATTCACAGCTTTATAGAATGCATCATAGAAGGTATTTGTCAATTTTAGAGATAGGATGCTTATACAAGTTTGATTTCCAGAGACCTAGTAGAGAACAGAAGGGTGATATTTCTGCTAGCAGGTGAATGGTTTGTTGCTTACTACTTTGCATAATAACTTTATTTCTCTCTCTATCCCCAGTTTAGCTGCATTTAGAAGGACTTAATGGCACCATTTAAAGCTTGAGTATAAAACCACTTTCATGAATGCCAATGAGTTACACACACACACACACACACACACACACACACACACACACACACACACACGCACGTACCTGGTCAGGCAGGACAGATTGCTACTTGAAGAAGCTGATGACTAGTTAGAGTAGGTTATAGAACGAAATGTGGCTTTACCTGCTGTCCCGTTAGTCCAGAGAGCAATGTGTTTAGTGTTAGAACACTGTGAATGAAGACTGAGAGATTATGGCAGGGGACTGGTTGGTTGACAAGTCCTGCAGTTGCCGTGGTCACTGTACATTCATGCCTCTTACACATTAATGTGAACCTCTCTGTCTCCCACAAATTCCCAAAATACACACAGAGATCTTTCTTGTCTATGTATCCACAGACTTTTCTAAGGTAATTTCCTTCTCTTTTTTAGTGATCTGTTTTCAAGAGCATTTTCCTCTGTAACACTAGTGAATACCTGTTGAGGAGAAAATTATTTGGCTTTGGATACTTAGCATAAAGGGCTTTTAGGTTAGCTAGGTCCCAAGCGTAATGTTTAACATTGGGGTACAAAAGCAAGCAACTATATTTTTTTCTGTTCTCAAGAGTTTAGTCTAGTGGGGACTACTTGTACACAGAATGATTTCAGTGAGTATAGAGACTGCAGAGTGCAAGGGACACAGACATGGTAGTAGCATAGAACATGCAGTAATTATTTAGGATAGTGATTGAGGATTTCTAGGACTCCTTTACCAAGGTCGTTATGGAGGACAGTGAAAAATTTGCTAAATAAACAGAGAAGTACATTTGAGGTCAGAGGAACAGTGGTCTTTTGGGAATTAGTGATAGCTGGAAATGAAATGAAAGTATTGGGTAATTCTTTGTTTTACTTTTTTTTTTTTTTTTTAATTTTGAGACAGGGTCTTGCTTTGTAGTCCAGGCTAGTCCTGAATTCATTTGTAGTCTAGGCTTGCTTTGAACTCACTTCATTGTTCTGTAGCCTCACAAATGCTAGGATTACAGGTGTGCATCATCAAGCCTATTTTATATGGTACTGGGAAATCAAACCCAAGGTCTTGCATTTGTTAGGCAAGCACTCTGACTACTAGGCTACTTCCTCCAGCCTTTCCTGTTAATTCTTGAGACAAGATTTCACTGTGTAGTCTGTGTAAGCCTTGAACTCACTGTGTAGCCCAGGCTGTCCTGGAGCATGTGATCTTCCTTTCTTAGCTTCTTGAATGCCATGCTGGGGTTACAAGTGTGTGTGCAGTCATGCCCTGTTTGAGATTTTTTTTAATTGTTTGTGTGTTTCTTTTTGAGCATAATATGGTTAATAAAATTATTATTATTGTTAGTTGGGAACGTGAAATGGAGATTTTCATGTCTACCTTTTGGTTGGTAAAGAAAGCTGGATTGTCCAACATTGTGATCCTTTCTGTCCTCTGCATGACTGAAGAAGTTTACAGAGCTTGAGATGTGTGCACCAAGTTAATGATTAATCGGGATCAACTCATACCTTTGCTTTAGTTAAATGCCTCTATCTAACTTGTCAGTGTCTTTTTTTTTCTCCTCTTGGGTTCATTTCTTCCCATTCATTTGTTAAATATTTATGAGTTAGTTAGAAACAGCTGTGTAGTCTAATAACCTAGGTAGGTGTCTTCCTATCATGAACTTAAAGTCTTGTAATGGGAATTTACTTTGGAAATTTAAACTGGTGTCAGATTATAATAAGCTAATATAAGAAGTTAGTATTTAATGATTCACACTTCTCAGTCTAGAGGGGTTGCCAGTGAGTTTCTGAATATATAGCCTAAAGCAAATGCTTTTAAATATATGTGTTCCTTGACTTTATTTATTAATATTATTAGAGAATAACACCTCATTGTGTTTGAATGAATTTTAAAAATGCACTCAAAAAGGTAGGATTATAAGCTCTGTATTGTGTAAGGGAGTAAATATGTAGGAATGTGGGCTCAGAGAGTCCAACAGCATGATTTTGAAACCTAGCCCCGGTATTTATAAGTTGTGTGATTTCAGTTAATTCAAATCTGAGTACTTCCTTTATTTATATAGATAAATGTTGAAAAAAATCATTTCCATATAAGTTATTATAAAGAATAAATGAGCTAATACAAATAAAGTGTTTAGTAATAGGAATAGCACAGAATATTAGCTGTTATTGGAGAATTGCCTGATTGAGCCCCCTTAGCTTTTCTGATGTTTCTCCTGATTCCCTACAGCAGTCTAAGTGTTTCCACAAATTTATACATGAAAGATCTATAAGGGAGTATTTAAAAAATACACAGTCCCATGATTTTACTTAAGCTAAAATAGAGGTAGCCCTGTCCCTGTCAGATCTTTTTATCTTTTTGCTTAAATTAAAACCTGTCATGAAATACCAAAAAGAAATACATAAAGGTACTGATAAGTAGAAAAAAAAAAAAGGCAGGTTGCCTACAACTTGGTTGACTTGAGGAATGACACAGTGGTGAATCTCCTGGCTTTCCTTATTGATATCCACGTATCAGAATGGACACTATGGAAACTTTCAGTTCAGTCCTGTTGGTACTCACACTGCCCCCCCCCCCAACCCCCAAATAAACACTTTACAAAAAAACAAAAAAAAAACCTTTCCTTTAGCTAAGGCCTGAGGAAAGGATGAGCTAACAGTAGGAATTTAACAATACCCCTCTCTTGCATAAGGGAAAAGTAATACCCCATGCTTTCAAGCTATGTCTGCACAGAACAAAAAATTGTTTTTCCGTCATAGTCCTTGGGAGAAGGCAGTGCACTTTGATTCATCTGCTAGGTGGTATTGACTTAAGTAAGCAGAATCATGATCTTTTATTGTGTGTCAGAGCTAAGTGATGCTCTGGAATTGTAACTAAGTGTATGGGAATTGTAATGAAGAGTATGAGGTTTCCAGCCTTAAACTGAGTTCCTGTCCTATCTCTGCAGCAACAAAGCAGTGTAAGTATCCATCAAGGAAGAATCTAATTTTATACCCATACCTGAAAGAAAGAGGCACCACCAGCAAATGCCTCATTTTTAGCGAAAAGGTTTTGGCAGGCCCTAATAGGGACCTGAATTTCTACCCTACCATGTTCAACAGGCCACAAGACTCAGTACACTTCTTTTTCCACTGAAGTGTTCATGGGTCCTAGAGGGAAATGGTTCCATGCATCTCTCTCTCCACTTCATCCTACTTTTTAATTTACCTGCTAGTTAAAGATATCCAGGATAAAATTTAAAAAACCATGTGAGCCAGGAAAATTACAACATGAATGAGAATAGGCAATAACAGCCATACCGAGATGAATCAGATATTGGAATTCTGACAAGTAATTTAAGGCAGCTATCATAAAAGTGTTTCAACAAGCTATTTATGTAAACAACCAAACAATGGGAATTCACAACAAAAAGCCCTTAGGCCCTATGTGAAAGAACTTTTTAGGGTAATGTAAATATTATGTATCTTGATTGTGGTGTCTAGTTTGTAAGACCAAATTATTTATTTAGAGTGGCTACTTTTATGCTAATAAATTGCACCTCAGTCACATTGATTTACAAAACACATGCAATATTCATCCTTGAAGAATCTGGATTGGTATGTGTAATATAGAGTCCACCCCCCCCCCACCCCAATGATATTCTGAGGCAGCTAGTGGCTCTTGGGAACTCATGATCTCTCCAGAGGAATTTAGGCTAGTTGTGAATTTTTCAGAATATAAATCTGTTAGCAATCTGTGCAAATAAAAACTTGTTCTGATAAATTATGAATTATCAGATAAGTACTTTTAAAATAAGCAAAATACATAATTAGAAACCATTAAGTGTCTTATCTCCACATGGAAATAATTTTTTAAGGTTTTTTTGAGTGGGAATAATGCTGTGAAAAATGTTACATTGACATCCATAGAAGCTATAAATTGGAATAATGAGTCACTATAAAATTGCACTGTGATATGTTTTTGCTTTTTCTCTTACTTAGCTGTATATTTCTGTCCGTTCCTTCTCAGAACAGTGTCTTCTTCATGGAAGGGCAAATTCCATATTTCATTTACATTAGCTGGTTTCTGCTTGGACAGTATGGTTTTCATCTTTGCCTCCCTGGTGCAGTACTTTCTATGACAATCCTGCTTTCCCCAGTCATTACAGCTTTTAGGATTTTTTAATTAGCTTGACCTTAACTTTATGGTTATTACATTGCCTTCTAAGCTGCATTTGCCAGTATCCGGGGGATACTCATGGATTTTCCCCAGAGATGACCTTTTATTAACTGAGGGCTGAGGTAAATCAGACTTCCTTACCTTCTAACTCTTTCCCTAGTCAAGTTGGACTGACAGGCCTGCTCAGATAAGTTTAGCAAAGCGCTTGAGACTTTAGTTTGGGAGGATTGCCCTGGGGGGTACTTTTCATTCCACAGCACAACTTTCAGGGCAATTATATAATTCTTGAAGAGTAGAACTAGATTGGGGGCTAAAGGATATATCCTGTGTCTCCTCCTGGGCCAGGTGAGCTGCCAACATTTCTTCGGGGGCTGTATGGAAATTCAGTCTTTGAGTCTGGTACCAAATTCCAAACCATTCATGTCTGTATGTCAGGATGACCTTTTGGCTAGCCCTTCTGTTTCAACACTGCCCTGTTAGAAATACTCTAATCTAGTGTCTCTTTTTTTGAATAACTGATTCTCTGAGATTTGTTTTGGGTAGGAAATTTCTGTGAGTTCATTAAGAAATTCTTCCGGTATAGCCAGAGATTGATGTGATGCTTCAACCACTCTTGTGGTCTCTAGCCCTCCTTGGTACTCAGTTATTAACTTAGCTGGTCTTTGTTTCTATTGTGTGTTTTTATATTTGTCATGGTTACCATTATAGATGACTAATGTTGGAGGAAGTCAAACGGTTATAGCTCGCAGTCTGTTATCTAATGGTAGGGGAACTGTTCCGGGGGTAGGGGGAATGCCAGTTTGTGACATATCAGTAAAGTGATGATACTGCAACTGTGATGATACCTAACCCTTTGATGCAAGTGCCCCACACTGTTTTCTGATAGGCCACTTAGGATTTTCTAGTCTACTTAAATATTTAGTTCTGTTAATAGAATGGTTGTATTTCAAATTGTATTACATATGCAGCTTTCTAAAAGACATTTGTACGCTTTATAATTAAGAGAAAATGCTTTGGTTTGTTTGAAAATCTTGCTTCCAAATCCTAGTAGAAGCAATTAACACTTCTTGAGCAGTCCCTATGAATGTTTCTTTATTTCTTTTTTTTTGTACACTTTTTTTTTGAAAGTTGGGTTTTAAACTCAGGGCCTCATTCATGCTAAGGCAGCACGCCAGTACTAAGCTACATCCCGCAACCCTTGAATCTATACTGATATCCAATATAGTGTTTTGCATTGAATAGATGAGTAATGTTGAATTATAATATAAAATCATTTCTACTTTTTAAAATTTTTTTCCTCTTAAACCCTAGACTTAGGAGAAAACTTACTTCCAAGTAAGTATTTCTAAGTATTTCTTTTAGGTCTTGCTAATTTTATGAAATGAATATTTGATATGAGGAGAATGGATCCATGTGGATTGGAAAAGAGTTGGCATTTAATCAGGTTTCTAGTGACAGAGGACTCATGCCAGTTTCTGTTGGCCCAAACTCTTCCACTTTCTCTAGTGGGTGTGAGTTAATAGTCCTGTATGGTGGCTGTCTAGATGATAAACTATATTAAAGAAACTCTTATTTTTATAAGGCATAATATTGGCTATAGAGATGTGTAGAAATAAATAGAAAATAGTTTCTACCTTTGAAGACCTTATTGTTTAATTCAGTGTTCCCCAGACTTTTTGGCACATGGGACCAGTTTTATGGTGAAGGATTTTTTTCATAAATGATGTGAGCATCACTGCCTTAGTTCCACCTTAGATAGATCTTGGGAACATGTAATCAGGGTCCCTCACCGGTGCATTTCACATAAGGTTTGTGTTCTTGGGAGAATTTAATGCCACTTTCAATTTGATAGGGAGTGAGCTCAGGTGATAAAGTGAACAATGAGGAGTAGCTCTTAATACAGAGGAATCTTCACACGCTGGCCAGTGTTCACCTCCTACTGTGTAGCCCTGTGACTCCATACCTAACAGGCTGGTCCATGGCCCAGGGGTTGGAGATCTTGTTCTAATTCAAAATATAAGACACAAATGCCTTAGAAATGAACTAACAGATCAATCATTTTTTTAAAAAAAAAAATTCTTGGATTGCCTAATATACTGGCTCTCAAACAGTGTGGCTGAAGATACTTGGAACACTTACTAAAGTAAACGTAGTGGGGCTTCATTTTCAGACTTTCTGACTCACTTGATCTGAGTACTGCAGATTTGCATTTTGCCTTTCTTGGTGCCCCAAGTTTCTAATAAGTTTCCAGATCCTTCTGGTGCCGCTGGTCCAGAGATTACAATTGGAGAGACACTAGTCTATTCATAGTGGTTCACAGCCATTGCTGTGCTGTCCAATCACTCAAGAAGTTTAATTTGTCAGGACAGTACTCCATTTAAATCTGGATGACTGTGAGGTGGGACCAGAAATAGCTAGCTAGCTAGCTTACTTGTTTCTGTCCTTTATCCCTCCCTTCTTTCCCTTCCTCCTCTCTTTCTTCCCTTCCTCTTTCTTCCCTTTTCCCCTCACTCCCTCTCCCCTTCCTTTCATTTGTTCCTTCCTGTCCTGCTTTTTCTTACTCCCTCTTTACTCCTTTTCTTCTTTCTTCTTTACTTCCTTCCCTCTTCTGTTCCCCCCTCCCCTTATGTACCAGGGACTGATTCCAAGGCTTTCCCCCTGAGCTATATTCCTGGCTTTAAAAAAAAAAAAATTCGAGACAGGGCCTCACTAAGTTACCCAGGCTGCCCTTAACCTGTGATCCTCACAGCTTCTTGTATTCTAGGAGTGCATGAGTTCACCACAATGACGAGCTTTGAGCCTTTTTTAAAAGCTCCCACCTGGTTGTAATGGATGATTAGGTTGGGAGCTTACTGGTCTCACACATGTTAGGGGAGATGTATAATGTCCTTGTTGGCTGTATAGATACAGACAACAGTCCAGTGAAATTACAGAGTCTGATCTTAAAGAATGGTAATTGAAGAGAAAGATGTGATGGTTAATTTTGATTTCCAGTATCATAATAAGCCATTAGTATTGTATACTTGTAGGTGTACATGGTTGGGTCACAGAGGCATGACCTTGGAGATCTGATTTCTGTCTCCCTCCTCTTTGGTATTCCTTCACAATGCTATGTTTCTTGGCTATCATGAATTGAATACTTTTGATCTATGCCCTCCCACCATTTTATTTCTGTTTGGGAGCCAGGTAACCTGGAGTTGAAACAAACTGTAAGAAATAAAAGCCTTTCATTTACATTTTTGGTGTCATGTGTTTGTCCCAGCTTACAAAAAAAAAAAAAAAAAAAAGATGCTTTGTGTCTTTGGAAAGGTAACACAATAAACAATTCAACTTGTTTCCTAGCTTTTTCTTTGGAGAGACAGATGAGCTTGTAATCCTTTAGGAGTAAGCATGCTTTTCTTCTTACTTATCAAGGACTGGTGAGACTGAAGTGTTTGTCATTGTCATCAGTCATGAGCATTCACTGATCAGCATTTATTTTCCTTGCTTTAAATATGAGCTTGGAATTTATCCTAATGAGAGAGAGAGAGAGAGAGAGAGAGAGAGAGAGAGAGAGAGAGAGAGAGAATGTGTGTGTGTGTGCGCACACACATGTTTATGTTTAGAATGAGTTGTAGCTGTGGAATGTATCTTAGTGGTACGCTGAACTTTGAGAAATGACTATGCCGTTTTTGTATTTCGTCTCTGTAAGTCTATTCATGTGTAAAATAAAGTACTGTACGCACTTGCTAACATTCAATGTGTATGAATACTAGTACAATTATAGGAACATTTTTCTTTATATCTTTCTTCCCACAGATTCTAGAAATGAGTTCTTGCATATATGTTTATTGAAGTAATTGGAAAGATCATGCTTTCCTATATGTCCCATACCTCATGCATTAGAAAGGATAGAGAATATGATTTCCTCAGCTTTACAAGAACTATTAACAATATTATAGTTCCTAATGTAGGCAAGTAATATGATATTCAAAATAAGGAACTATGACTTTAACAAATAGTAAGTGTAGAAATGTGATTTGTCAGTGTATACTAGTTGTAGCTCTCTGTCATCTAAAGAGATTTGGTTACCCTTACCAAATTTTAGATGCTCTTGTTACACTTTATTTTCATTTTAAGTTAAATTGATTATCTAATACCTTGGTTAGAACTCTGTATTTAATTTGTTGGAACTGTCAATTTTTGTCATAAACAAATCCATGGAGTTCAGTAGTTAGAAATAGTGAAGATTTGGTGCTTGTTAGAATTTTGACCTTATCTTTTGAAGCCTATTGAAAAGATGAAGAGTGAAAGATGATAGGACTACTCTCTACTCACAGGTCCTGGGAAATAATGAAATTCTAGCCTAACATCATCGTCATCTGGATTTTTCACCCAGGGCAAAGAAGAGGAGGGCTAACATTAAAATCATTTGATGTTCATTTCACAGGTGGCTGGTCACTATGTGCCTCTCTGTTACTGATAGAGTTGTAAAAGGATACACATAGGTGCCTGAAAGGATGGTATGAATGGGAGTGTAGTGGTAAAATCACAAAAGGAGAAGGTAGTCTTTGTTGAGTGTCCTTGCTAGAGTTAAAGGAGATTCATTAGCTGCAATTATGATTTTCACTCTTAACTTCATTGTCATTCCTGGGTACTTTTTTGCTGTTGTTGTTGTTTTGTTTTGTTTTGTTTTTGAGACAGGGTCTCGCTCTGTGGTCCAGGCTGGTCCTGAGTTCACTTCAGAGCCCAGGCTGGCCTTGGACTCACTGCAATCCTCCTGTCTCAGCCTCCTGAGTGCTGGGTTTGCGGGCGTGCACCACCATGCCCAACTTATGTGGTGCTGGGGAATTGAACTCGGGTACTTAGCACTTGGTTTAGCGCTTGCTCAGGCACTTTAACTGCTGAGCCATTCCTCCAGCCCCCATTCCTGGGTACTTTTCAAAGTAAATAAGAAAGACCCCCGGAAAAAATCACTAATAGGTTTTCTTTTCTTTCTTTTTTTTTTAAATTGTGGATTGATAGAACTTTAATCAGGTTGTCTTACATATTGATTTTAACCACAACCAAATGAGGTATCCACTAAGCTATAAATTATTAGAACTTGATTTCAAAAAGTCTTGATCACTTTCATTTCTTTCCTGTTTATCAATGTGCTGATGGAGAAACTTAGATCTAGAAAGGTGACCTCACCAATTTCCTTTCATAGCACTGCAGTGGAACCTAGATCTTTGACAGTGTCTTGCTTTGAAGCCCAGGCTTGTCCTGAGCTAATGTAAGCCCAGGCTGGTCTCAAACTCAGAGCAATCTTTCTGCATCAGCCTCCCAAGTGGAATCTAGATCTTAATTTGACTTGCTTTGTTTTGTTTCTACCATATTAGTCCTATAAGATTTTCCTTAGTTGTGGTATATTCTTAGATTTATTTTGTGAATTATAAATGATTGTTGGTTTTACTTCTTAAAATGAAAAAATATTATAACAAAAATTTTCTGTTGATAATACATCTGTTCTCTAATAACACTTTTAGGAACAATTGTAGTGCTTCTTGGAAGAGAAAGGGTTCTGGTCTAGGTACTGGGGCCTGGGACACATACAAAGGAGCAGTTAGCTGGTATGCATTGTGTAGGGAGGGTGCCACTCCCAATTCAGGTGGAGGCAGTGGGTGTTATGAGTCACAATTTTGCCTTGGCATCAGCAGTGGAGATCAGCTTTCCCCAGTGCATTCTTATTCTGCACTTTGTTCCACTCCCCGTTGGAGTAGAACTCTAAAGTTCTACTTGCTGATTATTTTGTATGAGATTAACAGGCATCTCTAGGAGAATATTAAGGGTTTTCACCGTATTTCTTATAATGTAAACCCAAGACTACACTGGCTGTTTTTGTTGTTGTTTCTACTACTTATCTATTTTTATTTTTGGCTCAGTTTTCTCTTTTCCTTCGGTTCAAAGGCCACACAGCAAGAGCTCTGGAGAGGGAACGGTCTTATTCCTATGAGCGAGCTATAGCTACAGAACAAGAGCCTTTGGTCATTTGTTCTTAATTATCAAGTAGTAGCATGGAAACCCAAACACAGGTTCTCTATCTGGAAGATTTAATTGCCTATTGGCTCCTGGGTCATCAGTCATTCAGAATTAAGTAGTTCTAAGAGGAGGGCCAAGTTTAGAATTTTGATTTTCACTAATTGGGTGCTAAGGTGTCCTGTAATTCTGATTTTTTTTCAGCATTTTAATATGGACTTTAGCCTACAGGAAATTATTTGTACCTGTAGCCAGTTCTCATTTATTTCTCTCATAGACATTTTAAATCCCAGAGACTTTTTGCCAGTGGAGTTCTCAGGTTATATTCTTAGGCTTCTTCATAAGGTACATTCTAGTACTGAAAGATAATTTTCTTTTTATGCTAAGAAAAGCTAAATAAAGTGATAAATCTACATTTAATAATATACTTTATGTTAGAACTAAGTGTAAGTCTTAGAGAGCATCTCTGTTAGGAAGGAGCGGTGTGATATCTTTACCTTGTATTTGGACAGTTGATCAGGTTTAACTATGTGGTATCTCTTTTCCTTGTGCTTGTAAGAGTAATACCATCTCTTCTGTCTTTTGAAATGCTTTGTTGAGTCCCTAGGGATTATTTAAATGAACATGTTTAGCTGAGTAATAAGATTCTAGTTGGTCAGATTTATCAGCAGCATTGTCTTAGATTTCTCTCCACTCCTCTGGGTATTACCTTTTACCCGTATGCAAATTCATGGATCAGGTGCTGTGTGGCTCTCTGAGCATTCCACCACGTGGGCAAGGTAGTATCATTGGGAATCTGTTTATCAGTCCAGGCCTCTCCCCTGTTGTCCCCTCCTGTCTCCTCACCTTCTCCCCTCACCTGCCCTCCCCCTTCTTCTTTCCTTCCTTCCTGTCTGCCTGCCTTTCTGTTGCTGTAGTTCTACATATGCCATCACCTCTCCTGCTGTGATTTGAAGCACCACTTCTCAGGTGCTCTATCTTTGTCCCATAGAGAATCCTTTTTCCCCATAAAAAAAAAAAATCTGTCATCCTTTGGATATGAGAACATTCACTTTAGAGGGTGGAATAATTTTACATCTGAGACTGTTAGAAGTCACTTTGGGAGGTAACTGGCTCATGGTTATTTTAGGAGAGCTTCTACTCTGGTCCATATAAATGCACAGCTTATATTACAATAAACACTGGTCATTTAGGTAGGTGTTTGTTCTACAGTTTTTAGAATGGTTTCCCCTTGCCAATTTTCTATTGGGGTTCTATTTCCCTGACCAGTGCTGTTTGTGGTTCTCCCACTGATTTTTTGCAGTATCTTTTGAGGGTCTTTAGTCTTTTCCAAGCAGTAAATATGGCAGAATACTTTGCCCCTTTGTTGTCCTTTTGCGATTCCATGGCTGTAGGAGAAAGACTTTCTGTTAATAAAATGAGGGCAAAAACCCAAACAAAAATGGTAGCATGCCTGCAGCATAAAGATGCTGTTAGCAGGCTTGAGGCATATCAGAGATATTGGTCCTAAGAGTAACATTTACTGCCTTTCTGCTTTTGAACTTTTTCTTCCCCCTTTCCTTTGCTTGTTTCAGAGGTCTGGGACTTAGCTTGAATTTAAGAATGGACTGTTTCCGATTATTTGAATAGGTAAGATCATTCAGCAGGGAATGCATGTGCAGACCGAGATGTCTCTTAAAGCCAATTTGTAGTGTAAGTCATTTGAAATGATTTTTTGAGTCGGTAAAGCATATCTACTTTAGATTCTTTGTCTGGATTTATGTATTCATCTCCTGTTTTACCAGACAACTTGATTTTATTATCGTGCTAAGAGAGCTCATCCAACCACATAACCTTTGAGCCCTTTTCCCTCAGATACTTAAGCATGTTTTCCACTGTGAATAGGCATTAAAATATCTCCAGATGACATCTAGCATCAGCCACACAGGTTTAGAAACAGTGTGAGTCTTGAATTCCAGGAAGAATGCTCAGAATGCTGTGTCAAGATATTGCAGGAAGGATTATTTGGCTTTTAATCTTAGCTTTGGAGAGATAACAGTCAGATAAATGGGTGATATCTCAATGAGAGAAATAAGTACCCAGCTTCTTAGTGAAAAATTCTAAATCCTAGTGTGATGTTTCCTCTCCCATCTTTAAACACTCAGCCAGAGGAGAATCTCATTTTTTTTTTCCCTAGTGTTTAGCTATCCTACTGCAATGCAGGTATAGATAAAGCCATCATTCTTTTTGGTGAACTGCAGCATGTTAGGGGATTCTGGTTTGTTTTGTGCTTCCTCTTTAGCATTTACTGCAGTTTTCAGTTGTGGCCTTATGGAATTCTGACCTTGAATGAAGGGTTTTTAACCTTGAACAGGCTATGAGGACTGTCATTGGGGGTTATGCTTTGATATCATGTCTCTCTCTCTCTCATTCTCTCTCTCTCTCTTTTTTTTTAAGAGGAAGAGAGCTACTAGTAGATTGAAAACAGTACCAAAGGTAATTGGGAGTTGTTACCTTTAAGTGTAGAGGGAGAAGGGAATACGCCCTGATAGCCAGCACATGGTGTAAAGGGCGTTAGGAATGAGGGCTTGTCTCTCTGTGAGTCTTTGGTAACGGTGGAGGAGGCTTGTTGTTTGCGTGGTTAACTCACCATCATAGTCTATATTCCACTCTTACCGCTAATTTCTTAATTAATCTCAGAAGCATCTTTGTGTTTCTAATCTTAATGGTATTAGAGATACAGCAGGAAATAGAAAAGGCTCTTGCCCTCATGATGCTCAAACTCAAGTGAGGGATTATGGCTGAAGACATTTATAGTAATGATGGTGATGAAGATTATTATGAAATGGAGAAAAACTGCCAAGTAAGAGAGTGCAATAGGGAGCTGTTTAAGTAACTGTGATATTGAAAACTTTATAAATGACACAAGGTAAGTGAATACTATTAAAGAAAATGTGTAATTTTTGTTACCTGAACTATTTAGACTGTTTCAGTTGTTGAACTTACTGTGAAATGTTTTCATGCACAATGACTTAAAAGATTCTTTCCCACCTCCAAAATATGGAGGATTTCCCAAGGACATAGAATTCCGTTTTATCCCAAGGTATTTAGTCTTAGTTAATGATTATCAAAATTTCTTTCATGGTAGGTCGTTATAAGAAAGTCTTAATGTTTTAAGGGCTTGCCGTTATCAAATTGCTGTAAAACTATTTGGTGGGATCCAGAGGTGCTTACCCACTTCAAAAAGATGTTTACCAGTTTTTTATTACTGTTTTGTTTTTGACAGTAATAAGTAGCTTTTAGGAATTTAAAATCCCCTCCACAAAGCTGAAGTGAGTAATAAACAGTACATTATGAATCCCTTCTGCATAGAGGAGTGTGAGCAGCCAGGAACATAACTCAATGGCCTTTGACAACATAACCCAGTGTAGCGGCTTTCCACTGTGAGAATATGGAATGGTGTGGTATGATTCTTTGAGTTGTTCTGATAAATAGGGGTTGTATTTACTGATAGTATTTTTTTTGAAAGATACCAAAAGAGAACAACTCACATTTGTCATGGCCTTACTATATGCCATATGCTTTGCTATTGGTTCATATGCTAATTATATGTATTCAACAAGACACTGTGCCACAGTACTTTTTAACACAGTATTCCTTAGCGCATTAATGGGTGACAGTAAACTTAAAAATGTAAAATCAAATAGATTATGCCATTATATACTACACATAATATACATTATTTTAAAAATTGTTTGTCTTAAGCTGGGCATGATGGTGCATACCTATTAAAAAAAAAGCTGTTTTGGAGGCAGAGGCAGGAGGATTGGAAAGTCCAGGTCAGCCTGGACAACTTGGTTGACCTTGTCTGAAAAATTTAACTAGATAAAATTGGATGAGGATGTAGCTTCAGGCACTTGCTTTACGTATATGAGGACCTGGATTCAAAGCCAGTCTCATACATTTAACCAAAAACTTTCAGAAGTGTGTGTACATACCCACATTTTCTGTGGGTGACTACTCAATTCAGATCGCGAGAAAAACATTTTTATTGTGTGTTGTACTATAAAAAATTGAAAATTATAAACATGTTAAATGAAATATAGATGAAGAAACCATGACTCATATGTCAAGGGCATTGCCTATGATCATAGCTAAAATGGTCAAATTTTTCAGGGCTTTCCACATTTGATTTAAGATATTGCAGTTTGAATTTCATTTATTTATTTATTTATTTATTTATTTTGGACAGTCTCTCTCTCTCTCTCTTCTCTCTCTCTCTCTCTCTCTCTCTCTCTCTCTCTCTCTCTCTCACACACACACACACACACACACACACACACACACCCAGGCTAGTCCTAAATGGACTATGTAGCCAGGACTGGTATTGGACTCATGGTAATCCTCCTGCCTCAACTTACATAGTGCTAGGATTATACGTGTGTGCCACCATGCCCAACTTATGTGGTGCTGAGGAATCAAACCCAGGGCCTTGAACTTGCTAAACAAGCTTTTTAACTGCTGTACCATTCCAGTGAGATTTCTTATTAGGCTTCCCTTCCCTAATGATTTTCAAGACTTTGCTATTCACAGTGCTTTGTCTCGAGAGTATTACTCCAAAATCAGAGGTAGAAGCATATGGCCCTGATTACCTGGTCCAAGTTTGACCAGTTACTCAAAACATCTCTGTATTCTGTTTCACAATGGAAGAAAAAGATGGGTCTGTATTTGTCTTATTGACAAATTAGAATCATGCACTGGTTTTTCCTATTAAGGAACTGCATCTTGGTTTTATTAAGTGAAGAAACTAACTGAAAGTAGTATCAAGATGTCTAAAATACTCAGGAAAAATCTGTGTTGATGAAATTGATTTAAGTATAATAAGAAAGCAGCTTACATAGTAAAGACATGTGCTACCTTTTAAAAATATTTTGGTTTTTCTTGTCAAGCATATTTTTGAATAGACATTATTACCATTTGTTATAGTAACTATGGTTATAACATTTTGTCATCCATCTTAGCCCACTTCCTTGGCCTCCTGGAATAAGGTAGAACTTCTGCTACTGAGTAAGAGAGCTATTTTGACCTTAAAGGACAAAGTTTTCAGAGGCATTCATTTCACTGACTTTCTTTCCCCTTTTCCCGGGTTCATTCTTGAATGAATTGCTGACCTATTCTGTTAGACCGTTTGTTTCTTTTCTTTTCTTTTTTTTTTTTTTTGCACTAAAGAAATTATACTTGCTTGAGATGTCAGAAAAAGCAAAGAAATCTTGCCTCTTGCTCCCTATTTCTTTATCTTCCTCTTTATACTACTTTGTTACTCCATCCCAAACCCAGTAAAAAGTAAGACTCTTTGCTAAGGGCCCTATACTAGTATATTGTATGGCAGCATTGTCTCTGATTGACTTCCAGGATTATTAACAGCTTCTCTTTGCTGTGTCTAAATAATTGATAGAAAAAATAGCTCTGTGCAGTTATTCTTCCCAGTTCATAGGCTTATCAAAAGCACTTCTGTGGAAAACAGTACAAAGCTATCAGGTTGAAGTATGTTATCTTGCTCAGAGCAAGGGAGAGGAGAGGAAATAAATACACACTTCACAGAAAGGGTAGCTGTACATGTCAGAGGTAAGTTCAGAGTTTATAAGGGGTGAGCAGGTTTTAGTCTAAAAAAAACTTAAGGAAGAAAAGCCCTTGTTCAGAAATATAAACTAAGATTAGTGATTGTTCACTTTTAAAAGTTCTTATAGTAGCATTCCTCTGGTATTGTTTTAATGCAGTTTTACCTGCAGGGCACGTGGTTTTTGTACAGCTTTGCAAGGAAATCTTAAGAAAAATGTCCTTGGAACTAAGAAGGAAGGTTCTCTAAAAGTCAGCTTTCTTTATTTGGACTTTATTCATAGTTTTTCCTCGAATCCCATAGTGGCCTTGAAGCAAGTTTAGGAAAAATAGATATTTTCATGCTCTTAACACATAAAAGAGTGGTTGTTTAAAAGCTGCATAGATAAGAGAATCACTTAGACCTTGGGAACAAATGTTCAGATGAGCTGTCCATTTCAGACTATTCTTTAATATGACGTTAGAGTAGAAAGTGGTTTAAGGCTAATGATACTCTTTATTTTAGGAAACATCAGGTGTATAATGATGGTAGAAGGAGGTTGTGAAAGGAATAGTTGTCACGGACAGCCGTTTACTAATTTCTGCGAGGCAAAACCATTTTAGCTTTGGTTAATATCGTTAATGTTCACAATGGATACTGGTATAGAGTTATACTATGTCTGTGTACTTACATTGCCTCTTAAACTATGGATTATCCTTTCTTCACCCAGGCTTTCTTATCAGAGTCTCTGCGAATCTACACAGCTAAGTGTAGTTCACTAGTCAGCAATTTGGAATCAACTGGATAGGTTGCTACATTCCAGGCTTCAATAGAATGTCTTACCCAGTTGTACTGTGGTTCAGTAATGAAGATGGGAAGGATTGTGGCTCAGCAATCTGCATTTTTGACAAGTCCCAGGATTTTTAGATACAATAAATTCTGAGGATCACTAAAACTATTCTGTGACATGAACAAGCGTTTTATAGATTTTTTTTCTTGATAAATGGGTGAGTTTTGTAGCGGATGTGTTTTATAGATCTTCTCTGTTGAAATGTGAACTTGTTGTTCAGTCCTGTAGCTAAGATTCTTACATATCTTATTTGAAAATCCTGTGTGAAAGTTTCTACTCTGATTAGTTTTCCTTCTTTTGGCTATTAGGAAAGCTAGACTCCTGTTACTGTACTCATGCTTATGGACTGCAAGAGCAAGGAGAGAAAGTTCTAAGGCCTATGTTTTCACTCAGGGCCTGCTAGCGAGGCGGTAGTAGCAAACTTGTAACTGTCATCCTGCCTTCATCTGAGGCACGGTTTTAAGGGTGCAGACAGTTCCAACACATAAACTGTGGCAAACACGTGGTCTTTCAAAAAGTGAAACCAAAACCAAGTGCAGTAAGAGTATCAGAGTGGGGATAGTTAATTCAGGTCTGGTAAAAGGCTTCCTGGGGGAATGATTTTAGAGTGGGTCTGCAACAGTGTCTTTCAACTATGGTTATGCTTAAGAGTCATTTAGGGGATTTTAAAAATCCTGATATTCACACCATATCCTAGAGATATCATCAGATTTTCTGTAGTTCACACTTATTCATATCTTTTAAAGCTCTGCGTGTGGTTTAAATGTGTAGTTTTGACAGATCCTCTGATATAGAAGAATGAATAAGTTGTCACTGAGATGAGGGATATGAAGAGAAGGAAAGGAATATCAAACTTGAGGTAATGACATGAGCAGAGCTCCCAGGCGCAGCCAAGTCAAAGTTCTGGTTGGGGAATGCTGATCACAGGGGTTTGATTGAAGCATAGTGGAGGGAGCGTGGAGGGAAAATTAAACTGATTAGGTAGGTCAGAAATGAAATGCTGGACCAAGGAATTGTTGAGCGACGTGGTTCTTTACTCTGTCTTACGAGCTCCTTTAATCTCATGTTAACGTGGAGAACAAGGCCCAGAAAACTTTTGCTTGCCCAAAGTAAGGATGCCCAGGACAGATAAGATGAAATATGCCCAATTTTAAAGCTCTTTGCTTTAGACCTGCCACCTCTAGCTTGTACTATGCTTCAGAATTTGTCTTGGTATTTGTTCTTTGACAGCTTTCTTTTGCCAAAACAAACTGAAGGTAAGTTAGGGTCAGTGTGGCATGGAAACTATTTCTCCTTTTTTGTGTGGATTTCTGTGAGAATGATGTTGGAGAGCTGCTTGGTATATGGGGGGAAGTTATGTTTCTCTGTTGTAGCTGAGTCCATTTTATATCCCATTCCAGTAAACATGGATACTTTATCTGCTTATTGTTGTTTCTACAGCAATTTGCAGGTGCTGTAAATATTCACGGTCTTATCTACTGAACTTAATTCTTTCTTCTGTAAAGCCACTCATCTTTATTGGGCACCTTTCATTTGTATGATTGTTGCATTTTTTAACGTCTTGTTTTACAGTAACAAAGTAAAGCTGCTCAATTATGGGAGACTCTTTCTATGCTTCGATCAGGTACAGTCATGCAGCCCAGGGAGAAGGCGGTATATTAAGATTTCCTGTTAAGTGTAGAAGGGCCAGGAGATTCCTGAAGGAGCTCGTTTTTCTCTGTTACTAATGTAGAGACTAAAAATTTATAGATGTTAACCCTAAAGGAATGTATAAAATAGTGCTGTATATACGCTTACTGATCCATTTATCCATCCACCTGTCCCATTAGAGAAGGTAGTATAGTGTAGTTGAAAATACGTAATTTAAACCCAGCTTGACTGAATTAAAATAGTAGCTTCTCTAGTTTTAAAATCTTATTTTTATTCTTTAAAAACAAGATAATAATAATAACTTAACAGAATTATACACACACACACACACACACACACACACACACACACAGTACAATTAACAGCTTAAAACACACACACACAATGTTTATGAAATCTAAGCTTCTTACTGTCCTTTTATGGTTTTTGACATTAATCATTATGAGGAAAATGTATGACAGATGAGATGATCCATTGGCTTCTGATTTTATAAACGTCAAGTTTATCAGAGGGAAAGGGTTTGAAAGGAATATAGAGTGGATCATGGAGATCCTTGATTCTAAGTTTTGGAATATGTAGAACATGAGAAGTCCTTCAGGTTTTGGTCATGGTAAGAAATATGGTTTAGAAAGTTAAGTTTCCAACTTCATGCATAATAGATTATCTAACTACCTACCTACCTACCTACTTACCTACCTACCTACCTACTTATTTGAGGCCAGGTCTCACTCTGTAGTCCAGGCTGGTCATGAGCTCAGTGCATAGCCCAGGCCGTCTTACCTCAGCTTCCCGAGTGCTGGGATTACAGGTGTGTGCCACCAGGCTCATGTTAGAATAAATCATTTTAGAAGAAGAGTTACAAGCTTTTTTAATAGTTGAAAGGATGATAAAACCAGGAAATGAATGAGAATAATATCGATAGAAAAGGTTATACAGACCAACAGTTGGATATAACAGTTTTGTTCTAATAAGTATGTTTTACTTGATTTGAGAGGCATGGGAAATTTATTAGAAGCTGAAAATTTTTGTGGATTAATCTTCTCCATCTCCAGCCTGGATGGGAGCTTGTTAGGTTCGTGTCATAATAACTATGGCAGAAAAGGGGACTTGGGTTTCTTGTTCTTTGCTTTCACACGGCTCATTATATACAGGATTGTTTAACTCTTGAAGAAAACATGCCTGGGGGCTGAGGGCATAGCTTTGTTGTTATAGCACTTGCCTACCATCCGCAAGCCTCCTGGACTCCCCATCAACACATGAAGATTAGCTGGGTGTGGTGGCACAGGCCTGTAAACTTAGCATTTAGGAGGCTGAGGCAGGAGGATTGCTGTGACCAGCTGGACTACAAAGTGAGACCCTGTCTCAAAAAACAAAGCAAAAATCAACAGACAAAGCAACACAAAAGAGTAGCTGCTTGTTCTCTTTCTAATTTTTCTATGGGTCTTGGATTGATACATAACATTGCCTTGACTTAAAATAAGTTTATCGACCTTGGTGTAGAAGTTCAGACTTGTAATTTTAGTACTTGGAAGGCTGAGGCAGCAGGATCATAGTTTGAGGTGATCCTGGGGGACTTAGAGATAATCTATCTCAAATAACAGGGGTCATGGTGATGAGAGGTCCTGGGTTCCATTCAGGGCAGGTCCCAGGACAGGACTCACATAGGTGAGTTCCCTCTGTCCTGGAGGTGGGCTTTTTGGTGCAGCTGCTCCTGAGTCACCCACACCCCTGTAACTGCAATGCACTCATACTTTCACCAGATTGGACTTTGGTGTAATTGTTACTTCCGTCTTCTGGCTGTGTCCTGTCTGGGGTGAACAGTTGTTCATTCACATCTCCCCAGGAAAAGTTTCATGTAACATGTTTTGAAAGGAAAAGAGAAGAAAAAATTTTTGTAACTGTGAATATTGGGATACTGCTTTGGCAGGGCTTGTCAGGCGTTGTCTTTCCTGACTTCTGTGATGCGTTGAGAAGAGTCTTTATGAATCTTTTCCAGATTTTGGATAATGACAACAGAAGTTGCCATGTCCTGTTCATATTTCATCTTTTTCAACAATCAGTAGACATTTGGTGAAAACGTGCAGCCTAACTGCAGAAAGGTGGAGTGATGCAGAATTGAAAGTAAAGAAATAGCATGATTCTGCAGTCTTTCCCCGAATTGTAGTGTGGCCTGGAAGAAATAAAGAAAAACATTTATGCCAAATTCATTAAAGTTAATAAACGGTGGGGACAGTGCAGACAGATTTTCAGGATAGCTGGAAAGAAATGCAGTTCTGTTATTTTCAGTTATAGAGTGACAAGAAAAATAAAAGAATTGAGAAACAACTTTTTGGGGATTGGACTTTGTGTTTAATTAGGAATATCATTATTATTGTTAAGCACATGGGCTTTTAAAAAGCTTTGTTTGATGGTGTGATTATTTCTTTGTAATCTTGCCTATATTCGTTTATCCTGATATCAGAGTCCTTGTGTTTGAGATAAAGCTCGATTCAATTTAGTTTGTGTCCAGATTTTTTTCCTTCTAAGTTTTGGATTAGATAGGCCTCATGGGAGTGTGGAGAGTTTTTACTGGGGAGTGCAGTGGAATTACACATTCAGAGAGCACAGTGCTACAGGTATGGGCTCGTCTGACCCCCTTTTTCCATTCTGATGAAGGAGTGGCTGAGTTCCACTTTTAGGATACTACTCTCACTGGAGCCCCTTGAGAATATGAACCTCTTAGAATGATATTCTAGATAGAACCTAGGAACTTGGGAGTGGTGATTATTACTTAGAGCCCAGATACCTTGCCTTCTTCTATTTTTTCTTCCTCCTCCTTCTCCTCCTCCTCCTCCTCTTCCACCTCTCCTCCTCCTCCTCCTTCTTCTTCTTCTCTTCTTTGTCTTCTTCTTCTTTTTTGGGTTAAGGTCTTGCTCTGCAGTCCAGGCTGGTCCCAAACTCACTGTGGAGCCGAGGCTGGCCTCAAACACATGGCAGTCCTCCTACCTCAACCTCGTGAGTGATACGATTACAGGCATGCCCCACAGTGCCCATTTTTGTATTGCTAGATAATGGAATCCAGGAGCTTGCTAGGCAAGTCCTTTAACCACTGAGCCATTCCTCTAGCCCCCTACACTGACTTCTCATTTGCGAGCCTTTGGTTCTTGGCTTGTACTTTCTTATCATATGAGAGAATTTTTATGTTTACTGTGCCCATAGTGATAGGGTCAGATTTGGTAGGTTAGAGGAGCTTCCCTCTTACTGAGACTAGGTATACATTTTAAATATGACCATGGACTTCTGTGCTTACTCAGCAGTCCTGTGGCTTATAGGCACTGAGTTTTCTGTGCGAAAATGTAGAGCTGTTGCCTCCATTTAAAAGAAAATCATACTAAGGAGGATTTTAAATAAGCAGTAAAGTGGGAAGGGAAGCTGACCTTGCATGTCTCTGAGTGTTACAGAGACAAAAGGAGAGCCTGTACTTGGAATACCCTGGAGATTTTTGGTGTTTCTGAAGACCTTGCTCTCAGATGGACTCTTGGTACTCTCACTGATAGTCATATAGTGATCACCACCTCTGGACTTCCTTGTAGAAGGTGCTCCTGAATTTTTTATTTTTTATCACTGTGAACTTAACGTCTTCAACATATTCTCAAAGCAAAACAAAGCCAAGAATGATTTTCATCCTTTTGAAAAGTTTTCAGACATTAATCATATTTAAGAACAACGAACAGACCTTTTATCTTCAGAAAGCTAGGTCACTACCTCCTTAAAAAGTCTCTCTATTTTAGAAGGAAAGATACTGTTAATAATGGAAGGGCCATGTTCTGGGTATCAGGGAACTTCCCTGCTATGAGCTAGTTTGGCTTCTTGATCAGAGCTTCTTTCAGTTTTGAACTTCTTTTCTTTTAGTGTAAAGAGTGGGGTCTTAAAGCTATTAGAGCTATTTGCTTAGGGATTGGAGTGATGGGCTCTGTGTCTACATATTATGCCTTTCTCAGACCTTGTGTTTCAGACTTGAGACAGACAGCATGCACAGCCTATCTCTCTGTCTCACTGAATCAATGTTTCATAAACAGTAGTGTATTAATGCTGAAAGCAGCTAAAGAGGGTATGTGGGTCACCCCTTCACTCATTTTGCAAATAAGAAAGATGACATCTGAAGTGATTTTCGGTAAGAAGGAATGATTTCGGCTCTTTTCTCCTTATCATTTTCGCTGTAGTATTGGTGAACCAAAACATTGTATTGCTCCATCACCTGGTCATTACTCTTTTAATGTTCTGTATTACTTTTATTTCTTCTTGGATACTGTGTGTGCAACTGTACTTTTGGGCAAAAGTGCTTCTAACTGTAGCTTTCCTCCCAAAATTTAAAATTGTATATTTCTTCAATGAGAATAATTTTATCTTACAGTGTCAGTATGTTCACAAATTGTATTGATACATTAAGTTCTTGAAAATATATGTTAGAAATGTGGGCGAAAGATAAACTTCATGTAGTGTTGGTGGGAATGTAATTGGTCTAACTATGAATAAAGCAGTATACACATTCTCCCAAAAAATTAAAAAGTGGAATTATCATAACCTTCAGCATTTCTACTTCCAGGTTTCTGTCTGTATGAAACAAAATTAATATCTCCAAGTGGTATTTATACTCTTGTATTCATTGCAGCACGATTCAAAATAGCCATACCATGAGAACAACTTAAGCATCCGTTGGCTCTGTTTCTGGAGGGAGTTGTGGTTTTGTTTCTGAGACTTCCCATTTGTTTATGTTTACTCGATCTGAAGTATTGTCAGCTACTGTACCTTTTTCCTGGATAGTTTCTACTATATAAAATACTCTAAAATCTAAAAGATCTTTAGATAAATCCATATAAATGATATTGAAAATCTAATGATAATGGAAAATTTGTTGACAACCTAGAATTAACCCTAGTGTTTTAATGGTTATTATTTTAATAATTCCTGTATCGGTGACCTTATGCATGTAAGAATATAACAATATCCTGGTTATTCTAAGTCTGAATAAGACCAGGGTGAGGCAGGTAAACATGTAACAAAAAATCAGTTTCTAACTTCTCATTCCAGGTCTGCATGTTCCCAGTTACTTTTTGGGAACAAGGGTTATTTTTATCTCGGGTCAGCTTTAGGAAAACACTTGTTCAGGTGTCCTCTCCTCAAATGTATACCCTTTAAAGTTGTGATACTAAAGATAAAACAGTAAGATCAAAGATGAATGAATAGAAAATCAATTCAGAAAGGGAGGACATTGAGCTGGTAGGAATGAGTAAGACATAGTCCTGGTGTAGAGGTCCATGCTCTTTCCTTTTGGTGTCTTCTGCCATGAGGTACAAATAGATCTACCTAACACCTGACATGCTGCTGGAATAAGACTTTGGAGCTGCCTTTCTCCACCTATTTATAGTTTTAATGAAATAATTACTTTTTGCCAGCCTTATTTTACTGTCTTTTAGTCTTCTGACACTGAGTGTACCAAAGGCCATGCATTCTGACAGGGTTTGATTCATCTCTGCCCCCCTTGAATAGCAGCTAGTGTACAATGTGAGACATAAAAACTGCTGACAGAAATTAATTCAAATAACAGGACTCATTAGGCGTCATATGACAAGAGTCCCTACCCACTTTTGCAGCCCCAAACGCATCTCTCTACACTGCACCTGGAGTGGGCTATGGCATTGTTTCTCAGACTCTTCATTTTTTTTATAGTCAGGATAATTCTTATAGTTTCTAATACATGAGTGTGATCATTGTTAATTCAGAACTACTGCTCTGCCAGGCACTGATTCTTGTGCCTTGTTGTCGTTTCATTGCAAGGTATAAGGTATGGGACAAGTGAGTCATCAGGACACATTTTCAAGTAAACTAAGTATATAGTACAACAGTGTGTAAATTATGGGAATTATTGAGAAGGATATAGGTTTTAACTTCTGTGATCATTATTAATGTGATTAACATTAACTTCTAGATTCTGAGAAAGGAGGCTCAGGTCATATAATTCTTCAGCATTGCATACGTTAGTTGTGGTAGTGGGTACCTGCCTATAATTCCAGCTCTTGGGAGGTTAAAGCAGGAGGATTGCTCTGAGTTTGAGATCAGCCTGGGCTACATAGTAAGTTCAGGGCCAGCTTGGGCTCTGGAGTAACACCACACCTCAAAAAAAAAAAAAAAATTTCTGAGAAAGAATGCTATAAATAAATAAATAGGAAGGAGATGGAATATGTTATAATAAAGAACTTTGATATTCCTATTAATGACTTGGGACTAGGCAAACCTTTCCACTGATAAATCTTTAGCTTGATGGATTTATATCTTTATTATATTAATGAAGTGAAGTGTATAGTACACCTTTTACACATACCGAGAGAGGGGCACCTCATATGTGACATCATCAACATCCATTTCTTCATTTATTCATCGTTCACTTAAATTTTTTGTTAGTTGGTACATGGAAGTCAATGTTTTAGGTACTTAGAATCCTACAATGTATAATACACAACATACTCTTTGACCTCCAAAAATACATTCTAGTTGTGGAGACCATCAAAAAAGGGGATCAATTCATATAAAATATATTAGAACCTTCAAAGTGCTATGGAAAAAAATGAATCATTGTGCATTGGTGATGCTGGTAGGTGCAATTTTAGATTTAGTGGCCAGGAAAGTAGGTTTTGAGAAGGGAACTCTTTAGTAATTATCTGAAAGGGATAAGGAAACAAGCCAGAATGTATCTGGGTAAAACAAGGTAGGAATGCCCCGTTGTTGGAATGTGCTTCTGATCCTTCATGCTCAATAAATTATTTATGTGACCAGCAAGTTGGTTTCAGGTAGCCTGCTTCATCTAGGTTTGTAAATGTTTACTGTGTTTGGATAGTTACTCTGTCTAAATCGTAGCCTGAGGATTTTTTTTTTTTGGGGGGGGGGTCTGATACATTTATTTCTTCTTAAAAGTGAATTTTAGGGTAATAATTTTCTTTTCCTTATCATAATTCAGTGCCTGTGTTCTTTTGTTTGAGGGGAACCACCTTTTGTATTCAGGGAGGTCATTATTTTTTGTTTAATTAGAGTACAAAATCTATGACACTGTCCCCTGTGCGGGGACCAGATAAACTTTTTGATTGATTATGAAAGAATTTTTCTGTCTGCTTCTGTACCTCATGAAGGCTTTTATATCTGTTCTCTGTAACACCAGCTCTACACTCATTTCATTTACTTAATGAAATTGTATCTTTTATTATTGCTTATTTTGTGCAACTGTTCTTTCAGCTACAGAGGAACTTGTTTCTTCTTTTTTTCTTTTTTTTTTTGAACTTGAGAATACTGGCTCATTGTAGGACATGCTATAACCATGTTGCTTGCTCTTGTTCAGACAGAGCAGTGGTCTTTTTTTTGGTGAATGAACCAATATCTTGCTTTTTCTCTGTTTTTTCTTCTTAGCATTTGACCTGAGCATTCTGCTGGAGAGCCCAAGGGAACATTGTAGTTAGTAAGAAATAAATCTTTTGTAAGTTCTTAAATATTTTTGTAAAAGTCTTTGTACAGAATATTAGTTTTTCTGCTTCTTGAGTTATTCAGAGAATCGTATTGACTGCTCATGGTTGAAACACCGTGAGTTAATTGCTTTTTAGTTTTAATTGGTCATTTCCTCTGAAATCGAGTTGCCTACTTCAAAACAATTACCTTATGCCTAATAGAAGGATAAAGCCAAGTTCAGCTGTAGGTGCTGGACTGGACAGAGTTGAGCTTCTCTCACTAAGTGCAATAATCAGATCTGTGTCTCGGGAGAATGATAAATGGTTGTATTTTATGACCTTCTTCAGGAATTGCTTTGCTAGGGATAATGAAGTTGAAACTGCTGATGTACTGTGTACTGTTTTCTCTTTTGCAGTCTATGAATGGCACCAGTTGGAGATAAGTCTTGAATAAATGCTGTCACTGTCACATAAGATCACCTTTCTGGGGACTGTGTGCTTCCTTATGTGTTGCATCCTGGAGACCCTGCTGCCCACCAGTGTATTAGCAATGTATACAAGCATTAGAGGTTTTTGTTGTTATTGTTTGTTTTTTTGAGACTGTATCTGACTGTAGCTCAGACTGGCTCTGAACTGTGTAGCTCAGGCTGGTTTGGAACTCTTGGCAATGCTCCAACCTTACTCTCTCATGTGCTGTAATCACAGGCATGCTTTACCATGCCCAGCTTGGCAGAACAGCAATTTAAAAATTATATTTTCCAGAAAATAGTTAGGTGTTGCCCTCCATTCCCCTGGGGTAGCAAACCTACCTAAATAACAAGGGGATGAAGATGCAAATATCCCTAGGTAACTAAAATAACAGAGACATGGAGATGCAAATGTTGGCCAAAGAAGAAAAGGTAGTTCCTTTACATTAAGGGATTCCTGTCCCCGAAGTACCTAACAACATTGCCCAGTTCAGCATTGGCCCCAAAGGAGGATCTCAGGCTTCAACCAAGAAGAAAAAAATGGTTTCAGATTAAATACTCCCCTTTCATTTAACACAGTTATTATGGAGATGAAACGTTACTCTACCAACAGGAAGGTACAAGCATTGACTGGGAACTTTCTTTTATTTTGTAAACTTAAACCTGTGTTATGAAATAGAAACTCTACTTAGAGGAGATTCAAAATTAGGCCTGTGGCTGGAGGAATGGTACAGTGGCTAAAGCATTTGCCTTGCAAGCCCTAGGCCCTGAGTTCCTTTCCCCAGAGCCGCATAAAACTGGGTGTGGTGACACAAGTCTAATCCTGGTACTCAGGGAGGCTGAGACAGGAGGATTGCCTTGCCTTCAAGGCCAGCCTGGTCTATCAAATAAGTTCAGGGCCAGCCTGGGTTACAGAGTGAGACCCTGTCTTGGGAAGGGGGGAAAAAAAAGAAAAAGAAAAATTGGACCTGTCCTTGTTAGATAGTTGGCATGATCTAAATCATCTTCTAAATTCTAAAGCTCATTTTGAAAGTAATCACTTCCGTACTGGGGTATAAAAGACTAAAATACAGAAATATGATGGTTTTAAGTTTTTATCTCTGTCATCTTCCAAGAAGCTAGCTTTTGAATAAACCTTCCCTTATATCCCTAGTAAGGCCTCTTGATTTGATGTGGGGTAGCTGACAGTGAGCCTAATATTAAACAACAACAGCAGCAGCAACAACAACAACAACAAAAAACAACCCAAAACCCCATTGACTTTAATTGGCAGGTGACAATCACTTGCTTTCCTGTGGTTATTTTAGGTTGCTGTTGGAGAGATCCTTCCTCTCTTGATTCCTCTCCTCTGTTTATTTTCCCCACCAAATAAAGTCCATGGAATTGTGATAGTTGAGGAAAATACAAACTGAAGACTTGTTATTAAAAAATAAATCCTGATTTCCAGGTGTAATCAATACCAGCTATAAGCTAATTAAACTCACCAGTTCCCAGTTATTGCTAGGGAGGACTTTTAATACAGTGGCCCAAACTCTTCTATTTGGAACTTGTTAATGTTTTCTCAGAGGTTTTTATATTTCTTTTTCCATTTTTGGCGACGCCATATTAAACAGAATTACGAATAAAGGAAAGCATTGGTGTGTGAGTGTAGAAACCTGAGCGTTCATGCTAGCACATACGCATGCACAGTTACATGGCTTACTCCAGTTGGATTTTCACAAAGTACAAACGGAGTTGTTGGTGTCTCCACTGGACATCAGAGCTTTCAATTCTCTGTGTGAAATTTATTATACTTTTGATGTTTGCTAGGATTCTGCAACATGTCAGCGAACTGCCTTGCTTGGTTCCTGGCTTAATGCTGAAATGTTGAGTTGAGGTGAGTTTTGAAGTATCATCTTTGGTTCCTACTTACCAGGAGTCATCAAAGTGTTGCAATGATAATAATCCTATAAGTCCTTGACAGAAGAGTTAAGTAATGCAGCCTAGACTTCGCTTTATCTTTCTCCTGATCTGTTCATTTTATTCATTGTTCAGAACAAAAGGTAAGTTCATGTGGCCTAAAGTTAAAAGAATAATGAAAGACTTAAGTTTTGTGAAGAATTGTACATATTTTACAGTCATATTTCTTATCTATCTTTGTGGTATGTCCTTGTCTCAGAAAGTCAAAAAATGACATCTCAGACTAAGGAAGCAAATTGTAAAAGTGAGTAGTTTATTTGTTAAGGTGAGAGCAGAGGTGGATAAGAATAGAGGGTAAAATATTTTTGAGTAAGTGGACGGGGTCCTCAAAAAGATTGCCAACAAAGTTTTGTCTAGGGGCACTTACAGATGAGCTGAATAAAGAAGTAGTTTGACTTTGAAGGAGTCTTGTTCTTAAGGCCCCTACCGTTAAGATCCTGCACATTACTCACTATTGTCTTTTAGCTTCCTCATATTTAAACCACCAGTAGTTCTAAGGAAAGGTCGTTCATACATAGCCTGCTGCCATTCCTGTGAGATGCCTCATTCTGAGGAGGCCCTTTTATTTCTAGTTTCCTATGTCTTCACTATCTCTGGCCATAATTCCTTGGTACAATTAATTGTTACATGCTGGATTCAGATGTGAGGATGGACTGTGTGACCCAGTGTAGAATTTTTTAGTCTCAGTTGAGTGCCTTGTTGACTTAAGTACCATCCACAATAAAAGGAAATAAATTGCAAATATATTGTAAGGTTACATAACAAGGTTTTCAAAACACACTGTCTTTACAGTTTTAGCAAGCTTGCTCAGTATTGGCATTTTTAAAATTACCTTTTACCTTTATTCCCTGCCCAGAACTTTACTTGAAAGAATTTTATTTACTTTAGCCTGACTGCCATAATAGAGGCTAGTTGGAAAGAGGAAATAAGCAATACAATAAGCAGACTTTCTTTGTAATTTTCTGCTCAAAAGAAAATTACAGTAAAAAGTTAAAGAGGCTTCATATCCTTAATGAGGTAGTAATTAAGGGCAGGGTGGCAGGTAGAACAAGAATAGAGTGCAGCTATAGAAGAATACTAGATTGTGAGGATGGAAGACTATGAGGATAGTGTTGAGTGCAGCTTGGTAATAGAGTACATGTTTAGCATTCTCAAGGACTGAGTTCCATTCTCAGAACCTAAAGGGGCAAAAAGAGAGGAAAAGCATAAGAAAAAGATGAGAAGATTTTGCAGTTCTCTGTAAAGATCGGCCTAAACAACCTAGATCAGTTCACCAAAGGTAAGTGGTGCCCAAAAATGGCAGTTGAAAGTGGTTCTTATACTCCTAGACATGGCTTATAGTTGACCTCAGTTTCTTACCATATCGATCTCTCCACTAAGACTTAAGGCAGTCTCCTTAGAATACGTGTTGAGAAAGAAGAGAAAAGTGCAGAGAAGGGGAGAGGAAAAAAAGAGAGGAATGTAGTAAAGGGAGGGAAATGAAGGAGTTAATGTGGCAGTTCATAAACTGTCACTGTGCCAGATTTCGTTAGTCCCATGAAAGCTTGAATTTAAGGAGAGAAAACTTAGGCTTCATCTGTACATTTTGAACGGAAAAATTTTTGTTAACATATTGAACTGCCATGTGAGACCAGGCTCATACCTACTGTATCAGATGCTAGTAGTGTGATAATATGAATTTTAAGATTCCCCAAATGTTTTTATACACATTTAAAATAAGATCCAAGGGATATCAAGTGATCTCTTCTAAAAGTGTATGAATACCATCATGGTACTATTCTGCTTTATTTAAAACGCAAGAAGTGTTTGTCACATATTTTGCATTGTGAGTACTAAGATTTTTGCTTATGTATGTAGTCAGGTGCCAACTAGGTAATAGTAAACTATTTCCTTTTATTTCTCTTTATCTGGATGGACCATTAGCTTTTCTCCTTCTGTTGCTTGATCTGCTAGATTAAACATACTCTTAATTTCGCATGTGGGGTTTGACCATCTACTCCTAATATATGTAGCCTAATTTGGAACTTTCGGTTCCCTGTTAAAAATGAAATATGTAGCTGCACTGGGTAAGGCAAAAAGTATAGTGAGGCTTTTGTCTGAAGATCCATGGTGAAGTGGGGAAGTGTCTGATGATTGTCTTTCGCTCGTTAGTTCTCTAGATGCATACTTCTCTTTAAATGAGAGATAAGGTATATAAAACTAATGACAAGGGTAAGTTGCCTTCAGAAGCCTATCCTGAACATTGCACCCTTTCCATGTTAAATGTGGGAATTATTTTCTGGCTCTCTGTGACATTTATGTCTTATGTTTGCATATGTCAGCTATTCTCTTCTTGTGGGGAATCAGGATTTCTTCCAAGTCATAGTCATTGTTTCTTACTTTCTAGTCAATGTTAATTCTTGCTTGTCAGGAATGAGTTGTTATTCTTCATTAGACTAGTGCAAGTACATCATGGAAATAAATATTCCTCCTTAACTCTTTATGTCAAGAACTCATCCAATTTCTTCTTCACACCAACTAAAAAAAAGAAAGAGATAAATATACATGCTCAGTATTGGTTCTCTCATTTCATCTGAAACTCCATAGCATAAGCAGAAGATTGTAACACAATGCTTGTTGTGCATAAAGAGAGGTTGTCTCAGTGTTAGACATTGCACCTGAAGCCTGGGTCATGCACTGGAACGACCGAGTGATTAGAGCTCATACATCTCCATAGGTACAGCAGATTGTTGTGCTTGTAACCAATCAACACTGTAATTAACAAATATTTATTGAACAACTAAAGAAGCACCCTGGTTCACTCTGACCTCATCAGCTGTTTGTTAGAATAATGTAAAACCTGTCAACAACCTCATGTGCCTCAGGCTTGCCTCTGACCCAATAAAATCAATTCTGTACTTTGGATCCAGAGTGATTTTTCTTAGAATATACAAATTTTGCCTGTCACTGCATACTTAAAATGCCTCTATAGATGTTAGGCATCCAGATAGTGCCTCTACTCCCTAGCATGACCTAAGTTTCAGTGTGGCTCCTGCCTGCCTCTCATTCATTTTTTTCTTGTTGCTTCTCCACACATATCCCAGCTACCAGCATTCTTCTCTTTGTGTGCATCTACATCATGACCACCTCTGTGCTAGCTTCATCCTTGCAGGTGGGAGTATTGGCCTCATAGCAGAAAAGAATTTGACTCAAAACTCAGCTGTATGATTTAATAAGTATGTGGTTGGAGCAAATAAATTACTGGGTACTAGATACTTCTGAGCTTCTGAAGTTAGCATATACAAAAATACACCATTAGCCTCACAGGCTTTTCAGATTTGACTTAGATTATACTTAAAATATACAGTGTCTGGACGGTAAGTAAGACTGAAAAGATGCTTCTCTTGTTATATTCTTAAATGGAGCAACCCTTGTACATGGAGGCTATTTAATGAAGAAGTTCCTCTTTCCTTAGTGAACCTTAGTCTTTTCTTAGAGGACTGGTCACAGATGCGCTAACTCTGATATTCACAATCTTATGTGGCTCGATACTAGTGAAGATAGAGGCATGTGCTGAGAATGGGTTCTCTCAGGGCTTTAAGAATCAGGGAGAGAGGTGTCTAGTAAAGGACCATAAATGTACAAAGGGTTTACTTGTGATCTACCTTCCATTTGAACAGGGATAATAGCATTATTCTTTGGTGGGTAGGAAAATAGTAGTGGGCTGTGATTGAGATCAAACTGATAATCTGAGGAAGTCACTACTTTTTAAACCTTTGTTTAGTTCATTTGTAAATGGATTTACCATTAGAATTAACTCAGATTTAGTATTTGAGAACTATAAAGTATGTTTGAAATAAAATGACATCATATTCCCAATTCTACAATTCACAGCATATTTGAAAACTTTTGAAACAGTTTTATATTTAAATACATTTATTGTTGAAGTATACATGAGGTGGTGTTCAAATATGCAGTATTTAAATTTAAAATTTGTTATAGTAAAAGGCATATTGCCGTTAATTCCTCCTTTTCTGCCCACCACGGGGTATTGAACGTTACTTTCCTATTGTCTTGTTACTTTCTGAAGAAATTCTGAAAAGCCTTGTTTAGTGGTATGTTGGGTGTCTGATCAGAAATACAGTGAAGGCTGCATATAGCCCAAGCTGGCCTCAAACACATGGCAGTTCTCCTGCCTCAGCCTCTTTGAGTGCTGGGATTACTGGTATGTGCCACCACTCCAGGCTTACGTGGTGCTGGGGAATCAGACTGAGGGCCTAGCGTTTGTTGAGCGAGCACTCTTAATTGGTGAGCTACAACTCTAGCCCTATATCCTCTCTTTCAGAGATGGAATTTGCTAGGAGAGAATTTAATTATTGCACTCATTTATCATCTTTTTTTGAGAAAGGCTCATTTGTGTGTGTGTGTGTGTGTGTGTGTGTGTGTTTGATTCTCTAGCCAAAGTGTTTTACTGTACCACTGTAAACTGCTGACTGAGAGAGAAATCTGAAGGCTGCATAGAAAGAGTGGTGATTGTTGACAAATGGAGTCAGGAGTAGTTTGAAATCTAGAGCAAATTCAAACTGATCTTAACACTTACTTTTCTCTTCTGTTACCTGGAGCTCATAATAGCTAATGTTGAATCGATGTGTGGTTAAGAGTTACAGACATGTCGTTACCTAGAGTAGGTCTGGCATATAATCCATCTCCCCCCTATCCCCCCAACACTTGACATGGTTCCTAAACATCTGAATCCAAGAATTTCAGTCAAGGAGGGAACTCCACAGATTGGCTCCAGACTTTCCTTTCTGATCTTATTTCTACCTTATTACTTTCATCCCTTCTTTACATCTATAGTAATTATTCTCCAGACTTAAGGCCCTTTGGGGTAATTTTTTTTCCAGTTAGTCATAGCTTAGCTTCCCCCCTTTTCTGTGACTTTGAAATCTGCTATTACTGATATGTTTCCTAGGCTCATGGGACTTTAAGATCCTGTTTCTATCATAGCTTTCCCCCAAACCACTCCTCCCCACCAGGTAGAATCAATCTTTCATTTCCTGTTCCCCCAATTCATGTTGTTTTACTTATTACAGTTCTTATCACAGTCTGCCTTGTACAACAGTTATTTCCGTATTTTGCCTTTGGATTCAAAGCGTCAGAGGGTGAAGATTGTGTTTATTTTGTGCTATTTTTACCCACCCCCAGAGTACCTGTTACTGTGGGGGCTTAGTAAATAACTGAATCAATGCATGCATGCAGTTGCTTCTCCTACTCCTGTTTGCAGTGCTACACTGTGGATGAGGTGAATGTAGAATTTTGGCTTACTGGATTTAGTTTAGCACAGAAGAGTTTTCCAAGAAGCACTAGTGGCTTTGAAAAGAGACAGTTCCTTTAATCTTCTGGAAAACACATGTCAGACCTCTGCATAATAGTCTCAATTATAGTAGAAGATAATAATTACTATAAAAACACAAATAAAGTCATAGCAATACTGTGTTTGGGAAATGAAACCACGTAAAAGCTATATTTCCTCAGTTCTCAAACATGATAATTAGGATATTTTTGGAAGGGGAAGGAACAAAAGGAGGAAAGAAAAGATACTAGGAAAGAAAAAATAGTACTGTGTTTAGAGACTCTTCTTGTTGGAAAGGTCTGACTAAAGAGTGAAATTTTACATGTAACAACTTAGATGGGCTTTTCCCACTTTTTGCCATATCTGCTGCTGTACTGGCTTTACTGCATGGTAAAATGGCTCATAAAGGTAGCATTATGTGGAGGACAGAGTATGACACTCAAAAGATGGTTATGTGAAATTTACCTGTCTCCCACCTTTCTGTAGACACATCATATTATATTTTTGTAGTTGCTGGGTTTCTGTTGGCTTAGTGATACTCTGAATTCTGTACGTTGTAGCTTTGAAATTGATTTTGTTTGTTGCCAGTTGAGAGTCTGCCTGGCTTCTTTTACCTCTAGGATGGAATCCAGTTTCTTTTGAGTGTACTGTAGCAATGCTCTTGTCAGTATTAATTAAAAACCAATAAAGGGTAACTACAGATTGAGTGAACCCAGCCACTTCTCTGCATTGCATTTTCACCATGCTAGTCTGAGCCACTGTTGTCTTTCACCTGGACAGCCTTAGGAGCCTCCTGGCTGACTCCTTTCCTTCTACTCTGCCTTCCTGCAGAGTGCTCTTCCAGCAGAGGAATCCTTTTTGAATGTACAGTAAATTATGTAATTCCTCAGTTCAAAATCTTCTAGAGTGTCTCCAGTTTACTGAGAATGCCATTCAAACACATTATTTACCATGACCTATACTGCACAATACCATCTGATAACCTGTCTGTTAACTTCTGTTATCTCCACAGATTTATTCTTTGATCCCTGAGCTATTCTTTAAGGTCAAGCATTTCCTGTTTCCTAGCTATTGTGTTATTTTTCTTAGGCTAGAATATTTTGTCCACACCCAAAAACATGGTTAGTAACCCTGTTTAATTCAAGCCTCTGCTTAAGTCTTACCTTGTCGGGGAAGTTCTAGCTTGTCCCCAGCGCTAGAACAATGGCTGTCGCATGGTTAGTCCTTAGCAAGTCTCTGTTGGACGTGAGTGAACCCTTTCGAGAATTTCTAGCTGACTTAGAGAGTATGGTCTAGAAGGACAATGTGGCTCTAGAGTCAGATTATCAGGTCATATACTGATGAGTTTCTATTTCCTTTGTTTGATAGATGGTCAACACTGGAAAAGTTAAAGTTTAACTTCTCTAAGCCTAGGTTTCTTACTAGTTGAATGAGATTTTGCCCACTACTCTTGATCATTGTGGAAAGGTCAGATAATGATCGCAAAATTCTTGTCATTGTGGCTGACATTCATATGGGGGTTTTCCTAAATATTAGTTTGCACTCAGCCTACTTGTTAGTTATGGAGCCCTGTCATGGGGTGGTTTAGATCTGTCTGATATTGTCAAGTACCTGTATGTAGTTGTGAATATATTTGAGGCACCTAGCCCTGTGCTTTGCATATGATATGCCTTGTAAATATTAGTGCCGTTCTATTAGTCATCAGACTAGACTCTCAGTGGGAACTGGGTTAACTCTGTGGGCGTATTGGGATTTTGGAAAATAGAAAAAAGGAGAGGTAGCAGCTGAGCTAGGGTGGCTTGTAGTCCTGCTTATGATCCGACAGGGACTTCATTTATAAAAATGACAGTTGAGTCCAGGGACATCGGGGCTTTGTGCTGTTCCAGCAAGTGTAGTATTTCCATTTACATCTTCAGAGTAAAGACAATTTTGCCATTATTCCAGTGAGGTTCTCCTTGCCAAGTAAAATTCATTGTAAATTTCTGGTTTAAAAATTCTTCAGTTTTAGGAAGTTTTTTTTTTTTAACATTTTCTTGGCACCACATATTTTAAGCCTCAGTAGTCTCCTTTGTAAATATAATCCACATGCTGTGAAACCAGAAACACATCATTTGTTTTCTTATATTCATTGTAAGAATGATGCTTCTGCCTGGTGTTTCCTGTGTGTTTTGCTCTGCAATTTGTAGTAGGAAAGTGAGACTGAGAAAGAAGATAGATTAGCAGCAAAAAGATCAGTGAGTCAGTTACAGAAGTACTTTCCAAACAGGGTTGCTCCAGTTAGGAAAGAAAGTCTGCACCTTACAAGATGTCTATGTGATGTAGACCCATTATATGGACAGGCCCCTCTCACTGCACCCATGGCCAGCATCAGACGGTGCCTCCTCCACTCTCACCCATAATGGATCCCTGAAGCAAAGGCCTCTGCACAGTTGGAGCTGCTGTAACCCCATATAATGAATAGGACTCTAAGGAAGAGAAGCAGGGCTTTCTTTTGTCGCCTGAAGCAATGCTTCCTACTTAAACAGTGAATACTTGGGGGCTAACCTGATACTTGGAAAAATCTTGTAGGAACTTTGTGTGTCCACAGTGTGTGCCCACTGGCCTGAGGAGAGTAGAATACGCACTCAGGAGACATCTGGGAGCCTGGTGCTTCCAGAGTAGAGGTTGTTGCCCTCTTTATGGTTTAGATTTGCAAAGAATGTGTTGTCCTTGATCAGTGTTGTGGCCAACAGCAAAAGTATTCATGACATATTAATGAAAGTCACCACCCCCCCACGCTGAATAATAGACATTATTTTTTTGAGCTAAGTCCCCTTGTCGAAATGGAGGGGAAAAAAGCCAAATATTTTTCTGTTAAAAGGTTTTTTTGTTTGCTTATTTGTTTCTTTGTGTATTCCATGCTGGACCTCAACTCCAGGTACTATGTGTCCAGCTTAGAACACATAGCAATCTTCCTGCCTTAGCCTTTCTTAGTGCTGGGATAATTTGTATATGCCATAATGCCTGACTTATTTGGTGCTGAGAATAGAACCCAGGGCCTCGTGCTTGCTAGGCAAGTGCTATAACCACTGAGGTTTGGTCCCTTGCCCCTCTTAAAGGTTACTTTAAAAAAAAAAAAAAAAAAAAACTAGTCGTACTTCAGTTGCAGATTATCTAGGCTTTACCTTAAATCCATTTACAACTCATATTATGACTTGATTTTAAGCTACTACCTTGTAGAGTAGTTAAATAGTATGTCAGATTTTTATTTATTCTTACTCTTTTCATAGGTAAAGAAAATAAGGGCTAAAAAATATCTGAAAAGGTGTGTTCAGTAATTGTCAAAGCCAAGATTCTACGTTGGACCATCTGAATGAAACCCACTGTTCCTCAGACTCCTTTAATACTGTAGCTATTTTTTCCTTACAGTATGTAATTAATTTATACATTCCAGAGATATTTAGTGGCTTGGCCTATGAAGACAAATGTCTGGAGTCCCTGTATATGCTTTTTATTTTTGTGACTTCCTACCTCTTGGAGCCTTGGTTCCTTATCAGCAGAATGATACTAGTAGTACCTACCTAGTGAGGCTGTTGTGGAGAACTTAAACTGGTGCCTTTTGTATAGCAAATAGTAAACATAGTCGTTTTGGGTCTTTGGCCAACCATGTGAGAGAGAAGCCATTACTACCCTGTGTTATTTAGGATCATTTTCTAGTATGGGAAATAAATATGAAAACCTTGCTGGACCTGATAGTACAGGCCTTTAATCCCTGTACTGTAGGAGGCTGAGGCATGAGGATCCCAAGTTCTAGCCTAGTCTGGAGGATTTAGTGAGAATGTGGCTTAAAAATAAAACCAAAAAAGGGAACTAGAGATTTAACATGGTGCCAAGACTCTTGGTTCCATTTCCAGCACCCCAGGAAAAAACAAGAAAAAAAATCAAAAACTACACAATAAACTGACTACTAAAGTATAAGGGTGCTGGGAGCTCTCGCGGAAGTACCATCTGTGCTTCCACACCCAGCAGCAGGCAACAGCTCTGTCTTCCTTATTTCTTATGAGGGTTTGATATATGACCCACAGAAGGGAAGAAAGAGATGTAGTGTGTGTCATTTGAGGTTGTAAGAATGGTATTTAGCAATTGAGGAAATAGATTCTAGTGTTCTTGTTGCATTGTTCTATATGAGTGCCATAGGAAGTCAGATTTGAAGGTCTTTCTTGACCAGGGAAGCAGACTTTGTGGGGGAAATTAGGCGTTGCGTTGAACCCAGTAGAACTGAGCATTTGAAGTACAAACAGCAGAAAGGTAGAGCGCTTGAGCCAAGGTGGAGTTGGGAAATGAAGCCAGGGCCTGACCTGGCTGGAGGGAGAACCCTGCCTTGGGAAATTGGGTGGCCCAGGAGGTAGGTGCTGCTTTCCTCCTTCTGTGCAGTTATCTGTCTTTGGACCCAGTGGGGTTGCACCGGGCTCACCCGCAACCGCGGAAAAGCCCCATAGTAACCTCTCTGGGTTCGATATTCATGCTCATTTGACTAGAGATAAGACATAGGGAAAATCAACAAAATGGACACTTCTCTATGCAAAGGACTACCTAGCTGCAGCTCCTTTGTTTGTGAGCTGTTTGCTTGCATTTAGGTGCAGTTTACATAAGGAACTGTCAGAATTGAGTTGGCCCGTGATTATTCCTTGATGTATGTTGAAAAAAGAAAAGAAACCCCTGGCTAATGAGGAGCTGAGTTCCTTTTCTCCATTGATGACAGCTTCCTTTCTGATCTGATGGTCCGTCAGGAACCAAGGTGGTGTGTTTCTATGGGGTTATGTCCCCACTGAAGCTGTCTCTCTCTCAGAGATGTACTTGATGGAGAGACCTGTCACTTGTTATGCTGATGTTGTGCAGATTTTTGTACAGCTGCCAGGCTACAGAGTTTTAGGACAGCATCTGATTGGGTGCAGGGTGTGGCAAAAGCGATAATAAATAGAGAGCTGGTGAGAATAGATTTTGATTGACCCAGGATTGTATGTTATTAAACTGAAACTGTATGTACATGTCAGCTTATGAAGAACCAGACCCATAATCCAACTTCATGCTGTGGCAGTTTGGGTTTGTTAAATGTGCTTTATATGACTATTAATATTGAGGAGGAGAGAGGAATATCTGTAATCTTTTAATCTATGCAATAATGATTTGGAGAAAGATTACCAGATACATTGGACTATTGTTTGCCTGTAATTATATTCAGAACTCTTTGAAGCATTGATTTGTTTCTGGCATACTGATTTGGCTCAACAGTCTGACAAAGCTCTTTTACAGTCCTCTTTGCTTTGTATTTTCCAAAAATAATTGGGCAGTAATAATATTGTAGCTGGTGATAAAAGAAGAGAGAGTAAGGTTGAAAGCAAATTTCTAGCTGAGTGGATACCCATAAACATTTCTGTGCTCATAATCACCTGGATCTGTGACCTTTGCGCTTATAAGGTATTTATCTCCTCATGAGATTTCTACTTGGGTGTCATCTCTTCACCGCCTTGTAAATTTGATTGTATTTAGTAAGCATATTCTGAATTTTTGCGGAGTAGGGAAAAGATTCTCTCTTCTTAGTGTTCTTATTTTTTGTTTTTCTCTTCTTCCTTAAAAAACCACTATGCTATTGGGGAAGTTCTTATTAGGGACAAAAGCCAGGAGTTATTTGGTGCTTGAGGTGTGTAGAAGTGGAGATGGGAACCAGCTAGAGTACCTTTTATATTTGATGAGATGGTCGAGCCTAGTGCAGGTAGTGGAAATGACTTTCATATGGAAGGGACTGGGACAATAGAACAAACCTGAACAGTGGTGATGGGTTGTCCTTTTTAAGTGGATATGAATTTTTTTTTCTGTATCAGTGAATATTTTGGGATTGCACACTTCATCTTTTGTTTCTGTTTTCAAAACAGGGCTGAAGAAATGAACCAGAGGAATTGCTCAAGGTTAGGTTCCACTGTCTTTAATAAAATGTGTTAAAGGCCACAAAGGTGCAGTTAGCTGTCTTTGACCTTTAGCAGTAGTTAAATTTTTTTCTTCAAGAATTTCTAGGTGCTTTCAACCATCTTCCTGATGTTGCATAGTTATTCTTAAAGGCACAGTTGGAATACTGTGAACTGGTGACAGAATGCTGCATGTAGACTATTGGCTGCCAGTCTCAGGGGTATATACAGGATTGGAGACAAGTAGGGAATTTTCATAAAAACTGTCTCTTCAGATTACTTCATTATAGCTGAACTAGATTTTGGCTGCTGGTCTCAGGGGTATGTACAGGATTGGAGACGAGTAGGGAACTTTCATAAAAACTGCATCTTCAGATTACTTCATTATGGGCCGAACTTGATTTATTAGGGTGGATCACCCTAAGGTATGTTTTACTCATACCTATCAAAGGAGACTGTTCTATCCAACACTTAGCTTCTTGTCCTGTGAGGTTAATTGCTGTTGCATTACATGAGGCTTGTGGAGTTCTGTTTCCCTCTGGTCTGCTTCAGCCACATGGCACTGCCTGGAAGTCATATACACACCAAATTGATAATTGAGGAAAAGTCCCATGGCAGCAGTGTGAAGAATGGTGTAAAAAGGTCACCTATCAACAGATAGTTCTTGGACATGTGTTCTGTTGCTCATTGTAGTGAAATGCAAAAAGAATGTGAATTTCAGTCTCCAAAGGTGCATTCTATGTATGTGGGTAAAGAGAAACTCAAGGGATTGGTTCGCCATGGTAGTCCCAAGTATTTAGCATCCCTGTTTTGTAGATACTTGTTAGAACTGCTAGTTCTCAGGCATCATCCCAAAATAATAGATTTGGAACTCTGGAACATGCACCTAGGATACAGTTAACAAGTCCTCCTGGTGTTTGAGATTATGCTCAAGTTTGACAACCACTGCTTTAAATTTGTATCATTTTCAAGGTTTATAAATGAATGAAGAAGCTACATACAATTACATTTTTCTTGTAGGGCTTAGAGGAGTAAAGAAGAGGACACTTAATCTAAGTATGCTAAATTGGACATCAGTCATGGGGGATGAAGTCAAAGGAGGGAATAATGAAGCATCAAGACAGCATTCTTTGGGGAAGGGTTATCAAGGGAGGTTTTGAGGAATGAATACAGGAGAAAGAAAACAGCATGAATGAAAAAAATTCCTCATCTTAGTTTGTGTTAGTTGTTTCAGTTGTGATGATTAGATTGTTTTCCTTTCAAAGCTTAGTCAAATATAGAGAGAACACAAACTCTCACTAAGAAAATCAAATACGAAGCAGAAGTTTTGTGAAGAAAAAAGTTCCCCCAACGCTGGGTTCCAATGTGAGTTCACTTCTTTTTATCACCTGTGACAGGAGTTGAATTATTTGGGGGACAGGGCTTCTACACCTGGAGAAGCTTAATAAAGTGAGGATCTCAGAGGAGAATTTTATTTGCATAAAGCTACGGCTTGAGAAGTGAGAGTTCTGAGACATTCATGAAAAATAGGGGTAACTGTAAAAAAAAGAGGATAAACTGCTGCTGTATGTGTGCTGGAGACAGAGAGACCTATGATCTAAGTTGAGGGTAAAAATGAATCCAGCAGTTTGAAGAATTATGCAGTACAGTCTAGTACATTTTTGTTTTCCTTCGAAGACAAAAGGGAACCACTGAAAGTTGTTGAGCAGGGTAATAACAAGATTAGAGTTGTGCTTCATGAGTCTAATTAAAGAAATTCAGTTGCTGGAGAGAAGTAGCAGGATTAGGAGTCTAGGTAATAGAGATAACATGGATTTTTACTTAGTCAAGTTCTAGAAAAATGGTTGTAAGAGACAATAAAGTTATGGTTGTTAAAAGAGAGAGGAAGGAATACCTGATAATCATTGTGGACCATTCACAGAGCTAGTATCTTCTATAAGCAGTTATTCAGACTCTTAAAGCTTTATTGTAGAAATCTGGAGATTGTTTTTTACAGGAAGTCTAATAGAATTCATGCTGAAGAAAGGACATATGCAAGAATTGACTCAAGTCAAAACCTGTGCCCTTTCTGCTCTGAAGTATAAACTATGGTAAATGCAATGGTAGATTTTGCTTATAATTGAGCAGTTGTTGGTCTTGGCAGGAGTCTTGACTGCTGGAAGGAGATATTAATGGAAAGGGAAATAACAACATAGATATCAAAGGTCATAATCTGAAGAAGCTTAAATGTTTTAGCATAGAGCAGACAGACTTTTGTCCCCCGCAAGATGGTGGCTGAAACAAAATCTTTTTCCTTGTTAACCAGTGATCCAAAAATCAGATTTTAGAATGAAATCCTTAACTTCTGCCTGGAGACTTCTTTGAGCCTCCATTCCATGAAAACAAAGTACTCTTACTCTTGTGCTTCAGTATTGAAGCTTGCAAATTTAGAAATAAAAATGGTGTTTTTCAGCTTTGTTTATGACTTTAACCAACTTATTTCTAAAATCTTCACATTCTGTGAAAATAATTTCAAAATGAAATATTAGGGAGAAAAGGGAGCAGGTACAGCTGAGACTTTGTTTAGTCTAAGCTGTCTATTTTTATCTCCCTTTCATAGTAAGCATGTTGTTGTTGACCACATGAGAAGATGAGTTGGGCCATAGAAGAAGGTTACCATTCTGTCTCCTCTTTTATTTTTGCCTCTCACCTCCCAGGATGTGATGTGGTGCCTTGCTTCCTCTAATGAATGGAAATTGCAGATGTATTGCTGGGTGTTAGATTACAGCTGGAAATTCAGATTGTGCAGGCCAAAAGTTGGCATTGGAATGGTATAAGGCTGTGCGTCTTGTGAGTCTGAACTCTGCTCAGTTTAGACTCTCAAGGCTTGGCGAATTTCTTTAGGTAAAGATCTCTCAAAGGGAGCCTGTGTGTGGAGCTGTACATCAAGCAACAGAGATGTAAAGAAGCTCAGATTGATGGTCACAGCAGGCAGAGTCTATCAGCATTGAAAAAAAAAAAACAAAAAACTGTATATTGTTCCTGCTTTTCACTGCAGTTTTCTTAACTTTTTGGTTTTTGTAGTGTGTGTGTGCGTGTGTGTGTGTGTTTTGAGGGAGGGTCTTTCTTTGTAGTCTAGGCTCATCTTCAACTCACTATGTAGTTAGGCCAGCTTTGGACTGGAATTAGTCCTTCTGCTTTAGCCTTCATAGTTTAGAAGTTACAGGTGGTACATACTTAGGGATTAAAAGTGTGTACCACCATGAGACAGGGTCTGACCCTGTATTCAAGGTTAGTCAACTCACTGTGGAGTCCAGAGTAGACTTAAACACATAGCAGTTCTCCTGCCTCAGCCTCCCAGATACTGGGATTCCAGTTGTGTGCCACCATGTTCAGTTTATGTAGTGCCAGGGAATTGAATTGGAGCCTTGAGCTTGCTACCCAAGCACTTTAACCACTGAGCTATGTCCGCAACCTCAATATTTAGTACTTTTAGTGGCCCTGATTCTTATTTTGTGTTGAGATTATATGTTGTTTGGAGGTAGTTACTGGTGAAATTGAGTTTTGCACCTCCTTCTGTATGTGTGCTTTTCCTGATTTGCTTTGGAGGGCTACTGAAGGCTACATTTATTTTGGAGATTGTGAAATAAGACTTTAAATAAAGGTTTTAGAATAAGAATTGACAAGGTTAAAACAAAAAGAAATGCTATATTTAGTTGGCTTTTCTTAACTGCTGACTGTGGGTACAGATTGACTTAAAATCAAAAAGTGTACTTACTGAGATTTCACAGGCCGCTAGATGTTCTTCTCTCAATTCAGAAAGTAGAGCTTTCCTTGTTTTTTATACAGTTATCTTGGTGATTTTCATATTTGGGATACATATGAATGAACATACAATTCCTTTAACAGTTTCAGACACTTTTTAAGTGCATTACTACCATTGGTCAGTATAAGAGAAACTGAGTCAGTATAGTAGTTCTAACCTGAATATCACAGTCACTTGGAGAACTTCTAAAAAACTTCAGCAGTGGGCCAGTTCTGGGTATTACATGCTGTCTTTACGGTAGGTGCTAGATACTGGTATTTTGTTAACTCTCAGGTGGTTTTTGGATGTATTTTTGGCTATAACTGTGTTCAAAAGCAGAAATTTAAAAACAGTACTGTGATGTAGGACCCCGTGGTATGAGAGCATTTCTTGTTTTTTTTTTCTCAGCATTCATCTTGCTGTCTTGCATTGCAGTGTCCAGTTTTGCAAATGGAATTGTCCAGTTAATTGTACTTTGGTAGCAGTTCGAAGGGTAGTAATTTTGTCTTGGGTATCTTTGAATCCTTTGCTGCCAGCCGAGTGTCAGTACAAAATGTTCAGTAGTCTCATTCCACTTTTTATGGTTAACTAATAATGGAATTGAGACCAGACTGACCAGTCAGTCATTTTTCATATTTCTCAGCCTTTCTCCTTCAGTAGTCCTTGAGGAAACAGGCATATGAGCAGATACTCTTGTTCTTTCACAAGGTGGAAGACACCCATCTCTTAAATGCTTGAAGTATAAAGCTTATCTTTTGTTAAGATCAACAATGGCTTGCTTGTACAACATAAATTTGCTGATAAAGGTGTAAGAAAAGTGTAGTTCTTAGCAGTGTTGTGGGTTCTGCACATGGAGTGGAAATGGATTCTATTAGCCTATTTTTCATTCAGAAATATGATCTGTACCGTTTCCTTCTTGTCTTCACTTACTTTTTTTCCCCTTTTCATTTTATTTCCTTCCTTTCTCTTTCATTCTCCTGTCATTTTGAATAAGGGTTAACAGGTAGAATTTTTTCCTGAACGGAACATTCTTTGACCATAGAGAAGGTGGCCTGGGAATTCGCTAAACTATTTTCTGTTTGGTACATTGAGAAGCACCAAGCATAGGTTAAGTAAGAGTAACTCCTTGCACTCAGAGAGTGTTTTGTAGTTTAGTATTTTCCCAAAAGATTTAAAACTCCCTCAAGTCATGGATAATCAGGGCAGGTGTTTGTCTCCAATTTATGGATGAAAACATTCAAGAGTAGCTAATGTTGAATGACTTGCAGAAGGTTGAACTGGACCTCGTAGCTACAACTTTTGGTTGTAATTTTCTTCTATACACTTAACTTTGGATAGTGCTTTTGCTTGGATTAGAATACCCTATAAATGAGACTAATAACAACTTAAGGTTCTGTTTTTCCTGTCATAATTTGAATCCTTTGTTTGCATTGTGTGTGATTGCTTCCATGTGTGTCTGTACATAAATGCGTGCTTATGTGTGGATCTCTGTTAATGCCATGCATTTTGCCCCTTGCCTCTTCAGTACACATGGATATATTCTCGTATTAATAGTTTGGATTTTGCCTCACCAAGGAGCATATTTTCACTTCTAGTTTATTGTGGAAGTGAATATTTGGGAATATTGTTATTTCTAGTTGTTTTATTGCTAACTTTTCTTCTTAGTCTGCCTAGAATCATAGTGTTAAAGGCAAAGTATGTCCAGTTTTAGAAGATATAATATTCCTGAGGTTGAAGATCATTTTCCTTCATCTAACTTACAGTGGAGTGCCTACTATGTGCCTGATGCTGTTAATTTTTATCTTAAGAATTTTAAGACTGAAATTAAAATTGTGTATATGTAAAGGAGAGAGTGAGCCCACACTCATTTAGCTTTAGGTTTTTTCCTTATCAAGCATTTGGCTACTGAACTCTATTATTCCTTCATTTTTGAGAGACAGTATTTCCCACAGTTATTTGATAAGTTTAATGTTGAAAATACCTTCCCTGGTCTCCTGTATTACCTAATGAAGATGTGGTTATTGCTATTTGGAATCTTGAAAAGAGGCATAATTAGGTCTTCATGGTATGTGTGCTTTTTCCATCCTGTCTCCCTCTCACCTTTCTTTTCCCACCTTAGTTGAAGCAAACCCACTTTTTGCTTCCTAGTTCTTATTCCCAGTTAGACAGTTAACTCTGAATATAAGGAAAACAGTCAGGGTCAAGGATCTCAAATGCGTGAAAGTGATTTTTATACTGAAGAGCTGCCTCCTGTGTGGTAGAATGTGAATAGCACATTCACCTCCATCCTGGATGTGCTTACACAGTGCAGATGGAGTTTTGCTATGAAGGAGGGAGAAAGAAGCAGCACTACCCCTGACCTGGATTATGCAAATGGCTGTAGTAGAAGCTTAAATAGGAATTTGAAGCATGAAGAGGATGCTAGAATAGCACATGAAGCTCTTCTTGCTCAAAACATGAGGACTTTTCAAGGTGGAAGAGGAAAAAAAACCTTTGCATTTAGGAGAAACAAGCAATTGACTTTGTCAGCCGTGAAGAGGATAAAAAGGCTTATCTTTGGTTGCATCAGAGGAGACATTTAGAATCTCATAGAAAGAGTTTTTTTGTCATTTATTTGTTGTACTTGAGCTAAGTCACTGAAATCCTTGATGGACTATCTCAAAAATTGCTCATTGGAAGTTGTCTATAAGTGCTGTCACCATCAAATGTGCTGCTCTCACGAAGGGAGCCCATAGTAATTTTTTTTTCTCTCTTTTCCTTGTTACCTTGTCTCTTTTTTAATGAGGTTGCTGCGTAGTAATTTGTTTGTCAAACCTCCAGTCCTCAAATGATGTCATATAGCACAGGTTGTACATTAGCATTTTACGAGGATTTGATCAGTGAGTTGAGAAACATGATAGATTATCATCTCGAGAGGGAGATATCAGGCCATATCTGTTAACTCTGCCCTCATTCTTGCTGGCAGTCCCCTGATTTTATTTTGCTGTTCACTTTTTCCGTGGACTTGAATTTAGAGGCTATGTCTTCATTAGTTTAATAGCGTTTTCTCTCCTTGTGCCAGTTTTTTTTGGCTTGGAAAAATCCAAGTCTGTCTAGTTGAACATGAGGGGAAACTCATTCATTGGAGGTTCTGGAAGTCATTACCTTATTTTTTGAATAAGAGAAAGCAAGTATTAATTGCTAGCCCAGCTCATTGTTTGTATAGTCTTTGGAACGTGGTCGAAGCCATCCTTGAACCATGAGCTGTGTTTGCATTGCATAACAGAGCTCTAAGAAAAATGGAAAGAAAGTATGCTTGGTGATACTGTTCAGCTGTGGAATTGACTAGGCTGGGCTCATTTTACCTTGGGACTTCTTTTTGTGTGTGTGAACGTAAAGATCTGATTTAAGCTATTTTGGTTGAACTTTCTGCAAATTTTCTACTGTCCAGGACATTCTATTTGAAAAAAAAAAAGTCTTAGCTATTCATGCAGAATGGCTTCAGGTAGAAGTAGAGGATGGTTCAAATGCTTGCATGTGAATGCTGCACACATTACTAACTAAGCACCACAAACACTGCAACATTCTATGATGTCTTGTGTTAGTGAAACTTTGTTATTACATCACTTTCGGGAGCATTTTTCTGCATGACAGGGGATCAGACCTTTGGGATTAAAAGCCAGCCATTTATAAGTCTCCTGGTTTTTTTCTAGCATTCTGTTTATAAGAATCGACATGATAAATAATTCCAAATCCTTATTATTAGGCAAAAATTGTTCCTTATTGATAATCTTCTATTTCCTATTGTTGGGAGGTGATGATTTATTTTCCATTTGTCTTATTTTACCAATGAATATCAATCCAACTTTACTGCTTAATAAGATTTCATCTCAAACTCCTGGTGTGTCTTCTAAATTTTGTTAGTTGATTTTATTTGTTTAAAATATGATCAATAATTCATATTTTATCTTCATTGAAAAACCAGCCACTTTTGATTTTGATATTATTGAAGTATTTCTGATTTCTTTAAGTGAGGGTCCTAATACCTTGTCATGAGCATGTTTGATTGTTCGTTTGTTCATCCATTTAGTAGACACTCAGTTCTTTGTGTTTTTGTGTTTGTTTGTTTTTCTTTGTTTTGAGACAGCCTCACTCTGTAGCCCAAACTGGTCCTGAATCATTGGTGTAGCTCAGGCTGGCCTTAGACTCAGGACAATCCACCTGCCACAGTCTCTGTAATGCTGGGATCACAAGTGTGCTCCCCCATGCCTACCTTTCTGTGGTGCTAGGAAATCAAACTCAGGGCCTTGGACTTGCAGGACAAGTGCTTTAACCACTGAGCCATTCCCCCAGCCCTGACGCTTACTAAATTATAAGAAAAGCCTGGGTACTTTGAATAGTAATCTTTGGGTTGGGTATAAAAAAGAAAGAAAATACTAGTAATTCAGAATTATGGCTAAAAGAACATTGTGTGTGAGAGAAGTCATTTTTCTTAGCTGTTACTGCAGAGATTTTCAAAATTGACTTAGAGGTATTGAGTTGGAGATGTAAAAGGTGATATTTATCTCTGTTTTTCATCTCTGACCTATGTGTAATCCTTCTGAATTTGAGATTAAGGAAAGCTTATAATAGAGTAAGATAGGAGAGGAAGACTTTCCTAGATAGCAGTTTTGCAGTTAATATTCAACAGAGAAAGTCTAGGGTCAAGTACATAATGAGATGCCTGTATATCCATCTCTCTCCCTGTATATACAGATACCTCTCTCTCTCTACATATATATCTCACTCTCTATATCTCTATATATGTACTCTGACTGTCTATCTCATAATTCCCACTTGGCTTCTCCCATAGAAAGAAATGTTAGAATTCTTCTTTGGATCTTGATATTTTTGAGGTGTTCTCTTATTTCAAGGAATGAATAAAAAAATTTATTACATAGTACAATAACAGTTAGGGCAATTAGGGAGTGATGTGTGTTCTGTGAGTTATTTGTCCTGATAGATTCTCTGTTAGAAAAGTTGTTAGAGGCTTGGAGCATTATTGCTGGAAATGAAAGGCCAAACTTTGGCATAATTTTATCATGAAGACTGCAGAGTTTTAAAAAGCAAACAAAACCATAAACTTTTGAACAGCTTCTTGAATGACTTGTGATTACATGATAGGCTTGGTGAGGGAGGGAACACCTTATATTTCTGTGCTGGATAGTTCGATTTTTTAAATTATGTTTTAAGGAGCTGAGAACCCTAAAGGACCCAGGTTGCTTTTTATCTAAAAAAGATAAAAACCTAGGTTACTTTTTATCTCTTTTCTGTTTATTCTAGGCCAGCCTGGTCTATAGAGTGAGACCCTGTCTCAAAATAAACAAAACAAAACAGAAATAGTTTGAAATGATGCTTTGTGATTGATTTAATTTTTAGAGTTTTTAATTTCTTCACTAAGTTGGCTCTGCAATCCTAAGCAGCATTAGTATTGATATTTTGTGTGACATTTTCAAAAGATTTTTTGATCCTGTAGTGATTCCTAGGTAGCTATTGTTTTAAAACTCTGAGAAAGACAGGTGCCTGAAATCATATGTTGAAACGGTGGATCTATATGTCTCAGTTACTTATCTTTTTGCTGTGACAAAATACCTGACATCTACAACCTTAGGGAGGAAAGATGTATTCAGCTCACAGTTTCAAAACGTTTCTCACACATACAGTCCATTGATGGGCCAGCTGGCAAAAGTGAAGGCACAGAGGTTGGAGAGCTGCTCACCCCATTGCAGATAGAAGCCTAGTGAAGCAGGAGCAAACCGATGAGTCTTTCCAGGGAGAAGCTGCACCACTTCTTCTTCCTTTAAGTACCTTAAGCTGCTAGTTGCTTCTCCGTTACTTGCTGGGCCACAACTCAAAAACAACCACCTGAAATCTTTGCCCTAGGCAATCCCCACTCTTAACAATTTAGTAATATTTCTAGGCCTAACCTTAAACACCTGCCCCTTGCAGCCAGGCTCTATCTCCCAGTAACACATGGTTCCAAATACTTGGGGCTTTTAGGGGACTATCAAGGTCCAAATCATAGCATTGTATCTGGATTCAAGTCCTGCAGTATTTTAAACATGCCTTTTTTCATCTTTAATAACAACAGTGTTTCTTCTTCTGGTCATCTGTTGTGGAGTGGTCATCTGTTGTAAGTAAGCATCAAAGGAATGGTGATTGAGTATTGGAACCAATTGTTAGGAACTGTGTATCTGCCTTCTGGGACTGGGAATATGTTTGATATCTTTAGAATGAAAATGTATTTACTGGTATATATAACATGTCACAAGGAAGATCCCAGACTCTCTCAGTAATGTGTGCCAAAAGTTTGATAGCCATTAGGAATAACGCCAACCAGCTTGTTGAAACAAACTTACCAACTCTCCTCCTCTTCCTTGTTCACCCAGGTTGTGTGGAAATCTTGGATAGCTGGGGTACTAGTACTTTTTGTGCTCTTTTACTTACTGCACTTCCCTCTTGAATTACTCCTTCAGGAAGGTAATGAATTTTTGGTGATGTAACTTGATAAACCACCAACATTCTACATGGGTACTGGCAGAGCACTAAGTAGGAAATGTAATTCTTGGATTTATTCAAAGATCCTTGCCAAAATTGGAAAAACAGTCTTACCTATTCCTTTTCAGAGAACCCAACAGTCACCTACTGCTCCCATCCACAGTTGTTAGTTATAAACTTTCCTTTGTTGTCAGAGATAAAATGATAATGATCACATGGGGAATTTGAAATAGCCTTGAATTGGTTGTCTGTTGAGTGAGATCTTATCTGGTAGTGTCTAAGCTTAAGAGAATGTTAAATTTCCTTCCTAGATGTCCATAAGGGGAACTTAGAAAAGTGCTTTCTTAAAAAGTTAGTAACAACTTTTTAGTCTTCATCAGCATTTTTCAAACAGGATTACTTTGTGTATTTTTTATAGCACAAATTGGTGGGTTGTACCCCTTAGCAATTTGTTGGTCTCTAGTAGAGCCTGAGAATTTGAATTTCTAAAAGTTCTCAAATGATGACCTGTCTACAGATTTGGGAATTGCCAATTCAGAACCACAGTTGTTTTGGAGTCTCTGCCTTTTTCTGTGTATCTTTTATCCATGTGGCTTATGTGGAATTATTGCTCCAAAAACATTCACTTTTACTATTGACCTGATTTATACAATCATAATTGAGTTTCAGTCTTATGAAAGGGTGATCATTTTTGAACTACAAATACATTCTAAAACTTAGTAAAAGCATTACAATATTACATTGTCTTGTGGTCTTGAATCTTCCTTAAACCTGATATTTCTCATGAAATATATTTGAAAAATTTAGAGTTTGCGAGCGGGGAGGATAGTTGTTAAAGTGCTTGCCTAGCAAGCTCTATTTCTTATGTTCAGTTTCCCACCACCAAACAGGTTGCGTATTGTGGCACACACTGTAATCCTACCACTTGAGAGCTTGAGGCAGGTGAATTTCTGTGCATTTGAAGCCATCCTGGCCTGCATAAGTGAGGTCAGTACCAGCCTGGAATACAGAGTGAACCACCATTAAAAAAAAAAAAAACAAACTAGATTCTGACATGTATATTATGCTCCAAAATAATTACTTAAAAATTCTCCCCAGAAAATTGTATCTGTACTCACAATAAAATCATATGAATGTTTATAAAATAGTCATACCTAGGCCTCATCTCATACCAGTTGCATATAAATTTCTGGGATGGGTACCAAGACATACATAGTTTTGGAGGTATCCCAATGGTAGCCAGGCTGTGAACCTCTGCAGTAAGCCCTGGCAAAGATAAAGGAGCTGGGAGGGCTTTGATAAATCTTTTCCTATTATTTTAACCTGCTGCTGTTACCTTCTTTTCACTGTTAAACAAACTCCACTGTCATTATGTTTTCCTGTACTTCTACCTTCATTCTTTTCAAGCCTAGTAGCCTCATCACACTATAGGTTATTGTCTCTGGAGTTAGAAGTGGTGCATCAGGCTGTTTACCTCGGTGCATGCAATAGGAAGCCTTTATTCTTAGGGATCAATTTAAAGTATTTTTAAATGGAATTATTGAGTTTGAGGTTAAGTGAGTTATCTTTTCTTATACTCAGATTTAAGCTTCTGTCTTTTTAGGTGACGTTCCCCACTCTTTGTTCCTCATTTTCGCTTCGTCCCTGAACAAAGGAAGAAAGGTAAACGATGTTTCCAGAGCTTCTGAGCCAATCCTCACTACTGTGAGATTTTTAGAAGGAACTGACCTTCTTCATTGCCAACAGAATGAATGTTATTGAGTCTCTTGATCCTGGCTCTGAAATAACACACGGGGGGATTTCTGCTTTATAACTTTAATCTGATAAATTCTGCTTGCTTTGGCCAGTTAGAATCTGTGTTCCTTTGCCACCACCAGTGTAATCTTAGCCTTATGTGTAGCAGATCACATGCAAAGCTTGAACCTGAAGCCAAGCCTTCATGTTAACTTCAAATAATAGCAGCTTTAGGAGGCTGTGTGGTAGTGCCAGGCACTTAACATTACCATTGGGTGCTACTACAGGGAGTAGAAATCAGCAGCCTGAGAATTCATTGTGTGTGGGCCTCAACTAAATAACGCAATGTCTTCTTTTGTTTCCCATTTATATCTTCCCTGCCTTTTCTCTTTACTCCATGCTTCTCTACCTTTCTTTACTGCCCCCCTAGTTATTTTCTCCCATCTTTGTACTTTTGGAGAGCCAGAAATCTTAATATGAGAATTAGTCAAATGTTGGGATATATAGTCCAAGTGGACTTTGAATAGTCTCCTTTATGCTCAAGTTTAGTCTTAATCCATCTGTAGTGCTAGTTGGTGATCAAGTGGTAAAGAGCAGGCATATAATACCTTAGAGGTGGTCCAAAATGAAAAAAAGAGAGAGAGAGAGAGAAGTAAAACAGTATCCTTATCTCATTTTCAACCCAGGGAATAAGAATTGCTGATACAGTGTTGCAAAATCCATGACATGTCTGTGATGGTTTTTCTTTTAATGCTCATGGCAAATATCATAAATAGATCTCAGAGCTTTGATCTGATTTTTCTTAATCCACCACTCCAGGGAGAGGCCAGTAGATAAAATTTTCTGCATCTCTGTCAGTGAGAGCTCAGTGGGATTTTTTGGTGAGGCTCTCTTTTGAGATAGCTGTTTTGATTCATTGTTGAAGATTCCTGCTGAGAGAACCCCCAAGCCATCATAGATATTGCAGTACTTCCCTTAACTGCCTGTTGACCAGTCTTATGACCTGCACAGGATTTCTAGTTGGCCATAGAAGAATGTTACAAATGAGTTGGGAAATCTTGAAGACTGATTGAGGATAAAAAGGTTTTTGTCATTCAAGAATCACCGCAATGTCTGGTCTTATCAGGATGAAAATGGTAGGGCCATCGGTTTCTTGGAATATGATGTACACCTAATGCATTGAATGCTATATACATCACCTTAGAGGTGCGAAAGATGTTTATTGAACAGAAGTCAAGAGAGGGGAAAGGTTTGACAGTGCCAGCTCAGGGTCACATTTGAGCAGTAGCAAATCATTGTCTTAGAATGACTTGCTACCTGGCCATGATTCATTTGGTATGTATGATGGAAGGTCTTATCATACAACATCATTTATGTTTGTTGAGTTGGCCATCAGAAAGGCTTGAACAAGTTGGTGTGTAGAAATGCCAAAGTGATGCTCTTGGGGCCAAAGAATTGTTGAAAGCAGTGCTTTTGTTTTCTTTTCTTTTGGATAACTGACATTCTTACCTAAGTTGTATATACAGTTTCCTGCTCAAACTTGGATGCAGATATGTTATTCATTTATGGGTGAGTGCAAGAGTGATGGTTGGTTGTATTAAATAGAACTTTTCCTTTTCCTTGTGTGATTGGAGAGATAGCTAGCCCCACCTCTGGAATAATTATTTGTGACCAAATGAATGGAAAATAGTACCTGTAAATAAAACTGAATATAAACATTTTAGCTTGTATAGTAGAAAAAATACTGAAGAATTATAGAAGTTAAATTACTTATACTGGACTTAGGAACATTTGGTGTAAATGGAATTTGTGATAAATTCTTATTATTTTTCACTTTGTCTTTTTCATCCCAATTGGAAAACCTTCAATTTAATTAGTCTTTGTAAGATGACGTCTTGTATGGTTAAGTCACTCTTATGTCTCTCCAGTTTATGTTTACTGGTTAAATTATCAGACTGAACTCTTTAGGGGTAGAATCAAAGAATATTTGCCATAGATGCTTAAGAGAACTGCACTTACTTTCTACACACATGAACTGTCTCAGTCCAAGTACTTCAAAACCTAGAAAAAAAATTAAAATATTTTGGTGATAATGCAGCAGTGTTTGTTTATTGCTCAAAAGAAGTATCTACCACTAGGGGGTGTCTGACAACAAAGGTTATCAACTACTTCAGGGTGATACAGTTTCTACTTTTCATTCTAGTGGGGAAAAGAGAGAAGAAAACCAATGATTAATGTCTAGTAAAATTTTTTTGTGGAATATTTCTTGTAATTGTTTAAAGTGTGGTTAACTACTGTAATGTGTACCATAATTGAGATTTGGACCAAGAAAACTAGTGATTAATGTACAGTAAATTTTTTGTGGAATTATTCTTGTGATTGTATACAGTGTGGTAACTACTATAATATGTACCATAATTGAGACTTCAACTGTACTTGGGTTTAAGGAAGGCCTCATGAAATAGGAATATATCTGAAAGTGGAAATAAGAATGTACTTACTGGGGCCGGAGAAATAGAACAAAAGCCCTCAGTTCGATTCCCCAGTACCATTTAAAATCCAGGCATGGTGGTGCATGCCTGTAATTCCAGCACTCAGGATGCTGAAGCAGGAGGAGTTCAGTGAATCCAAGGCTAGCCTGAGCTACGTAGTGAGTTCAGGACCAGCCTGTGCTACAGAGCCAAGACACTGTTTGAAAAAATAAATACTATAGTAAGAATCATCGTCATCCAAGTCCATAGGGGTATTATGAGGAAGGCTTGAAACTAAGGCATACAATCCTGGGGAGATCATGGTAATTGAGAAGCCATTGATAATGATAAGTGTCAGTACCTTTTGTCCTTCGTTTCTTAGTACTATAGCCATCCTTTGAATATAGTAGTGCGTACTTTACAGATGTTAGAACTGGTTAGCTTGCCCAAGGTTATACAGCTAGAACTTGATAGGGCAGACTTTGAATCTAGATGTGTTTCTCTTGGTTACCTTTTGTTCTTTTTATGCTACTCAGGAGGCTCAGGATGATTCTAGCTGCTTCCCTTCATCATCTCAGGAGCTGTACCCTGAGAGGAGTCTGAGGTTGCCTGCCCCTTCCCTCTCTGCTTTCTGGTCTTGCCCTGAGTCACTACTGAGCAACTTACTTTTCCCATGTAGCAGTTTGCTGTGTGCCTTTGTTTATTTGTTGGACAATGAGTTGAACAGTGTTCGTCAAGGGGCATCATGTCTGTTAAGGGTCCACATGGTGCATTTTAAAAGCTCTTAGTTCTCTCTGGTATTATTGGTTGTGATTTAGCTTTAGAAATACAATGATACTGAACCTTATATTAATAATACACATTTTTCATTTTGCTTTGACTGTTTAAATCTGGCATAAAAAGGGAGACTTGTAAACTAGCTTCTCTGGGACATGTAGCTTCTCATATGGTATTTATTCTAAGTGATCTTTTTGAGTAGGGAGTTCTGCTTGCTTCAGGGCTGTGGACTTAATAGTCATTTTCTGTGTTGATTGCATAGATTGCTTTGTTTCACAATTTTTATAAATATGGATAAATAGTTGAGCTAAAAACTGATGTCTGACAACTGGAGAGAATTCATGTGCAAACTCTTGTATTTTTGTTCAAGCCTCTGTATTTTGTACACTGTACATAACCTAATGGCCACTGTTGAGGTTTATATGAAGTTGAAAATATTCGGGGCTGTGAATTTGAAATGACTTCGAAGTCATATAATTACTGTAAGGCTATATAGTTACTTTACATATACAGAAACAGGTTTAAAGGGGACGACAATGACGATGGTTGATGGTGATGTTAGCAACAATAGGGTTGACACTATCGAAGTCTGATAGTTCAACCTACTCTATCTATTGCCTGTCTTGATCCTCACAATTACTGTGTTGGCAGGTAGGTAGTGGTCATTTCTCTGTATCATAGGGTTTAGTTTATTTTCTAGGCCACCTGGCTGCTTCATTACCTTTCTTCATTGTCACATCACAACTTGGTAACTTGTTCAGAGTTAGAAATCTGGATAGTTTTTTTCTTTTTCTTTTAAATATTGGGGATTGAATCCAGGAAGTGCAGAGTTACATCCCCACTATTTTTCTGAGTCTCATCAAGTTGTTCAGGTTGGCCTGGAACTGGGAATCTTCCAGCCTAAGCTTCCCCAGGAGCTTGTTTTAGAGGTGCGTACAGTTTTACCCTGTAGAATTCTGTTCTTTTGACAAATGAGCTATGTCACTGATGATGATAATATTTTAGCTCTGAAACTTTTCTTTATGTGGAGAGATCACTATGTATCATAACCTCCCCTCCAAAACAAACAAAATGAATACATAGCAAGACAATATCCTAACAGAATAATCAACTTACTTGCTGTGGTTTATATGGGGTAGAAGAGGCATCGAACGTGTATTTCATCTATTCACTTCTTGCGGTGTTATCCAAGAAACCCACATGGAACTGTTTGAAATCCTGACTTTAGTCAGGGATATGATCTTCAGATTGATGAATTTTTACCACAGTTAAAAATCATGATGAGGAACAGATGATTTCTGGCCAGATCTTGCCTCTTTCTCCTTGCTGATGTACTTTTTAGAGGCATACAATGCATGAAATATTTTTAGTGGTATTACTATATCTTTGCAAATTTGCTGGAGGTAATCAGAATCCAAGTATATATTGAAAAAGGCATTTTGAGAGTCTGGACCCTCTCACTCGTTGAAAAATCTTTTGGGTGGAGTTGGCTTTATGATTTACACATGTCATGGACAGAGACTCACTCGTTTCCTTGCCTGTGTTTTTACTTGGACATATTATCATGCCCCAAAGTCTTCCTTTTAAATATCACTTGTGTTGAAATTACTTGATTTTGACTCTCAACTCATTAATATATGATCTAGTCCTTTGTTAGTATCTGTAGCTTTTGAGCAGAATTTCTGACACATACAAGTAGTTTAATTAGTATCACTTGGATTTTCTAGCCCTCTTCCTTTGTTGGGGATGTTGGGCATTGAACCCTGGGACTCATATATGCTGGACAAGTGCTTTGCCACTGAGCCATAGTGCCAGCCTAGGATTTTTGCAATCACTGCTATTCTACTATTTACAATTTCAGACTATAGGCCCAGATACATAGGTCGCACAAGTTGAATTTGAGTTTATATGACTGATGTAGTAGGATTTTATTTTTGCATATCTCCTAGTAACAGAATAGAAAATGAAAGTTGGTAAGCAAAAATTGTAGTTTGCAAGCTTATGTCTCTTGAAAGGAATAGGCAAACTAAAAGTCTAGTTTTTAGGAAATGTTATCCTTCTTAGAATTTTTCTTTTGTAAACATGCCTGGAGAAGAAAAGTAGTATGTGGGGAGTATTTTGTGAAATCTTGTTTTTAGCCAAAAGAATCATACCAAGTGTTCATTTGTGGAATAGCAGGCATTCATATTATTGTTTTTTTTTTTTTTTTTTTTTTTTTTTTTTTTTTTTTTTTTTTTTAGATGAAGGAGTGTAGAGTATATAACGTTTAGGAATTTGGTGGGGATGGGGAGATATAAATAAAGAATGTGATTAATAAGTAGAAACAATATAGTCCTGTGTAGACCTACCAGAATCATCTGAGAGCTTGTTAGAAATATAAATTTTGTTATTCTACTACAGACCCACTGATTAACAAACGCTCAACAAGGCGCAGTAGTTGTGTTTTTGAAAGCCTTTGCTTTGTAAACATTTTTCTCCTAACATGAATATTCCTTGTTGGTTTAGGTTTTAGTTGGTTCCTATAATATACTTCCATTATTTGTCAGTGAGTGGATCTATATTAAGGGAGACCTATTTTAAGGAAACATAGGGAAATGTTCTTCTGAAGAACATTTCTCAGAGTTAAATTCCATGTTTCATTGGTGTCTATTGCTTTTTTTTCAGATTAAACTCTGGAACAAAATTAAGATTCTCATCAAATCTTGGAGATAGTAGTAGATATTTCATTTATTTAGCACTAATTTAAATGCTTCATAAAACATAGTTCAGCGTTCTGCTTGGAGAAATATTGTATGTTCTACAGGATGCTAAGGGTAAGCAAGTAAATCTAATTTTGTTGAGTTTCATGTAATGAATGTGAGTGATAAAAACACCAGACTTCACAGGTTGAAGGGACCGCTACCCGTCAGGATTCTATTTGAACATTAAAGAACATGACTGCACTTGTATATAAAATCCTGAGTAAATAATAATCCATCAACCCTTTGTAATGAGAGAGAAAAGCTATGGACACCATTGGGAGTGACTGTCATGATAACTTCTCATGCTAAAAATTGGAAATAAAAGGAATGAGGTAAATCTTTTCTGTGCCTTAATGACGGAAAGAGATTTCTGTGGTTAATAAAAGAAATCTCAACTTTACAAATGGATACCAGCAAATTAGACATAGAAGGATCTGCAAATAGTGGCTTGTACTTGTAATCCCAGCTATTCAGGATGCAGGAAGATTTTGAATTTGAGGTGTATTACAGTGAGCAAGTAAGAGAGATTCTGTCTCAAAATTTAAAAATAGCAAGTGTGGGATTAGAGGATAGGAACGTACCTTATTGTTACAGAGCTTGCCTAGCTTGTGCAGGATCTGAGGTTCTGTCCTCAGTATAAGAGTGGGGATGGCAGATTTATATAGAGACATTATTGGTATATCAACATTTGCAACCTACTTTAAGTATTTAATTGAGACAGATGCCATCATCAAAATCACAAGGTGAAAGGAAACTGGCCAACAGAACAATTTTAGAGTGCAAAGAATACCCTTAAAAGTAAACTAAAAAGAGGAAGCTATTCCCTTAACATTGATGACTACTACCTCAATTAATTGGTCGTAGATGCTGAACCTTGAGGCTTGAACCTCCTAATGTGATGTGAGATGAAGTACATAATGTCACCAGAAAGTAGTTTTGTTAAAATGTTTAACCCGTTTCACAAGAAACATATTCAAGAAAATGATTCACATTAGGAAGAAAATAATCAAACTTACTGAAAAAGTGGGACATTCTTAAGACAACTGATCTGATTGGGGGCAATGTTTAATAAAAATTCTGTTCTTCAAAAATCATATAAAAATCAACTGGGTATGGTGACACATTCCTGTAATCTCAGCAATCAGGAGAATGAGCAGAAAGGAGCTGCCTTGAGTTTAGGGCCAGTCAGGGGTACAGAGGGAGTTTAGGACCAGCCTCGACTACAGAGCAAGACTGTCTTTTTGAAAGGAAGGAAGGAAGGAAGGAAGGAAGGAAGGGAGGGAGGGAGGGAGGGAGGGAGGAGGGAGGGAAAGAAGGAAGGAAAAAGGAAGGAAGGAAGGAAGGAAGGAAGGAAGGAAGGAAGGAAGGAAGGAAGGAAAAGTCAGCTTGTCTGTTTTATCTCCTCAGAAGGTCACTGTCAAGAAAAATAAATTGTAGGTAGTTTTCATTCTGCTTTGTAAGACTGAGAAAGCATCTGTTGAGGACAGTGCTAAAATCTTGATTGTACCTAACTTGAAGATAATAACTAACAAATGATGTGTGGGTTAGCTGCCAATTAGAGTATGGACTGACAATCAGATGACATTATGGACTTGCTATTACTTTCTTAGGGCAAGTGTTTTCTCTTGTTAGAATGCCTTTATCTTTAGGAGATGCAGGTTAAGAATTTGGTCATGAAAGTGTCATATCTGCAATTCACTTCCTCATAGTCTATAAAAGATTAAAGTGAGTGTGTAGGTAAAGCACATTTGGCAAGATATTAACAATTTTTAGTCTAAACAAGTTGGTAGTGTTCATTTTATATTTGTAGTATGTTTGGAAACTTTTCTTTTTTCTCGTGTGTGTGTGTGTGTGTGTGTGTGTGTGTGTGTGTGTGTGTGTGTGTGATACATAATTATTTGCATTGAACTTGAGTATTTTGTACAAAATTACAAAATCTGCCCCTCTCCTTTTTTGACCTTTCTACACCGCCCCCTCCCCACTAGTTCTCAATATCCTGAAACTTTTCTTAAGCAACAGATAGGCTGCTTGAATATAAATATTGACTATGACTTACTAGTGGTGGAGTCATGAGTGACTTACTTCTTTTATGTCTTCATGGTTCATATCTTTAATTGGTTATTACAAAAATAATGTAGAAAAATGTAGTTCAAGTGATTAAATGACATATTTAGTATATAACACACATAGCTGTATTATCTAGCACATAAGTACTTCATGTAAATTCTCAGATATTTTAGTGATGATGTGCTGATTTGAAAATTAAACACCTGAGGCTAGTAAAATTATTTATTTGGCATGCATTGAAAACAGTGGGATAGTGTTCTTACATTTTTCAATGATGACTCAAATTATGAAAGTTATTTATTCACAGAAAAGTTTATGCACAAGTTTTAGTTCTTTAGCTCTTACGTATACTCCTGTTTGAGGATGCCTTATCAAAGCTTTCTTAGTTAAAAACCTGGGAGGTAGTTAAGAATACATTATATGTAAGTCCAGCTTGATGGCTCTTACTTGTGTTCCCAGCTACGTGAAAGCCTGAAGCTAGAGGATCGCAAGTTTGAGGCTGGCCTAGGCAGCTTAGCAAGACCATGTTTCAAAAAAATAAATAAATAAATAAATAAAAAAAATAAAAAAGATTGTGAATGTTGCTCAGTGTTTCTAAGATCTGTCTTAAGAGGCAAAAGAAAGAAAATACCTCATTTAGAAGTCTGTTTTCATTTCAGTATTATGCTTTGCTTTTTTAAAAAAAAAGTTCAATGTATGCTTAACAATAGTTACAAAGAAGTGAAATAAATGGGATCTGAGAGATGGTGATGGTGGTGGTTTTTTGTACTGGGCCTAGGACCTGGGCCTTTCCACAAAGGTGTACCTTCAGCCATGTTTTATTTTTGAAGCAGGGTTTGCTAGCTTGTGAAGTTGACTAGTCTTTAAAAATTTCCCTTATAGCCATAGGATGAATTGCTTTTGAAGTTTCCAAAATTTTCTGCAGCTTATTTTTTATGAAATAAATGATTAAAATGGATAATTCTTTTTTTTCATTACTGAAGTATGTGACAGGATGTATTGTGCTCTGCCAATTTCAAATGGAGAAAAGTGGGGGGGGGGGTTGGTGGGGAGGGGATGATTTTAGTAGTTGTACTAAGGGCCTTCACACTGAGCTACGTTCCTAGACCTTTTTATATGAACTGTTTCTGAGACAGAGTATTGGTAAGTAGCCAAGGAACTCTCTAATTTGTACATGAATGAAATAAGAATTTTTAGGTAATGACCCATATCTAATGAACTAGTGGAAGGTCATTCATGCTGAAATGGAGAGTTATAAGAAAAGTAGGGTAGCCAGCTACAAAGCGTATTGCTACTAGGACAGAGTACCTCAACAACAGGTGTACAGAACAGGTCAAAATTTAAGAAATTTGTTTCAGAGGATCATAAGCCCTTGAGAGCAGGAAGTATCAGTATTGTTTAACCCTAAATACTTGATGTGGTGTCTGGAAAATGCTATAAGTGCAGGAAATATTTGTTGAGTGAAAAGTATTGATCATGTAATTAAAACAATGAATGGGGGTAGCTTTAGGACAAATCAAGAATTTTTGTTGTTGGCTGACCATGCTTAAGAATAACAGGTAGAATGTTATTATTTCAGATTCTTGTAGAGGCTGGTTTCTGATATGGTGAGGGTGCTCTCTGATGGCTTAGCTCAAAAGGTAATCCATAAACATTTCCAGGAGAATTGGAAGTGAACATTTCGTATTTTAAGGATAAGAAAATGGTGATTCAGAGAGATTTGCATAAAGGTCTACAATCAAGAAGACTGCAAAGACCTCTCAGAAGAGTTTTCAACTCTTGTGGACAATTTCTTTATTTTCAGCATCTGGTGATACTACAGATTTACTTTGGAAGTGGTTTGTAAATGGTGTGTTTTTGTCATGTTAAATGTATTAAGCATGACCAGAGAATTAGGTAGGGGAAATTCACATATCAGCCAGTCCTTGTTACACTACTTATTCCCGTAGTCATTATTTGGATGATTGAATAATGCAGATGGCAAAGCTGGATGAGAACAATTTGTAATTAAAAAAAAATTCTGCATTCTGCTTTGTGGACTAGAGATATTAGAAAGAAATACAGGTCCCAGTTAATCTTAATATAGGCTTCTTATGTGGAAAAGGAGATATTTCCAATGAAATTGGTCTTTTATTGATATTAGTTTGCTGGGAATGGTTTTCACTTTGCCTAGCCAATACTTAGTGTTTGCTGTAAATAGGATATCTGTATAATCTTAGTGATAACAGAATGAAAGAAAATCTACAGATAGTACACAAACAAATGTAAAGTGTATCTAATGTAATCTTCTAGGTTTTGGTCATTCAATGAGGCATTTGGTGTAGGTGGGTTTTGCAAATGAAAACTGTCTTATCTTCGTTTTCAGAAGTCATCCCAAAACTATAGAGAGAAAATATGACAGACACTGGAAGGGGACCCTCTCTCAGATAATGAGTAATATATATTTTATACTCATATTAATATTTCATTGGAGAGAAGGTCAAAATCTCCATTTAAATGGAAATGTTTAAAAAATAGAAGCATAATATTTGACTTAGTGAAACATAGGATTTTCAAGAACATGAGCTATATACCCCATGGGACCTCAGCTATCTAGATATTTCTTTCCTCCCTAGATCATGCTATACTGTTTGAATTGCTTTACTGTTGTGGGTGAATGTTAGCCCAAGGCTTTGGAAATCTTAATTCCTTTATTCCCTTTCCATATGACCCTCAATTGTGTTACATATCACCTAAGGTTATGTCCTATGAACAGAGATTTTTTTTCATCCTATCAAGTTATATGAATCTCCAGAAATTCATTACTGCTGTTCTGTAAAATGGACACATAAAATAGTGGAAATAAGCACAAGCAGGATGCTTTTGGTTTCAGGCAATGAAAGCTGAGTTAATGAAGTGTTGTTAGAAGTCAGAAATAGGTGAAGTTCTGGAGATTGCTCAAAGATTCACATTCTCTTCATCTTTCATTTATTTCTCTCTGCTGTTCGTAGTGTGCTTAGTTTCACTCTCTTGGGGTGACCTCTATATCTTCCTAGTGTCAGGAATATGTCTTCATGGCATTCTAACACAAAGTTAGATTGTGAGGAGCAAAAGAATCTTCTTTATTCTTGTTTTCTTTTTTTTCCTTAATATTTTCCTCATGAGCCTCTGGAAAACTTGCTCTTGTATCATGTTGGACACAGTTGGGTTCTACTTCCTCACTCCCTCAGTATATGCCACTTTTGTGGGACTCTAAGTGTGAATTATCTGCCGTACTGCTCTAAGTCTGAAGATGGCATAACTCCTGAGATTCAGGCTGTGATTGTTTGACACTAATTTTGGATGTTTCGGTTCTAGGCAGGCACTTACGAGAAAAATGAGTGATGCATAATTTGTCACCTCACGAGGCCTATAGTGAGGAGCTTTATTATTCTGGGTGTCTGTTGCCTTAATTAAAATGTGGGGTTTAGAGTACCTTACCACTTCTCCTTTGTCACTTTCAAGTTCATAATTATTTTTCAAGTTTATTTAGTTTTTGTTTTTGTTACTATTGTGCATTTTTTAGGGGTGTGAGGGAGATTAGTTCTTTTTAAAATACATTCTGCATTCATTTTTGTTCCAAGCATACTGTTACTCACAAAACTTAGCGCCATCATGTTTGGTCTGAGAGTGTAGAAAATAAATATAATAGTCTCACTTTTACAGTTACTGGATTACACAACTCTCTTGATGAAGCCAAGAAGATCATATTAGCCTTTTTGGCAGTAACATTACTTTGAGGCTTTTATTGGGGTTTGTAGTCAGTTGAGATTTCTTAGAACACTATTTCAAATATGTCTTTGCAGAGATTTTGGCCACTAGACTTCTTTTGTCATGTTCTTCTTTTAATCGGTCTCCTCTTTCTTTAGTCAGTGTCTGGCAGTGTGTGTAGAACCCACACTACTAATACTGAGCACATATCTTTTGAGCACTTACTGTGTACCAAGGGTTATATGCTAAATGCTTTATAAGTAATTCCCACAGTGGCACTCTGCTTTAGGCTTTCTTAATTACCACTTTACAGGTAAGAAAATGATATATAGAGCAAATTAAGTAATTGGAACAACAACTTACAGTAGCTAGTGTGTTCACAGGAAAACTACAATCTAGACAATTGAGTAGCAAACCTCTGTCTCCTAATCTTGCAGTGTTACCTAAGACATTTAGATGTTTTTCCTTCTCTTTCCTCCTCCACCTATCCATTGTTCTTTGTGTCTGTAGCTACCTGGCTTATCTTTTAAATTGGCTTACTAGAGCATAATATGTAAAGATGAAACGTTATAAAGTATGTGACTCTTGGAACAAGAGTTTTATCTTTTCATTCATTTACTCATTCATTTCTTTTCAATTTCATAGTTGACTGATTCTCTGATGTGTCCTACTGTGTGTTGGGGTATAGAGAGGAACAAGACTCAATGTCTTGCCTTTGAGGAATTAATAAAGACATGATAACATAAGGACTAGGCCTGAGATTCTTGTATGTTAGTAGATTTTATTGTTCCTCATAGATCATAGTGAAAACTTTGCATTTTATTCTGAGTGTGATGAGTTCAGAGTATAAAATCTGCTTTTCTCCACCATAGGCTGTAAAAGAGGGCTTATCCTTGCACATCAGCATCAGTATATTTGATTGCTCTTCCTCATTCTACCCTGGTTCTGTGTTGTTTTTTCCTTCCTTTATATTGATTTATTGTTTGAAAGGCTGATCCCCCAGGAATGGTGACCTGTGAACTTAGCTATTATGTTGGTGTAATTATTAATCTCAGTTGTGAACTTGATTGGCTTGAAAGATGCCTACAAGAGTAGTAAAGCACAGTTTTGTATGTATCTAGGTAGGACATGGGGGTGTCACCTTGGATACTGTATCAGGTCTCTGACCCCATCATCTCTGGTTCTCTTTCTCTGCTGTCTGCCTTCGGATTCCATAAGTTGAGAAGCATTCCTCTGCTAGGTCTTTTTTCCGTGGAGCCCGCTGTCCATAGATGGAAACCTGAAGTGGTGAACAAAAAACCAAAACAACAACAACAAAAAACCACACTAACAACCTCTCATTCATTAATTTGTGAATATCAATTATTTTGGTATTTTGTCCTGGCAGCAGAAAACTGACCAGTACAACTGGAGAATAACAGACTCAGGCCTTTGCTCAGATAATATATTTGAGGAAGGCAAGAGTAGAAGGATTAGAAGAGGACACTCAATATGAGAATGAGCAGAGAACAGCAAGTGATAAAGAAGAACAAAAAGGGGAACCTGGAGTTCTGTGATCTTGCAGAGGCTTTTCCTGCTACTTTAGCATCTGAGATAGCTCTGTTCCTGCCTTCTTACCTATGTTATCATCCTTTATCTCTTCCCTATTCCCTCTGTCGGTTTCTTCTAAGAGTCTTCTCAATAAATGTGTTTTGGAGAGAAGTGAAGAGAGGGCTTCTGATTCCACAGAGAGAAACTGAGGCAGAGTGAATAGAAAGAGCAACCACCTGTAAACCATCAGGGATTTTGAGTCTTCTAATAGATCCTCTTGTCTGTCTGAAGCAATAGTGACCCAGATTTCTCTTTCCTCCACCCTAAAATTGTTGCTTTTTGCCTTAGAGTGCACGCTCCCTTTCACGGGAAACAGCTTCTTCAAACAGACTGGAAGTGTATTGCAGTCTGCACTGTACTGCCCTACCCATAATCCCATTAAAGGGTTGTAAATAGTACTATAATGATGTCTCAGTCATTTGTTTTGATGTATCCAAGCTTTTAATAAATCAGCCACAGTTTACTTAATAGGAATATGAGAACATAGTGCATTGCTGCCAGGAGCTGCTAGTAAATTATAAAGCATTTATCTATTTTACAAGCGAATTAAATGTTTGTTCTTTTTTAAGGACTTGGGACTACGTGAGAACGCATGTGTGTACATGAATACTCGTAAATGGGTGCCTGTGCACATGCACACAGCAGCTTGTCTGATTGCTTCCCAAGTTCAGTAACAACCCAAGGAACACCTGTAACCAGAGCTATATGAATTAGAGTGCCCCCATGTAAACCTGTTACTATTTGTCTCTATTCTGTGTGCATCTCCAAGCACTATTTATTGGGTTATATTTTTTCTAGTTCAAAGAATTTTGTGAATTACACGTCCCATTTTCCCCTATCTTCTTTTATCTTAATACTATCTAGGAAGGAGTATTAGATAAATTGTAGATCCAGCATGATTAACATTTAGTTCACCTATTTTATTTAGCTTTGTGTTTACAGTGGAGGTGGTATTTCTCCTATTTTTCAACACCATGGCCTGTATTTAGTAGATAATATTTATTTGCTCATTTGTTTAGAGACATGGTCTCACTCTGTTGTCCTGGTTGATCTTGAAGTCACTGTATAGCTAAGGCTAGCCTGGACAAGACGGCTATCAGCCTTGCAAGTATGGAGATTACAGTTGTGCACCACCATGCTCAGCTGTTAGTCTGGTGCTAGGAGATGCAACCCAGAGCCTTGTACTTTCTAGGCAAGTGCTTTCCTCACTGAGCTGTGTCCCCAGCCATTATTAGTCTGTAGTAGAAGAAAAATCATCAGTGTGCAAGTAAAATCATGAGAACCAGCTGACAAGGATTAGGTATTGTCTACTTATTTTATGACTTTTGGTTTGTTTTATAGGCTTTTGAATTTGTTACCTAGTATGTATTTTAAATTTTAAAATAATAATAGATTCACAAGAATTCACATAGATATTGTGGAAAGAATCAGGGTGCCTTTCTCCTACTCTCCTTCTATATATAGTTTTATATTTCACTATCACATGGGTACAGTTGTGCACCTGCCATTGTTGTCAACATATAGGACTATTCCATCATTGCAGAGTTCTTCTGTGTCCTCCTGTATGTGGCAGCATGCTCCTCTTCTTCCTTCTAATTCCTCGCAACTACTAATCTGCTTTCTTACTCTATAATTATTTTTGAAAAAATTATGTGAATAAGTATTTGTTTTATAAGTATAGGTATATTTTAATATATGAACATAAAATTATTATAAATAAGTCATGCAGTATATAACCTTTTGAGATTTGATTCTTTTTTGTGCACACACATACAGACAAACATACACAAAGTCTCACACCTGTAGATGTGATGCTGGGATTGAATGACTTTAGTTTTTCAGATAGTTTAATGGGCTTGGGATCTATCAGAGTTTTTGCTTATACCAAATATCACATTTCTTTTTATTGCTGAGTATTAGTGTGTGGTGTGGTTGTAGTAAAAATTTTTAAATCCTCCACCCAGTGGTGGACATTTTTTATATTTTTGAGTTTTGTGTTCTTAAAAATACAGGCCCTACAAACAATCATTTCCATATTTTTGCATGTACATAAGGTTTCATTTTTATGGGATAAATGTCCAGAATTCTTTTTTTGGTTTACAGGATAAATGTGTGTTTAGCTTTCAAGAATTGCTGAAGTCTTCCAGAGTACATTACCAGTAGCAGTAGATGAGATAATCAGTGCCTTAAATTTTTTTCTGGGATTTTTTTTTTTTTTTTTGAGGTGGTAGTGATCAAACCTAGGGTTTTATGCATGCTAAGCATTGCTGTACCACTGAGTTATAATTCCTAGCTACCGGAGTTTGGCATTTGTCTTAGTTACTTTTTCGTTGCTATGACTCAATACTTGACATCCACAAATTTAGGGGAGGAAAGGTTTATTTTAGCTCACAATTTCAGAAGGTCACAGTCCATTCAGGGGCGGCCAGCAGTACATGGCAGAGACAGAGGTGGAGGCAACTTCTCATGACATCACAACTAGGAAGGCAAGTTGAGACTAGTTGAGACTAGTCTCCAAGGAAGGCAGGAAGCAACTTATATATCCTTCCAGGTCTCATCCCAGCGATCAGCCCCTCCTGGATCCAGGTGTGAAAGGTGTGGTAAGCCCCCACTACATGCCTGTAATCCAATTTACATGGCAATAATCCAATTTACATATATGTAATCCACCCTATGTAATCCACCTCTCCTGACAAGACCCCAGTCTGCCAACAGCACATGGTTTCATAGACAATCTATAGCATTCAAATACATGAGACTTTGGGGGGACATTTCAGATCCAAACCACAATAGTATTGTTATTTTTTATTTAGATTTTGTAATTATGCATGTACTGGTATTTCTTTTCATTAATTTATATTCACTTAATGACTGGGGATGTTGGACACTGAAGTGCTTCCTTGCCATTTGTGTATCCTCTTTTTCAAAATGCTCATTCATATCTTTTTCTCATGACTTTTGGGGTTTTGACTTTTACCGTTAAATTTTAAACTTTTAAACAGAGTTTAGGTAAACAGTATTTTCTATGGTTTTACAGAATTTTTTTCTCAATCTGTTTTTTCCATAAAACATATGGTCTTTCATGGATCAAAATGTTTTAGCTTTGATGAGGTCAAACCTGCCGTCGTGTTTTTTTCATGGGTGTTGCTTTTGGTGTCATTTTGAAAACTCTGTGAATTTCTAGATCTTCAAGACTTATCATATGGGTTCATTTTCAACACTGGTAATTTAAACTTAACATTCAATTTTCAAATTTGAATTAGATTTTTGTAACATATGAGTTTTAGATGTATTATTATTTTATTCCATGTGAATATTGAATTGCCCCAGCACTGTTTGTTTAAAAGACATTCCTCCTTCCGTTGAATTGCCTTTCCTACACTGTATGTTTTTCCCCCATTTTATTGATATGTATAAGTGCAAAATTTAAGGTTTACAATGGAGTTGAGCATTTTGTGCACTTAGGTGTCTTGTCAAGGTGACAGAGACTTTCCCACTCTCCTTTTATCTCTCCCCCAACCCTCCCCTTCCTACCTCCCCGCCATACCGCCCTGGTTCACTTTGTTTTCATTTTAAGTTCCATGAGATAGTTGTGATCTGGGTTTCTCATATCAGAGAGACCATTCGATGTTTCATTTTCTGCTTCCGACTCCCTTCACTAAGCATGATATTCTCATGTTTCTTCCAATGGCCTTCAAAAGCCTCCACGCTGTTGGACCAATAGATACACCAACTGTGGTATTTATACACAATGGAATACCAACATTGTATGTTTGAAGAGTGCTGGCACAAGACTCTAGTTCTAGCACTCCGGAAGGCTAAGGCAAGAGGATTACAAATTCAAGCCACTAATGGGCAACTTAATGACTTAGAGAGACCCTCTCTCAAAATTTAGAATATAAAAATTTCTGAAGATGTAGCCTAATTCAAAGGCCCTGGATTCAGTCTTCAGTGTTGAAAACTGCAAAAAATTGGTCATACTTGTATGGAGCTGTTTCTCAGTTGTCTACTCTGTGCTATTGATCTGTTTGTCTGTTCAACATTACCATACAGAATTAATTGTAGCTGTGTAACTAACATTGAAATCTTTAAATAAGGGAATGATTTCCCCTTCTTTATTTTTCTTTTTCCAAAATAGCATCAGATGTCTGGTTTCTTTCTGTATAAACCTGTCTTTCTATATAAATTTTAGAATGAACTTATTTGTAACTGTAAAAATCTTGCTGGAATTTTAATGAGAAATAATGTTATATTAGTTTTGGGAGGCTTATTATCTTTGTTATAGTGAGCTTTCCAGTCCATGAAAAATGTATGCCTCTCCCATGTATTTGATTTTTTTTCTTCAGCATTTTGAAATTTTTGCACAAGTCTTAGACTTGTTTTATTAGATTTATGTGTAATTCTTTTATTTTTTCTAATTACATTCTATTTTTTTCTTTTTATGTTTTAATCCTTAGCATATGAAACACAATAAAATCCAAGTTATTTTGTGCATTCTTCTCATGTCTTTTACTTCCAGAAGTCACTTCTAGAAGGTGTTTGGAGATTACTTTAAATTTTTTAGGTAAATAATGGTATCATCTACACATAGGGACAGTTTTGTTAGTTCCTTTCTGGAGGTTTTATTTTGTCAACCATAATTTTGGAAACTGTCATTTCTTGTCTCTTTTTAGGAATCAGAAGATAAGAATGTTCCATGTTTTGTTACAGCTCCATCATTTTTCAACATTTAGTCTTTTTAGTTTGCTTGCATCAAATATGCTTTCAGGTATATATTACTTAGAAAAAATATTAGGCATGAAATTTTTCATGTTTAAGGTTTTAAATATTTCCAGTACCTTGAACAGAAACTCCATATTCATTAACCAATACTTTTGCTTTTGTCTGTTTACTAAACTCAGATCTCTTCCAGTTTCTCTCACTTTGCCTTTTTAGTTATTTCATGACAGTGGAATCATAAAATATTTGTCTTTTTGTGTTATCCTAATTTCAATTAACATGTTTTCACATTTCAAGAATGTCATAGTATGTATTAGAACTTTGGTTTTAAGACTGAACAATATTCCATTGTATATATGAAGTACATTTTATCTGTTAATATGTTGGCAGTGATTGGGATGAAAGATCAAACTGTAGTGACATAACCGTGGATATATTTATAGGGTTTTTTTTATTGCTAACTAGAGATGGAAGTTTTGGCTCTCCAGTGAGGCATTTGTGTTAAGATTTCAGCAGTGGAAGGTTGAAGGAACAAGCAGAATTCTAGGCACCTCCTTTATTGGAATGGGTGGGGTTGAGTCCACAGTTTATTAAAGGCCTTTTGATTATATGAGAGCATTTAACTCAAGTTTTCCTGTTTTGCTAGTCCACATCTTTCCTAACAATTTGGCTAGAGGTGGTCAACTTCGCTTGGGACTTCTTTGGTCAGTGTTTATTGATATTCTGAATTCCAGCTTCTCTAGTGCTTGATTCTTATTATGATGCCAAATGAAAACCCAGAGTCTGCATTGCTTTGAAGGCATTAGCTCTCAGGAAGTTCTTATTTGACTTTCTAGTGTCATCTTACGTTTTTTGTCTGTCATGTCCAGTAATTTTTTCAGTGTACTTAGGATAAGTTCTTATAGTTCATCCATTTAGAACTGATTTTTTTCTGACCTATTGTTTAATTTTCCTATATCCCAGTGTTGCTGTAATTCTTAAGTGAGATGAAAGTGAAATAGCTTTACACATTTAAATTCTATTTTGATATCTTTATTACACTAAATGGTGTTTGTAAATCATCTTGTTCCAAAGTGAGAATTATTATTTTATAGGTTTAGTAGGTTAGAAGTATAAAGTAACTTTCCTACATGTTTTTTATTAGTATATGCTAATTGTATAGAATATTGGATTTCATTGTGATTTTTTATACATACAACATGTATTGATCATGTCAATCCCATTTATTATCCTTTGTTAACTCCCTCTTCTCCTGCCCTGATTTTTTACCTGTGATTAATAGTCTTCCTTATATTTTCATGTCATTGATTTTTTTCCCCTAGATTGCAGATATGTGAGAGTATTATTAATTTTAAATGTAAAACAAAAACATTACTGATGAATGATTTACTCTTCAAGTTCATGATTATTTTATGATGGGAAAAATCTTTAAATATCATCATCAGCATCCTCATCATCATTCTCCTGATGGTGAATGCTGAGGAAAGAATGATTTCTGTTTATGAATTGAGAAATTTACCTCTGGGCCCCACCTAACATGTTTAAGATGAAGCTCGTAAAAATGGGGAAAAAAATGACTTAAAGAACAAATTAAAGTTCATTGTTAAGTACCATATGGATCTTGCTGTTATAAAATTTATATTTTCTATTCATCTCTGTGGGATCATAGAAATTTGTTATTGGGAACACATTTTGAGATCCTTTTGCCCAAGTCACTCATTTTGTGGACAAGATACCTCATGTATTAGTTTGGGTTCTTAACAAAGGCAGAATTTACACAAATTATGACAAAAAGGATCTATTCAGAAGGCTTACAAATCTGAGGATAGAGATAGTCCAAGATGGCAGCCTGCATGTGTGAGAGTTGGAGTGTCTGATGGCTGCTCAGCCGCGAAGTAGAATTCCTACCTGGGGCTGCAGGACAGCCAGTGAGTCTCCTGTGGATCTTGGTTGTTTGAACAACACTGACGAAGACTGCAATCTGTAGATTGCCTACTGAAGATAAGCAGCTGAAAATCAGTGATGGACCGACAGGCGCAAGTCAAGACTGGAGTGAATCTGTGAAGAAGATCTGTGGTGTGTAGCAATTTGGTGTCCATAGACAATTGTGAAGACGAGAGCTTTCCCAGCGAAGAAGCTGAAACAATTGTAGCAATCTTTCTTCTTCCAGTTGGGCCTCCCACAACTACGTGGGTGTTCTTCCCTCCTTTACTGGGCCACAAATCACTCACACTCTAATCCCAGGCTGACTCTCAATTCCCAATCTAGGCGTGGTTCCCAGATCTAATCCAGGCATGGTTCTTGATTGTTTCAGGTTGCCATAATCTTTCCAAGGGTCACACCTCACATCTATATAAAAGCCATTTGAGTCCTGTAATCTAGGAAGACTAGATCTTAGCCTCTTAATTTGAACACCAAGGTCTATATATTGTCTTGTCATGTCTTACCATGATCTTAATCATAGTTTTGTTGATGTCTGCTGGGGTAGTGTGAGTGGAAAAAGTATTGGTTTTCTCTAATTTTATAATTTTATTGCAGTCTCATCCTTTTTCTTTCTCCCAGGTTTTTTGTTTTCACACTCAGAATAGTAGACAAGACATTTAAATATAGTTTATCCCTAATTTAACCCTGCAAAGATTTGTTTACCTAATTCATGTAACTTTATTTTCAGCTCTCTATACTCAAATATTAATCTTAATTATTTATATTTACTGTATTTAATTTATATTGAGTGTATTCAGGTAGGATAATTTTTGTTATGTGTTTTACTTTTTGTGGAAAGGAAACTGAGGCCCTGAGAAATACTGTCTTTTGCTGTGAGGACCCTTCATCCAGGTCTCCATTTTTTTCTTGGGATGAATCAGCCAACTTTTGCTTCAGGTTATCACGGATGGTGAGTCTTAGGCATCCAAGCTTGATTCATTTGCCTATTGGATGATTTTCATTTCTAAAATGTCCTTCCCTTTGATAGAGACACAGTCAGCCTGTTTGTACCTTACTCATGTTTATGACTTTCCCACAGTGGTTTTTCTGGTTGGATGGAAAAATCAAATTTGACTGTATTTCTTCACTAAATGTTTCCTGTTGTGCCATTTGTCACTTTTTAGTTTTTAGACAATTCATTATTTTTCATGCTTCATTTTCTTGCTGTCCATCCCAGATCCTGAGTACTTAATTGTATGCATCAGATGTAGGTTTCGTCTGAATAGGGTAAGTGTGGTGCCCATATTTTGCTTTATATGACTGAAGCCAAAGGCTCGCTTTTGGGGAGAAAGTATTTTTTTCTAAGATAGGCCTGGTTCCTAGTTGCTGGAAGGGGGGCTTTGACGAACACACTTTAACAGCACATTTACTTAGTTTTTAGCTGGTCTCTTGATTCCTTATTACTTAACATGAACATCAGAACTATTAATTTTCATTCTTGTGTTTCCACTCTGTATTACCTCTAGTATCACTGATTTCATTTTGCTGTCATGAATAAGATCCTTCCACCCTCAGGTTTCCAGTGTTGTTTGCCCTTCATCTTGTAACTTCATATTCTAAATCATATCAGACCCACTTGAGTAAGAAATCAAATGACAAAAAAAATAAATGAAATAATGTTTAAGAGAGCATTTTGTGAACTGTAAGATGTATCCAAATACAATCTGTTATCGTTGCTGTTTCTCCGGAGGAAGGGATACATGTGGTTCCCTTTTTCCCCGTTTTTCTGCTTCCTTATTGTTAAGCCAGTACAGTGAGTTTCTATATGCATAGTAATCCATAATCTCTGCCTAGTTCTCTTGATCCTTGGAATTGTGGAAAGTAAGGTATATTTAGTATATTGAAATGTATACTTACGGGGCTTTCCTCTTTTTCCAAGCTAAGCAGCTCTTCTGAAATGTCTAATGAAAGAGTACTCTTGCACACTTCATTAAAACAAAGCAAGCAGTCTTGGAAATGAGTCCTGAGAGATATTATTTCTGTTTTTATTTTCTTGTTTGACAGTGTTGTACAAACAAAAGTTCTGCCAATACAGCAGAATCGGGGTAGTTATCTTTGCTGTCTAATTCTTCTTCACTGACACTTAGACCTGCTGCCAAACTCTCTTGAGAGAATGTAATGATAGCATTTTCTTCTTACTGACAACAGGATAGGTTATAATTACTTTTCCTACTCTGGAGAGGGGAAAGTAAAGTTATGGTTAGTGCTGGAAAGTTTGTTTTTCCAGAAATATAGATGACTTCTTTATATAGAATGAATATAGTAACTGAAGCCTTCCTGCCTTCCTTCGCTTTCTTCCTTCTGTTCTTTCTTTTCTTCTTTTCTTTTTTCCCTCCCTTCCTCTTTTCCTCCCTTTCTCCCTCCCTGCTTCCCTCCGTCCGTCCCTCCCTCCTTCCTTCCTTCCTTCCTTCCTTCCTTCCTTCCTGACAGGGTCTTACCACATAGTTCAGGCTGCCCTTGAACTCAATGTTTAGTCAGGTCTGGCCTTCAAGTCACTGTCATCCTGCCTTAGCTCCCAGAGTTCTTGTGTTGGCAGGTGTGGTCCACCATCCCTGGCATACATTTCATCTAAATATAACTACAGATCTGATATATGTTTTTTTCAATTATGTTAGTGTAGTTGTTTCTCAACAGTTGGAATAAAATTTGTAATTTTAGACTACCATTTGTTAAGACATCTTTCCCCCTGGATAATGGATAGTAATACCAACATGGTAAAGCGGTATTCACTAACCCTTTTGGCACCAGAGACCAGTTTTATTGGAAACTATGCTCTCAGGGATGGGGAGGCAGAGAGGAGGGTGAGTATTTGTTATGCAGTAGATTGCTGGGAGATAGCTTTGAAGTGTCCAGCAGTAGCCAGAGGGGAGCAGGGAGGGATGCTCTGGTGTGGCTCATGTGTCCTGGTGGCTGGGTCCCTCTAAGGCCATGGACTGGTACTCGTTCATCCTGTGCTAAGGCAGTCTTCTCCTTCCCTGCTCCTGCAAGCTGTGATTAAGGAGAAATCAAGTTACAAACTATAGCAAGCTTAGATGAATTTTTGTAGCTGGGCCTGGAGGTACACACCTATATTCCAAGCACAGTGGGAGGCTCAAACAGGAGTTTGGCAAGTTCCAGCCCAGCTATGACAATTTAGTAACTTAATGAGACCCCTACTGTACAGAGCTGGACATCACGTATATACTAACTTTTTCTACCTTGTTTGACTTTCTAGAAATCATTGCAGTTGCCAGGTGAACAAGACTTTTGTACTAAATATCATATAGAAAGGTGTCATGCTTGTAGCATCTTCATCATTCCAAACTATATTGTGCATTGAAGCAGTGAACATCGTTAAGGAAAGCATTGTCAACATTATGAAGTGATAGCAAAAGCTCTTAACTGCTGCTTAAGGTTAGAGGTCATTGCCTTTTCAGAAGACCAAAGGGCTAGATGTGGTGACACGGCTTGTAATCTCTGCTACTTGGGAGTTTAAGGCAGAAAGATGGCAGATTTGAGACCAATTTGTCAATTTATCAAGACCCTATCTGAAAATAAATTAAAAAAAGTTTAGGGTATAGCTCAGTACTCCCTGGCTCTAATCCCTGGTACTACCAAAACAAAATGTTTAACAAAGCTAATGAATGAACAAATAGAAACCAAAGGATTTAAAAGGCATTCCAGTCAAAGGAATAGGGTTTTAGGTTCCTGGTTGAATGCTTGCCTAACATGCTTCAGACCCTGGATTCTATTCTCAGGGATAGAGAAGGGAGAAGGGAGAAGTATTTCAGGGAGAATCCCATTTGATAAAGTTATTCTAAAAATAGAAATGAAGATATTGGTTGAGATGGAAAGTCATTTTATTTATCAGCTTTGTTTTGCTCATGAAGTTTTGTGAAACCAAAACAAAAAACTGTTCACTACCATGTCTTACTGTTTTGCAAGATAATTTGTCTTACTGAGTTGTGGAAGCTGTCTTGAGAATTTGATGAAATACTTCTTAGACATGATGACACATTGAGAGAGTCTATTTAATAACTGATATAGGTTTGTATAATTACCCCCTAATCATTATTTGTGGCTGCTAATTCTAGTCACCTCCATCTTCATCCAAAAAGGGGCATGATCTCTTAATGAATGCCTTATTAATCCCTTGTGCGATGCCTGATCAATAGATTTAAGAGAACAAGAGCATTCACATTTATGTCTCCTCTTTGGCCATTAGGAACTTGTTTTATTAGCTAGTCAACTGTAAGAGCCAGCCAACCTGCAGGGTTGTACAGGATATTTGGCACTGAAAAAATTTACATCATAGAGATACTCCATTGTTGATCTATTTAATTCCCCTGTTCTGTCAAGCTTGTCATAGCCAAAGTGAAAAACAAGACTAGCTGAGTATTTGAAATTTAATCACATGAATTTTAAGAGCTGAAGGTGACTTTGAGGATCTAGGTCAGGACTCTCAAATTTACATATCATTGGGAGTCCAGTGGCATATATGAATGATTTGGACGTATTTTAGCAAGAGAGAGTAGGTAAAGAGGAAGAATGAGAGACTGGAGAAATGTTCAGATTCCTGAAGTTGTAAAGGACATTATTGCTGCCCGCCAGACAGTTATTAGGGCTGACTCAGCTGCTGTTTCTGAGACCCTGTACCCTATATATCAAATTATGTATCCTCCTTTTTAAAATTGATAGAGCAGGTACAATAGGAAAAGGTAACTGGTGAAGAACAGACAGTGCTTACCAAAGCTCCCTGCTCTGAGTGAAGTTGTTTGAGTTCTTCCTACTGTAATATGGTGATATCTAAATAAGAATGCAGAAGCACTCTGATTTCAGTTGTATATTTAATTTACATTGTTATATATATGTTTTTCTTTGTGGAAGTATAGCTAGCATATAATAAAGTTAATTAATCTTAAAAGATAGTTTGATGAATTCTTTTTTCTGTGTGTTTTCATTTCATCAACACCAGGCCACCGAAAGAGTTCCTTCTGGGCTTTTTCCAAATAACCCCTCCCCAGTCTTCACCACAACAGGGGAATCACAATTTAATAGGGAACACTGGCGCTTCCCTTCTCGCAGAGCTGGTCCATCTGTCACTGGCCCTCATCTCTCTTTTCACTCTTCATATTCCATTGTAAGGAGTTATAGCAAACAGAAGGGTACATTTTGCCTAATTTTTCCCTCTCCCCCAAAACTCTATAGAATGTTGAATTTTTAAAAAGTCAACTTTCTAATTATAACGGTGCTTTTGATTCAGTGAAATGGGTGCCAGCTCCGTTGGAATGTTTCCTTCAGAGGTTTCTGAGGATACTGCTCCTTGCAGTGTCAACTACATTATACAAAAGCATACTTAGTTTGCATGATATTTGCCAAGCTATTGCTTATTCACAGGCTGTTCTTTTCCTCAGAAAGCATTTCTGATTTCTGATGTCATAACTTTATTAAATCAAAGGCCGTATTTTATGGTAATGGTTATGACATTGAAATCTTAGGAGTTGACGCACTGAAAATGCTATGTAACACAATATCCAGAACAAAACCTACCTTCATAAGTGATGCAATTTCATGTAACCAGAATAGGTGATTCCCAGGCTAAAGCTGTTAAACCAATTTTAAGGTAAGGTTCAAGTTAGTGGAAGAGGATAATTGAATATGTTCTTTGTTTTGATTTGAGGGATGTGGTGGAAAGTAATTCTGCTGTCCTCTACGTCCTCCTTTCATTATTTTACTATATTCTGAAAGGCAATGCTTGAAGAATGATAGATGTGTTTTGGCTGTCTTCTAACGCAGGATTAATGTAGAATTAATACAGTGCATGATAGCTGGGAAATAGGGATGAAACTATATTCTCTTTTGGAAGGACATGGTTCTCTTGTCTGTGGATGCTCTCACATAGGAGCCTGTCACTTTGAAAAATGCATACACTGTACCATCTTGCAGTTCTGAAGGTTAAATAGGTATCTGGAACAGTATTACACTGCTTCTCTCTTTTCCTTAATGTCACCTGCTAAAGGGTTGTTGAAAAAGCTTGCCAGAAGATAAAAGACTTGCAGGTTGTGGTTGAGCAATTGAAATGTTCTGTTCCCAGTGACTTACCAATGGCAGATTGAAAGTTTGTTAATTGTCAGAGCAAGGTACTAAGAATTGTTTTCTTTTGCCTAATTAATGACCTCATGTGGAGTGAAATGTGAATTCAGGTAAATGATTATTTCTTAATACCTCTGAAGCTTTCTTTAGAGTCTCCTAGAATTGCCAGGCCTGATGTACAGTTTCTTCATATTCTGTGGGAAATTGTGATTTAGAGATCACCCTAGCTGCTTTCCTGTACCTTGTCTCTCCCCACCAAGAATATAGGTAGCTCTTTATTAAACTTACACAATTGTTTATTTTCTTTTACTTAGTAGAACAGAAAGTTGACTCTGTGAATTACAGTCCTCATCACTAAGTTGTTGCATTTGTCTCTCACACAGTTCTGAGTTGATATGGAGCACACCTTTTAAAAAGCCTTTTAGATATAGTCATTCATACTTTGGAAAAGATTCTTTAGTTTCCCTAACTTGCTTTTCACCTTCAAGTCATTTTACCTCCTGATGTCTAGTCATAATGCTAGAGACAAGTTTTTATTCTGTCTTGGACAGCTGCAGTAACCATGAAAACATAATGTTCAAAAATGGGTGAAATTGTAACTCTCATTCAAATGCAAAAATATTTTAAAATGAGTGAACCAGACAGATATTATAACAAGTTTAACATAGAGAAGTCAAAAGAAATTTGTATTGTTTAAAAGGATGTTGAAATGAATTCACAAATGAGCACAAAACCGACTTCTTGTAATGGGAGGCTAAGAGTTTTTATCCAGAGGGTAGATTGCATCTCTATGGCTAGTTTTTATAGTAACAACTTGTGAGTATCTATGTGGGATGTGATTGTCCTGGAAGCAGGTCCAGTGATCTTTGCTCATTTCGGTGTCAAAAGCTGTTCCCCACATAGTGTTGTGTGAAATTTTAGTAAACTCTCAGAATGTTGTTCTGTCTTCAAAATAGATTAGATAAAATTTATTTAATTTGTTTTTCTGGCTAGAAGGAAGCTTAAAGGTAAGTGAAGAGAAGAGCAGGTAGATTCACGCTCGGGAGGCAAGAGGCAGCTTCATGTGATCCAGTCATAGGTTGACTCTACTTCAGATAAGGCACTTTTTTGAAGACCACTCTTTTCATAAAAATATGAAAAGACAGCAGCTTCTATCTAATATTATCTGAGGGAGATTCTGGAACCAGATACTGAATGAGTAGTCCTATTTCCTTTTGGTGCTGGCAAGGTGAGCCATTAAAAAAAAAAAAAAAAAAAAAAAAAAAAACGCTGCTTGGAAAAATGCCTGTGAGCTTATTGCTGAAGAGACTTCTGAGACACTTTCCTCAGGAACTACCCAGTCCTAGCACACATGCCCTTTGCTTATTCACCTGGCTTTTCTAAAGATAATAGAATTCTAGGGTGTGGTGGTATATAGAGATACATGTGCACATATGTGTGTAAATGTATTATATGTAAACATACATGTGTGTGAGTGTGTGTATAAAACCGTTTCTATTCACATAAATGTATGGGACAGAAATTATGAGGACCCACACAGAAATATCTATGTGGATGTGTATTTTTAAGGCTTTATTGTATTTATGAAGAATGTCATATTTTCCAAGTTTTAAGGTTCTACAAAGGTTTAAGGTCTGCTGACAGAAACTGTAACCTTAGTAATTATTGTGAACTTAGGTGTTCCTTTGTATACAACTTTAAAAAGCAAAATTCTAGATGAAAATTCTGTTTTACCCAGAGACTACTGCTTGTAGCCACAGATGGACTGCCTCCTTGCCTAAGAGCTGGAAGGGCCGTGTGTATGCCCTTCTATACACCAAACACAAATGAAACCATAGAGAAATAAAAGCACTGTAGTACTACCAAGACTAATATAATCTTGGGGATGGGGAAAGGCTGAACAGCCTTCTGTGTTTTTTAGTTCCTGCTGTGCTCAGAAGCCTGTGAGTATCTCAGCCTTGCACCCTGCTGCCCTCTCTTTTTGGCTTCTCTTTAACTTCTTCCTGGGCTGGGTTCTGATAGGAAAAATAGTAGTGTGAGGAGTAGTAGTCTGAATCTCAAGAAAACAAAACAAAATAAAACAACAACAAAACCCCCCAAAAACTTCAGTAATTTTAACTTCTAAACCCAAATATACCTTTATTTTTCAAAACAAGATTTGGAGCATGTCAGGCAGGTGCTGTGTCTCCAATAACCTGTCTTGTACTTTCTCCCAACAGTTGGTAACTTAATGTGAGTTTTAAAAACTGTAATGCTCTTGTATTCACTTTATTTAAGCCAGTGACTGCAATAAAGTAAATTGTTTCTTCTTCTCTCCCTCCTCTATCTCCCACCCTCTTCTGCAGTGCAGACAAGTGAGAGAAAATCAATTCCCAGTAGTTTGTTTTGTGGCCGTTTTCTCTCTGCTAGAGCAGAGAAGATACATCCCTCGTCTTGCTGCAGCCCTGTGCAGGGTGTGGTTTTCTTGCCTTAATTTGTCATCTGAAAACAATTTTGTTCAATTAAAGATTAGAGTTAAATTTCAGTTGCAGGGCTTCTGTGCAAAGGAAATGATGCATTAATGAACACACAGATGTCATCTTGCAGCCATGCTGTTTGTAGAATAGTTTCTTCAGGAGTCAAATAATAAAAGGGCCCCTGCAAGCCTGAGGAGTGTTTACCAACTGACATACTAAGCAAAGGCTCAATTCATTTGCAAACCATTTTATCATTCTGTATACAGATAGGGCAAACATACTTTATCTAAAATATTTGAAATAATGACTCCTAAAAATAAGATAACTGAAGCCTTGACGCCTAGTGCCATGAAGTAAATTGCACAATGCTGTTAGGTTGGCAAGGATGCTGTGATTTGTTATGCTAATGATCTATACAAATAGTGAGAGCTGAATATAAAAGTATTCATTAAAAGTGAGAAGGCAACTTTAAGATTTGAAGCTTATTTGAAGAGGGAAAATACATAGGGTCATATTTCACTTATTGGAAGGTCCTTCTGGTTTGTTGTGCACATACTATATAAGTTTTACTATTTAATACACATATCTTATAGGGTGGATAGAAAGCTCATATGTCTGCTTTCAGCTCCTTTTTTAACATTTTTTTCTTTAAAAGTCGTATTCAGTATTAATGGTAAAACGTTAGTGCTGGTCTGGAAGTCTGCCTGATTGTCTAGCTTGCATCTTAGGCTTTGGCTGTCTCAAGGACCAGCCTAGCTGGGAAGCAGTTCAACTTTTTGAAGGCTGTAGCTCCATCAGGAAACAGATCAAGGTCTGAAGGTGCTAGCTGTGCTAGAAATTAAACAGAAAACACATAGAGCTTTCCTCAATGCCACAAAGCCTTCTAACATCCCCATTTTTCAGCCTCCCTAGCTCCACTATCAACTCCTGGTTTAAATACTGATTCCTGGTAGCCTGATGTCTCATTTCATAACCCTAACATGCTGTCACCCTAATAAAATCTTTATCTTCTCCCTTACTTGATTGTCTCTGGGTCTTGAATCCAACTGGCAGGCTTTGCCACTTTGCTCACTCTGTATTGTAACAGTCAGGCATGAGTGAAGAGAAAGATCTATGTCTTATGTATTGGATGTTACTGGTTGGAACTAAATATCTATATATATGTATGAGATATATTTAGACTGATACTTTCAGTACCACTTTGCTAAAAGTGACTGTTGTGTCTTCTGTGGAGAAGAAAGCAGAAGATGGGAATAAAAGCGGATCTGTGAGGCAATGTTGGCTTCTGTGGTGTTGAGGCCTGAGCCACACATGTTCTTTAGCACTGAGGTTAACTCCACCTTCCTATATCACAATCTGAAATTTTCATAAGAACTTTGGTGCATCTATTATCAAGTATATCATCCTTCCAGCTCTTTTGCATACTTACTTGTTTCACAATGAGATACAACCCCAGACTATTTCATTTTTTAATTCTTAATTTTATTCTTTTTTAATTTTTTTTTTAATTTTTTTGAGACAGGGTTTCGCTCTGTAGTCCTTACTGGTCCTAAAGTGTCTATGTAGCTCCAGGATGGCCTTGAACTCACAGCAGTTCTCCTGCCTCAGCCTCCTAAGTGCTGGAATCACAAACATGTGCCACCACACCTGCTTTTTGTGGTGGTGTGGAGTCCAACCCAGGACCTAAACTTCCTAGGCAAGTTCTCTGATCACTGTACTGTTCCTCCAGCTCTATTTTTATTTCAGTTTGGTTTCAGGGTCTCATTAAATTGCCCATACTGGCCTCAGATGTGGAATCTTCTTGCCTCAGCCTCTCAAAGTGCTAAAATGATATGTCTGCACAACTGGACGTTGCTTTTATCCGTGTTTGTTGTTAATGGCTCTTACATTCTTCGTGTTCTCTGTGACTGATTTATCATTTCTTCAATTAGAGATGTGTCTTATGAGCATTTTAACCTGAGTTATCAGGCTGAGGTTCAGGACCATTAACCTTCTAGTCCTGATGCTTTGGTTAGCATGGAAAGGGATCTTGTGCCACTCAGGGCTTCATCAACACACTGGAGAAAGGTAAAGCCCAGGAGGTAGGAGTCTTATGGCAGGGTCAGCCCCTCACCATATTTTGCCAGCATGGTCTGGGCCCTGTTTGGGGCCGTAGTGAAAAGAAGATGGAGGACAAACGGGGTTATGTTGCTTCGCAGCATCTTTTTATCTTTGATGTGAGCAACTTTAGGTGTTTCTGAGGGTCAGAAGGTTGTGACAGGAATGTTGACTTCCAGAGCTTGTGAGTGAGAAGGCAGGCGGGTCCTCAGGGCTTCCTGGGAATGCGTAATAAGACTTCATTCTTTCTGGGCTGTCTGGCTGAGATAAGCCTAAGGGCAGATCTTTGAATGACTTTCTTTGCTCACATACTTAAATTGAATCACTGTGTGGTATACACATGGATAAGGAGATTATATTAAGTGTGATTTAATATGAGCAAGCAGACAACTAACATAAATTATTTCATTTACTAAGAAAATCTGTATTTTATCTGTGGCTGTATTTTTTCGCTTTTGCTTTTCTTAGGGTAGTGATATTCTGGATCCGAATTTAGGTAGAGCATTTCCTTTCTGTCCACTTGCCCGTACTTAAACTCTCTTTTAATTCTAGCCTTAACCTAAAATCAGTTTTACTTTATTTTAAAGAAAGAAAAATTCTGTTCATCTGTGTAAGACTGTATGGCAGAAATCTCCCTGTGTTCTTAGCTAAGCTTTCTTATCTCCTTATTTTCCATGTGCCGCCTTCCCCGTATCCTGTCAACATTTTCCTTTTCTTAAGTAATATCATGAGAAGTTGCTTGAAATAGGCAGTGATACTAGAGTTGGAGAAGTACACAGCACCTAAGTTATATTTGAGTTTATATAAATAAAGGATTTTAGTATGTCCCATGCAATATTTTGGAAAGCTTCACAATGATGTGCATATATGAAATTGAAATTCTTCTGGTTATCTAGTATTTTAACTACACAGGTACATATATAAAATAAAATTTCACACTAAGAAACACTATAAGGAAGAAGGTTGATTGGATGTTAATTGCCCCTCAAATTTTTCTTGTTAAAAATTAAAAACTGTGAACAATTTATGAAATAGTCTACTTGTGAAATTTCTAAGTTTGTTATCTAACTTTGAGCTCTTGTGATTTTTTGGAATCCACCATTTATCCTAAGATTGAGCTTTATTTCTTTTCTTCTACACAAGGTGTTGCTCGCTTTTGAAAAGAAAATATTTTAAGCAATAGGTTCTTATTGCATGTGAGAAATGATGTAGTTTGAAGCAGAGATGACGATTGAAGTTTTTGACAATTTTTTCATTACATTTTGTTCTCATATTTGGTACAGTTTCTTCTTACATGAAGATCCTTCCTATGAACTTTTGGGTGACAAAGATAGTCAATTGTTGATTGAAGTTTGTATCCTAGAATAGATTCCAGGTTAGCAGCATTATCTGCAAAATGTAAGCTAATTATGAAACAAAACCTCCTTCAAACTATGTGGGGATACTCTACACTTAGTAGTGATACAGCAACATTTATTTTAGTCTTTTTAACAAAGCCTGGAAATGTGATCTGACTTGAATTTCATGACAGTCTGTGAGAGATTAGTGATGATGATGACTGTCTCCTCATTTTATCCAAAAGAAAGTTGAAATGACTTGCATAGAATCAGAAGGGACTTAAACAGAGACAGAAAGACCTTTTGTTAGACTCCTGCTCTTTTTACTACCTTTATTAGCTTTTGAATGTAAGTGATTTGAGGATTAGGCAGTCTAAGAGTGATTGTACCAGTGTTCCCCTTTGCTGGCCTAGAAAATGAAGAACTCTGTTCATACCTGTGCATTGTTCTGGAAGAGGTGTTTGCTTTTGGTTTAATGCATATCCGTGTTATGCCTCGGTTCTTCTTGTAAGAAACAGTTGTCGCTCTTGTATAGCCAGCTTCTCTGAATGAAACAGAGCAGCCGGTATTCATGTTGGAGTTTGAAGCATTGCACTGTAATGTTTCAACAGGATTTTTTTGGAATATGTAGCTCTCCTTCTGAATTACTCCAAAAAAGAGTCTCAAAAATGTCATGCTTTGTCACTATAGAGGAGTTACTGGAAACCTGGCAAGAGAGTCAGTCTCATCAGCATTTATTGAGCATGTGTAATGTTCTTTTGGGTTTGGGTAATGTTGATCAGAGACGGTTCTTCAATTCTTTTGTTACTACCGTGATAGCGTTATAAACCTCCCTTGTATCCCATCGTATTTTTAATTGCTGGCTCATTTTTGATATATTCTTATTCTGACTTGAGGACATTGCCTCATTAACTGATAATTTTTTTTCATTTGTGCATCTGCTCACCTAGCAAAAATTGTATACTCTTTGAGAATCACATCTAATACACCTTTATAGTCCTGTTTTGTGCAGTAGAAGTATCTGTAAGGTATTAGATAAGTAAACAAGTTTGTTTGTAGTATTTTAGAGTAATCCTGGGTTGTTAAAAAGACAGCATTCTTTGGCCTAGGGGTGTGACTAAGTGATTAGAGTACTTGCCTAGGACTTCCCTCAGCACCACGTACTACCTGGGCATGGTGGCACATTCCTGTAATCCCAGCACTAGGGAGACTGAGACAGGAAGGTTGTATTGAGTTCGAGCCTAGCCTGGGCTACAAAGTGAGTTCAGGACTAACCTGAACTACAGAGTGAGATCTTGTTTCCAAAAAAAAAAAAAAATGAATGAAAAGAAAGAAAAAAGCATCTCTTAGTTTTTGGACACCTATATTCAAAGAGTTGATGGTTTAGTGATGACAAAAGAAGACAAATTAGATGCAAGGGATGACTAAATGGAACATGGAGTATCATTTCAAATTATGCTTGGAAACCAAATATATTTCTGCTTGTTATTTATGATAGATGTTATCAATTCCTTGTACTTATTTTTTTAAGTTTTCCTCTTGCCCCTTAGAATGAAGTGAGAGGCAGATAAAGATTCAGAACTTAATATTTTTATAATGTAGACATGCTATCTTTAGAGATTTTAGAAAATCTTTGCTTTATTTGATTAAAAAACATTTCCTAAAATATGCTCGGATTTTTCTTTCTGACTATTCCACTTTTCAAAAATGAATTGGAAAATGCTGAGATTCCAGTAGTTAAACTACTTTGGTAGCCTATTGATTTCCTTTTATGTTTCAAAAACTGTTAGTATACAGGGAAAGAGAAAATCCAACTACAAAAAAGGTTGAGATTAAGTGGGTATACTGGTAGACACTATCATTGTTCCTTTTTACTTTCTTTTCTCTGTAGGGCTTAACATCTTTTAAAATTCCTTTAAGACAAAGGGGATTCATTTTATTTTGTAGTCTAAATATCTAGACCTGTGCCTGACTCATAGAGTAATTGTACTATGCGATACAGTTTTTAGATGCTACACTGAACATAACAGACATAGCAAACAGATTTTTTAAATGATAATTGGTTAGGATAAAGCTAACATTGATACTAAGTTAAGACAGAGGTAATTACTTAGGTCAAGAGTGTGAATAGGGCCAGGTACATATTTGTAGTTCCATCTATTTAGGAATCTGAAGAGAAAGAATTGGGAAGTTTAGAGTCAGCCTGGGTGACTTTTGAGAACATATTTCCAAGATAAGTTAAAAAGGAAGTCACTCGGTGTTGAACACTTGCCTAGCACATGCAGGGCCCTAAGATCCTAGCTCCATGCCTACTCCCTGTTTTTGTTTTGAGTCAAAAATTTTGTACTATGCATCAATAAAGTCCAACAGCGTGGAGGCTTTTGCAGGCAAATGGAAGAAACTTGAGAACATCATGCTTAGTGAAGTAAGTCAGAAGCAGAAGGTGAAACATTGAATGGTCTCTCTGATATGATAGTCCCCAATCACAACTCTTATGGAACTTAAAAGGTAAAACAGAGTGAAACAGGAGGGTAGGGTCGGGGAGGAGGGAAGGACAGGAGGGCAGGGGGAAGGACGAAAGGAGAGTGGGAAAGCTCTTGTCACCTTGACAAGATACATATATGCACAAAATGCTCAACTCCAATGTAAACCTTAGATTTTGCATGTATACATATCAATAAAGTGGGGAAAAATTTTGTCATGAAGCAAAAATTATAATACACACA